>OZ034967.1:35857663-36257663 GCA_964030785.1 Siderastrea siderea
ACACCGGCATAAGTTTTGCGGATGCGAAGTAAGCCTATATAAAGTTAGGCGCTTTGAGGAACGCACAAAACTGTTTTCGGAAGCTTTTCGGATAAAATAGCTTTAAACCGACAACTGCTTCGCTTAAAAGATTATTACTATTGAAAACTTCTAGGACAAGAAAATCGACAGTTGCACAAAGAGATGGACCGGACGGTGAAAATTGAAAGCAAAGCTTGTGCAGTTGTCTTGCGGCTGTGCTTAGACCTACTGTTATGAATAAACAAACACAAAATAATGGACAGAGAAATCATTTTTGAAAAACATTTATTCGAAAACCCCTAAGTTTATACTTAAATGCAATTCGCGTTACACTTCCAAAATCGTAGGTCGGTCCACGCGAGTGAAATCGGCTCAGCATGGCAAAATATTCAAGAATCTGTCACACAGCTGAGCGCGTTTTGTAATAATTTTTTAAAGTCAAAAGTAAATAACACAATTCTAATGGCATAAATCAAATTTACATTTCAAAACGTAATTTCTTTCATCGTAATACTCGAAATCATGTACCTTAGACCTTTTAAAAACTTCACTTACTCGGTTGTATTTCAGAACAGGGCAAACTCTCCGCCGTGAAGAAAACAAAGCGATGAAGTCCTTTTGAATGCAGCTTTCGTAACTTGAACTTTTCGCCTTCTACCAGTATTCTTTTGAACTTTTTCTTTCCATTTATATATATTAGATGTTTTTTTGTCAAGTATAAAACTTCAGTACTCTCGAGCAATCGTTGAATGCTAAAGAAGCTTAAGACGGAATCCATTAGGAAATTGAGTAATCAGTGGACAAAAACCTTGTACCAGAATAAGTTAAAGTTTATCGCATTCTTTTTTACACTTTTTAAGAGCTATAGACGTAATTAGTTATCTGTAATAACACCAAAGACAATTTCTTATGGGAGCCCGTGAAATTAAATTTCAAATTTCACAGGAATTGTGTAAACACGGGTAAAATAGGTAAATTTTTATGCGTAAGATTTCATTTTGTGAAATTTGAAATTTATTTTCTCGGGCTCCCATAAGAAATTGTCTTTGGGGTTATTATAGATAACAAATTACATCCATAGCTCTCAAAAAATGTAAAAAAGAATGTCATATGCTTTAAATTATTCTGGTACAAGATTTTTGTCCACTGAAAATTAAAATTACTCAATGTCCTAATGGATTCCGTCTTAAGTTTTTAAAGAAACCTCTTTTTCAAAAGCGACGATGGTCATGCGATTTCCCGCCAAGAAAAATGCCGGTTGCCCTAAAGCACCGTGCGATTTCCCGCCAAGAAAAGATGGCATTCTCTGCCCCCGTTGGGTTGTCTTGGGACTCCCCTCCCCCTCCCACAGAGTGTGCGGACGGACGGACGTACGGATGTACGGACGTACGGACGGACGGTCACATGACTATTACGTCACAACCAAAATTTCTCGGATTGATAGGTTGCAGGAGGGAGTGATGAACTTGGGCCTGGGCACAAGCGCCGGTATTGGCGAATGAAAAACCGAGGTGTCTGGCCATCGTGACGTCACATATAAATCGGCCCCGGAAATTCAAAGGAAAGTTAACAAATGGCTTCCTCGCAAATGTTTACAGTCCAGTTTCTCAAAAAGAACAGATCAAAACAATAAAAGAACGAAAGGTATGCTGCATGCTATAACATAAAAAGTATTCTTAATGCAAATTGGTCCTCAAAACAAAATAACCAATTGGCGATAAGACTCAAAAGATTTCATGGACGCTTTGGTCGATCGATTGAAATCGTGATCAAGTTCACCTTTCAGAAGCTGTATCTCACAAACCCTAAGATGTGTCGCTTGGAGACAAAAACATAACTTTTATGTGTATAAACTCTTTCCAATTTTAGGAAAGTAAAATTGCGTAACAATTTCATTAAAATGATCAGTGGCTTTAAACATCATTAAAATGTGGAGAAGAATACTCCAATACAAAGAAACGTTTACTGTGAATTCATCTGCTTGGTTCGAAGTTAACAATGGACCACAGTAATTCCTTACTTTGCTAAACTATCTTGTAAAAAACGACAAAGATGACAGCATTTGCTGGAGGCGAGGCAAAACAGCTGACACGCCGGCTTTCCGGCCAAATTTCTGCTGATCTCTTATCGAATAATTATAAAAAGAAAACACAGTTTATCTCAAACGCCAACTTTCTCAGGTTACTGATGTTAAGGGTTAACAAGGCTCTCTCTTTACTAGAATGGTCCTCAGTTTGACTGTTTTAAAAGTAATTAATCTTTGAAAATCAAATGACAGGACCAGTTCAATTTATTTGCGGAACGGTCATCGTCAGTTGTAGCTAGTTGTGGATCAAGTAGACGGTCAAGCTCTTTCTAAAACATTATGCAACCTGGACAGCAACTGAATATAGAGGAAACTGGCGGTATTGAGAATAAATCACTGAATCACTGATCCGAATGGTACTCAAATATATCTATTAGTTTTCATAAGAAAGTACAGAACGAGATCAGCGAAGACTTGTTTCCTCAGGCGCCCGCATAATTTGCGAGCTGATTCAGATTTTTATGTTGTTCTGTGAAAGTGTAGTTTACACGGGTTAAATGAGGTGGCAAAAATTTACTAAGTTCGATTTCTCTTTCCCTAGCAATTAAATATCACTATTCGTTCCTTATACAGAAGATGGAAGCAAATACTGTAAGAAAAGTTAATTTTTAAGTGCTAAACATACCCTTCTAGGTTCGTCTCCTATTATACTCAGCTAAACAAACGGACTGATCATTTTTTTGGCAAATACTATGCCACTTGTTTCAACTTGGGTACTTTTGTTAAACTATAGGCTAGTCCGTAGCCAAGTTTCCAGTTTCCCTGTGGTATATAACTGAAATAAACACACTTTTTGGGACGTGGACAATAACAATTTTCCCGCAGTAATTCTTCGATCGCAGAGAGTAAACGTGACTCTTAAAACATTATTTAAGTGTGATTTTAACGTTAAGACAAAGAGCCACTTACCTATATCGAAAAAAGGGATGACTAAAATTCCATTACCCAAGAAAAGAAGCTTAGCTGAAAGCTTAATAGCACAAAAAATACGTTTGTAGCCCGAACTCTAACATAGTTGCCAGCGCCATTTTTGAAGACTCGGCAAACTCGCGCGCTTTTCACGTCGTGACGTCACGATGGCCAGACACCTCGAACCAGCCGAGCGGCGAGTTCATCACTCCCTCTTGGATGGGTTACCATATTTCCTTTCTATTTCCTTAGCAATGGAGCTCCGCTTGCGGGCTTTGCCCGTAGGCTCCTTTATAATAGAGTGTTGCTGACCATTTACTTCAAACGTCTCTTTCATTGAAAACAAAGCAAAATTGCAGTCGGTACACTACATGAGTATTTAGATGCTAAAAGCTTTACATGGACGAATCGTCTGAAGGCGGTTATTCTCCAATTATTAACTGATTTTGACCACGTTAAAACGAGTTTAACATCTAACGACTGTTTCACGAGTATTTTGAATGCATGTACTCAACTAAAAAAAATCAGTGTCACCATTTCAGAAAAGGATCGTCTCAAGGTATACTCATGACTGATTTGGCTGATCGCCGTGTTTTACATATACCGGTTGCTTCACAATTATTCCTATTGCACGTACTCAAACAAGAACAAGCGAAAATTAGTGTTGTGATTCCAATTCAACACGGCTTGTTGAAAATCGCAAAAATTAATCCCGAGCACGAAGAACCAGTTTTTCCCATTAGCAAGAATTAGTTCCCGCAAAACACAAGAAATCGCCTATCTACAAAATTAAACAACAGAAATCTGGTGGTACATGGTTATGTCCTGATTGGCGAAATGATTGTTCTTTTCCTCTACATTTGGTACGTTTTGCGAGCTTTGTTCATTGGTCACGAGAAAACGAACAAATTTCCGCAGCCATGCCAGTTTCCTTGGCGCGTACGTTAGATTTTTACCTGTTCCTCAGTGTTATAGGCCAAACAGAGTGGAGCGAGTTTGTGTGTTCTAATGTAACTAGTCTGTAGTAGAGGCGACTACGTATGCGTATGCTGTCAATCACTTTGTCAGTTGCGTGAAAACATGATTAAAACTACTTTACGGTAGAATTTAAATTTCCTCTCTCAAGAAGAGAGAGGAGAAACAGCCAAAAAGTTAAGTTAAATTCTGTAAGGGGTGATTGAAACTTACTACAGACTGCATCTACAAACTAAAATTTACTTGTGAAATTCGCAAGTACCTCTAATGCGGCTATATTAGGAAAGGTACACTTGTTTATTCGAAAACATCTCCATACCCTTTGGGAAAACCTGCAAGCTTCCAAATATCAGGTGAAGGTGCACGGTTAAAATACGTGAAAACAAACAGTGTCATTCCGTTTGCAAAAATCCCAATGCACACGCTGGGTGCTTACGTTTATCTGTTTTGCAGCCGATGTATGTAATGTTAGGCACTGACATGTTTCAAAACACAAGAAATCTGTTTTCTTCGTGCAAAGTTGTTTTCCACACTTAGGTATGCTCTCCGCTTTGAGAGGGGACATTTTGTAGTGAAGCTTAATTAAAACAAAAGACATTCCAAAACACTCGGAAACATTCTCGTGACTCTTAACTCACTTGACTTTCAAAGTTGTTGTTTGGTTCGAAAAATAAAAGAAGACAGCAAAAAGATGGAAAAACGAAAATCAGAGTTGATTCTAACCGAGTAACCTGGGAGCAAGTCTTTATAGCAAACTCCGCGCGCGCACAGACACTCGTAAAAGTAGAACGTTTAGTTCTTTGTGTTCCCAGGAAAAAAAAGCACTACTCGTTTTGCAAGGAAAAAAAATGCTGACGAGTGATAAGCATGAAGTCATTATGCGTGTTTACCATCTCGACAGTTTTGGCTTTGCTATCGGGTACGCGTAATCGCATGCATAAATGTAAGAGATACAAGCGTTTTCAATACGGAATTTTCTCTTATAACACAGTATTCTTTCCTCGCAATATCAATAAGTTTACTCCATCTGAGAAGTTCGTTACAATTTTCTTTTTAAAACGTAACACAACTACAGTGCAGCACTATTTTTTTTTGCGGGTAATTTTTTTTGCAGATTGTAAGTTGATTGCGATTTTTGCGTATTTTTTTAACACCATCGGCAAAAGAAACTTCCAACCAAAAAAGTTATCCCCAGTATTTTCTCCGCAAAGATTTTTCCGATAAAATCTGTTCCATTGTCCAAACTATGGTTATACAAAAATCATGGTTTACATGTAATATAATATACTGTTGCTGCCCGTTTACTTAAATCGTTTCTTTCGTTAAAAAGTAAACTAAATTGCAGTCTGAAGGCGGGTATACTCGATTTACTGACTGATTTTGAGTTAGAACGTGTTTTACGTTTACCGGCTGTTTCAAGAGTACTTCGAACGCATATACTCAACTAAAAATGAAAGAAATTGTGTGTTATCGTTTTAGTTCAATTTATAGTTCGACTTCCTGAAAATCGGAAAGAACAGTTTTCTCCAGAAAGAATGAAGTTTTTCCCAGTTGCAAAAATTACTTCTCATAAAACACAAGAAATCTCCCATCTGCAAAATTGAACTTCCGCAAACATTTAGTGGTGGACTGTACGTCCTTATTGAGGAAATGATTGGTCTTTTCCTTTGCATCTGATACATTTTGCTTGCGTTATTTCATTGTCTACAAAAAAAACACAAACATTTTTCCGCAGTTATGCTAGTCCCCTTGGCGCCCGCGTTTGATATTTGTTGATTCCTGAATCAGCGAACCGTTTGGGAGTGATTAACTTGAAAGACCTTCCGTATCTATACGTTCGGTTTTTTTTTTGTTTTGTTTTGTTTTGTTTTTTTTTTCGCGTAAAATCCGTCTCAGTCTTAAGCCAAAAAAAGTGTTGAGCGTCTGTGTATACTTCAGTGTAACCGGTCTGCAGCAGAGGCAGGTATTTACTGTTAATCAGTTTGCGAGTAAACATGGTCAAAACTACTTTAATATCAGGGACCGCGCGTGGGGTGGGATAAGGGGACTTTAGCCGCAGACTTTTTGGTGCCATTTAAGAAATGAATGAAAACGTTGGACAATTTATTAGTTTCAGTGTTAATAAGTTCTCAGTTTTCTCCTGTTAGAGCTTATTTTCATATGGACCAAATACCAAGTGTTCAGCAGCGGAATAGCGCAATGCCTTCCGCGAACAAAAAGGCTTACTGGCTGCACGTAATTTCCAGAATACGTGCTCCCATGCTGTAGCCGCCTAGAGCTAGTTAGAGGATTACATCAACATCGTATCCAACTTTTATCCTGCTCTCCACATTTAAGCACACGATCTCTGAAACTGAACTCCCTTTCCTGGACATTACATTACCCATCTAACATAATCACACCAGCACTTCTATCCACTATAAGGACACTGACACACTTAGCCGACCTTTATCCTCAATCTTCACGCTCTTTAATATCGCTACAAGGGAGGTATCCGACGTATTCAACGTCTGCGACTTCCCCGCCTGTGCTCTGGTTTCTTGCTGAGGGGGAGGAAATTATTCGTTTTTCGTTCGACGTGGGAACCGTGCCGTTTCATATACAGTGTGATCAAGACACGATTCGGCGAGTGAAACGCTTTGACACTCCCGACAATCGAAACTCCGCCAACAGAGAGCAAAGAGGGGTTCCCTTCACCGTTATCTACCATCCCCACTTAGCGTTATCAACAATTTTATGTTATCTGAAAACTTTATTACAATTTCCCTTCAAAACACGATAAAGCTATCACGTGGAACCATTCTTTTTTCGAATTATAATGTTTGCGATATTTCCAGGTTTTTCCTCTAATCGTGAAAAAAAAGGTTCCCGAATAAAAAATTTATTGCAAACCTTTACTCCACTCTCAAATTATTATTATACAAATATCACCTTTTACATGTAATATAAAACAGTGTTGCTGTCCATTTACTTCAAAAGTCTCTTTCATTGAAAACTACAAGTGTTTAGCTGCTAAAAGTTTTACAGAAATGATCGTCTAAAGATACACTCAAGATTGATTTAGCTTATTGCCGTGTTCTATGTATGCCGGTTGCTTCATAATTATCTCAATAATAATAATAATAATAATAATAATAATAATAATAATAATAATAATGATAATGATAATAATAATAATAATAATAATAATAACAAGAAAAAGAAAATTAAGTAATCCCGAGCACAAAGAACTAGTTTTTCCCATTGGCAATAATTAGTTCCCGCAAAACACAAGAAATCGCCCATCTGCAAAATTTAAACTCCCGCAGTAATTTAATGCTACACGGTGTGTCCTTAATTGGGAAATAATTGCTCGTTTCCTTTACATTTGGTACGTTTGGCAAGCTTTGCTCATTGATCACGAGGAAACAAACAAATTTTCCGTAGCCATGCAAGTTTCCTCGGCGCGTGCGTTTGATTTTTACATCTTCCGCATTAATCGAACCGTTAAGCCTTGATAATTATTATTCCGAGACAGCAAAACACGTGCAGTCCCGCCTCAATCTTCAGAGGTCAAAACTTGTGGAGCGAGTCTGTGTGTTCTAATGTAACTGATCTGCAGTAAAGGCGACTATTTATACAGTCAATCAGTTTGCGTGTAAAATATGATCAAAACTAGCTTACGGTAGCATTTAAGTTTCCCGCTTCAAGAAGAGAGAGAAAAAAAAAACGCCAAAAAGTTCAGTTAAATCCTGTAAGGCGATTGAAACTTACTACAGATAGCATTTACAAACTAAATTTTCCTTTCCGGGTGCTCAAGTTTCTCTGTTTCGCAGGAATTCAACCTTCAAAGTTGTTTTTTTTGTTTGTTTGTTTGTTTGATAAATAAAAAGGAAAGCAAACAGATGGGGAAACAAAATCGGAGTTGGTTTCTAACGGAGTAAACTGTGAGCAAGTCTTTATAACAAACTCCGCCCGCGCACAGACACTCATAAAATGCTATTGTGACGTATAGAACGTTTAGTTCACTTGTGTTTGCACGAAAAAAAAAGAACGCTACTCGTTTTGCACCGAAAAAAAGTTGTGTGATAAGCACGAAGACTGTAAATGTGTTTACCATCTTGGCAGTTTGGTTTTGCTATCGGACACGCGTGCGGCGCACGCATAAAGGTAAGAGATACAAGCCACTCAAAACGAGATTCTACTACTGTAATTCAAAACAAAATTTCAGGACGCTCTAACTTGTGCCTTTATCACGGCATTACTAGTACTTGATGCTTGAAAAACAATATATTTTTTTTTATTTTGCGTTTTGACAAGTTAACATTTCCGCGATACTTAGTTATTCCGCATAATTTAAGAAGTTTTCCGCGTATTATTAATTCTTCCTACTCACTTTAATCAGATACCTGCTCAAAAAAAAAGAAAACGTTTAATTCCAACGGCATACTACTCTAAATCTGAGAAAAAAAAAACAGGCTTCCGTTATTGAATTATGGTTGCGGTGTCAGTTTGTCCAAAAATATTTCACATAGATCCCTGAAATGTAATTTTCTCTGCCAAATATTGTTTATGTGGATCTATTAATCAAAGTGATTCAACTTTTAAACTCAATCTTATCATTTAGCGATCGCAATATCTTCATTTCTAAGCTTTTCTGCAAAATTGTTCAGAAACGTACGTTAGGTTATATACCTACTATTTTTATTCTCTCCTCCAGTGTTTGTCGTTCCCTTTGTTCTTTCTGCAGCTTTGCCTGAAGGAGTTTTACATTGTAAGAGAGCTCTTCTTCTTTGGCCCTGTGTTCTTGTCTTTCTTTCTGCTGAAGGATGATAAGAACCTTGAGGTACTGCGTCACTCGCTCGCTCAGTCATTACGAAAATATGTGGACTAGACTGAACCTTACATGAAGAAATTAAATGTAACGAATCGAAAACATCGCAACAGCAAAATAAGATGGAACACTCCAAGTAAATAAGACATGTTCAATTTGAATCCCTTGATAGAGCGGTGTTCACTTGAGTGTCAAGTAATTCGCGTTTGCTTTGGTCTTGCATTGAATGCTGCGTTTTCTTTAAAATCTCGCACCACTCAGTTTTTATCCAATTGGAAGTAACCGCGCTTCGAGCCGGCTACATATATCTGTTTCGAGTTTTGATTGGATCACTGAATTGTCTGTGACCTATGTGACTGACCAGAGTGATTACTTTGGTTTTGATTTTTCGACACTCAATTGAAAACCGCTTTATCCAGTAGAGCGTACAATCACATTACCATTTTTGCTTTCAGCTTTTCATTTAACTTATTAAACTTGCATTCCTCTGCACGCAAAGCTTCCCTGTAGCCACGCATTTCATACTCCATGTTTTTAATTTTATTCCTTAGGTTCCTGTTCTCAACAATCAATAGAACGTTACGGTGTTTTGTCTGTTGCAGGAGCGAATCTGCAAAAAAAAAAAAATGGAATCAGTTTTAAAAAAAGTGAGAAAGACTAGGTCCAACCACATACATACACATATACATACATCCTTTATTATCCTTCCCCATGGGGGCTTTTCGAAGACAATATGGTACTAAAATTAATAAAATTTATGGTACTAAAATTAATAATATTACATTCTACTAACCATTCCACTAAAATTCTACTAACCACCTCACGACCAGGACACTACCGCCTTCTCTTTCTTCACGGGAAGATCAATAAGGCTTGCGATGGATTTCGTGGCAAGAAGTGTGTCTAACGGTAGACTCTCCTCAGCTACAATCACTTTATTCCACCTTGACTCTCATAAACGCGCCTGCTACCCGCGGGTAAGCTTTCTGCTGGGGATAGAAATTCCCTTCTCTGTATCTATTCCCCCCAGCCTGTCAAGAGAACTAGTTAGGTATTTAACTTAGTTAAATTCAGTTCAGTAAATAGCACATTTCCCTGAAACTAGTTTATACTTAAAGCGTACAATTATCGCTGGTCGTTAACTTTGTGGCGAAGCCGCCGTCACAAACAGAAATATATGGACTCAGTATTATGATTAGGAGAGTCAGGGGAACTTTCCCGGCCGCCTAATGGCTCCGACAGCAAGACCGTTTACCTGAGATATTAAAACCAAAAAGCTTGAAAGGTGTGCAAAATAACTTGCACCGTAATGTACTGAAGTATTTAAAGAGCGATAACCTCCAGATTTTTGCGTTTAACATCTCCCAATGGCCATGATGTAGCGAGGTTGAACGTCAACTATCTGGAGCATCTTTTACAGTCCTCCTTCACGCAAAACTTAATGAGAATCGAACCCCCAAAAAGGCGTTCTAAGATGTACTGACTTACCACAAATTTCATATTTTTGGTCACTGTTGAGACCGTCCCAACCTAACGGCTGCATACTTTCTATCATGATTGCGTTCCTGCATGAAATGTATAGAAAGATCAGTATACGGAGATACCTTACACCCTGCAACTGACCACGTGGCATTTGCAGAAAGGAGGTAAAAAAGAAAATATTCTAATTTCCCTGTAGCTAATACTAATAAAACAGTAATTTATACTAACATAAAAAGGTATTGCGCTAATGTATTACAATGCAATGCATGTTCTCAATTTTCTCGATTCGAAATCCGCACTTATTTTAGACTTTTCGTGTGTAAGAAGCCTGATGAAAATATCTCTGCATCTACTATTATATTACTTTAACATATGAAGGCAACAACTTTTCATATGTGGTAACTTTTCATATATTCAAGTTTTCCCAGTGCAGCAAGCAAAAGACTGATTGCAGAGTTTAGGATCAAGAACTCAAAACAGTTTCAGTTTTGGCCAATAAACTTGATTAGATGACATAAACCCTTTCATTTTCCGCCGGATTAATAGATTGTAACGGTATATATTTTTACATAGCTTTCAAACAAAGATAAAAACACCCACATACCCTAAATTGGTCATTGGAAACCTGTTCTAGTAAAGCAAAATTTGTTTACAGTAATAAACATACCTGAGTCAGCCCTTGTAAATCACAGAAGATTCATTGGTTCTTTTTTGTGACGTCACATAATTGTTCTCGTTTCTCGTCATCATTTGTTGCGCGAGCAAAGCTTCCTCTTGTCCATCTTTTCACGTTAAGTCTAATTACGGTTATTTTTGAATTGTAATCTTATCTTTAGCCTTGGTTGTTTAAATTGTAACGATTTTTATTTAGTTGTTCATTCCCTGATGAAGTCAGGCCGTGCCTGACGAAATATTGGAAGAAAATATACTAGTTCAATCCCTCTACCGTATGGTCAGCCTTTCTGATTTTTATTTGTTCGTATGTATACAATTTGCTGATCAGATCCACCAGGATCCGTTTCTTTGTATTGTCCGTCGGCCCTTTCTCAAGTTAAAAGTGTTCTAATTAAGAACAGTTCAAAAAACAGTTCACTTCCATTTAGGTGTGAACTGTGGCCTTCATGGTTCAATACTTCTATCACAAGAGAAGCAATTTATTTTACTTACATTGGTAACAAGAGTTCAACTGCAAAATAAATTATAAATGCTATGTTTTAGTGCGTGTAAGCGGAAAACACAGTTAAATTTCCAATCCCTGGACTTGCATGCCTGATTATCTCGAGCCGTTTATTTTCGGTTTCTCTTGAGATCTAGTTCTAACTTAAAGACCCACTTTTCATTTTTCATTTTTTTTTTCATTTTTTCATTTTTCATTAAAAGAGGTGAGAAAATTTTGCCGCTTCTTTGACAAGTCAGTTGTCGATAGGAAGCCTGTGGCGGGCTGTGCTTTTGGCCTCGAGGCCAAGAAAATTATTTAAAACAGTTAGTCTGGTTAGTCAGCTCCAGTTGTTCGCTAGTTGTTACAAAAGATCATCATTTCTCGAAGAAACGAATACGAGGACTTAATTATTTTTTACCAAGAAAAAGTTACTACTTAACTAGATACCACTAGACACTCATTGTTTCCTTTTGTTTACTTTTCACTAATTAGCATTTATTGTAAGATGTTGTCTCTCGGCTATAAAAGATAATTTCACATATTCAAGCCCAAAGACGGACGGTTAATAAAAAGTTTCCCTGTAACCGCAAAAAAGACGGCATTGCAAAATCAAATTCAAAGCAGGATTAGCCAAAAGCGGGGGCAATTTTAGTGAGAACTACTCCTAGTTTTAAGAGAGTCCAGGATAACTTACATGCGCATGCCCACAACGAACCAATCAGAAACGAGGAGTGTGGCGTTAAGGCCTGCCAAAACGAGGAAACATGTTTCCAGAAACACTCATAGCGCGCGCATGTTTCCCCAATGTTTCCCAGTTTTGCCACACGGAAAACATTGTTTCCAGCGTCAATTTTGTTTCCAAGAAGCAAAAATTGCTTCTGCTATACGGCAGAACATTTCGTGTTTCCACGCGGCACGGAAGCATGGCAAAACGAGGAAAAAATTACAGAAACATGTTTCCAGCAGGTTTCTGGAAACATGATTTCTCGTTTTGCCGGGCCTTAACATGCTTGGGATGCGCGCGCTAGGGTTTAAAATGACGAATACAACTACGCGACCAAGCGCGCAAATAAATTCCATAAAAAACTGTGCTAAATTGCATCCAAAGCCAATTCAATGAACAGGTACAAACTACCAGGAATAGTTGACGGATAGCGATTTGTGTTTTGACCGTTAGTATATACTACGGCAAGCTAGGCTTTTTTCAAGTTATCCCCAGTAATCCTGCTTGAGTACACGGTCGCGTAGTTGAACTCGTCATCGGTGCGCGCGCATTTTCAAAAGTGCTGCCAAATATGGTTTTTTCCCGATTTCGGGGAAAAACTGGCGCATGCACATGAAATTTATCCTGGACTTTCTCCTCTCGCACCTGGGTTCAATCCCTATAAAGGGCGCGCGGAAGAGAGAGTCGTGTCGATGTAACATGTACCTGCTACATTATCATGCGTGTGTACATGTGTGAATTTGTCCCCGTTAGCTACACGCCCCTGCAATATGTCCCTTCCATGTGCCAGTAATATTTGTGCCTCTGAAAATCACGATTTGTACTAAACAAGCTACGTCAATAATGACATCTTTGGTGTGGATGTAAAAGTTTAAGTTGCATGTGTTTATTTCACTTTTGCAGTTCTGTACACCTCTGTGGGTTGTTTCATCGACAAAAACCTGGACCGCATAATGCCGGCATATCTGCATGCAGACTTCAGTGATCCTAACATTGTAAAAGTTTGCTCTCAGAAAGCTTCTGCTCGTGGCTTTTCTGTGTTTGGAGTGGAGGCTGGTGGCGAGTGTTTTTCTGGTCCAAATGCTGGGGTTACTTTTGAGAAGCACGGCCAAGCCCCTGACGAAGATTGTGTCGATGGAAAGGGCCACAATCACCGGATGAGTGTTTATAAGTTCAGTAAGTAGACTAAAGTCTTAGCATTCAGCATTATATGACATCATTTTAGCGGACATTTTTGCTCAGGTGCAACAGTGTCAATCAGAAGCATATCATCTCGAAGCGTGTGACTTCTACTTCCAGCTTCTAGGTGATATGCTTTGTGTCAATAATTAAATGCAGTTGTGCAGGAGCCCACGGTAAAGCAGCGTTTAGTTTTGTAATCTTCAGCGATCTTTTTTAATCTTTTCGAGGTTTCGTGCAATTCTTAGATGCCTCCAAGGCTTTTAAAGCCAAATGATAATAATTACTTTTTTTGGAAGAAGAAGTACTAAGGAAGAAAGATTGATAATTCTATTCGCAACAGGAAAACAAAGATTTCATAAAATTTGCTTACTGATAGACATTTCAGATATTACAGTTTTTTATTGATTGATGACACCAAATTAGACTTTTCATGGCGCATGCAAGTGACCTCGTTTTTGAGCGAGTTTATTTGCTGGTGTACACAAAATATAAGTTTTCAAAAATTTTTCTATCGCGTAAAATTTTAACAAGACTGTTCCGTCAATGCGCAGATAGTTGCCTGTGAAAATTTAATTAATATCCCATTTTCCAAAAAAAAATCAAATCTGAATAGCGCTGCCGAGTGCGCACTAATGACGTCACAAAAACCACTCTCTGTCAGATCAATGTTTGGCAAAATAGAGTTAGCGAGTACTTAGCGACCGACCATTATTTTTTTGGAGGGCGGGGAAGGGCCAAATTTATTTTTTCAAGACAAACAATTTTTTCAGTGTCGTTGTCTGTGCAAACAATTTTTTTCCAGCTGCATCTTCCTGCAGACAATGTTTTTTGTTGTGCGCAGACAATTTATTTGGGCTTTTTTGCTTTTGCAAACAATTTCTTTCAGGATTTTTGATCCTTCCCCCCTCCAAAAAAAATAATGGTCAATCCCTTAGCGATCGTTTCACAATACAGTTGAATCTGGATAACTCGAACCCTCAATAACTCGACCCTCCCGCTAACTCGAACCTTTTCGGATTCCCCTCCAGGTTATTTTCTTACTAATTTTACCCTCAATAACTCGAACTCCAGATATCTCGATCGAACCTTTTTGGATTTCCCTTGAAGGTTTGAAGGTTCGAGTTATTGGGATTCAACTGTAATATGGCCAGCTTTGCTCAGAATGTGAGAGAAAACCTTAGCTGTGCGACTTAGAAGAGCTAAAATATTGGTTTAAAACTTAAGGTTTGTCAAACAGAGCGGTATATTAAATGTGATATTTTCCCTCATTTATTGTATGGATTATAAAGGCCCGATTTATACTGATAAGAAAACATTTATTCGTACGAGAAATACAGAAGGTTCACACTTTGCTAAGTGGTTCATTTTGCAACACAACCGAGCTAGCTTAAGAGGCGATGCCAGAAAAAAAACACACACACACAAATAACATGAAGAAACGCTCATCCGATGAGTGCTAACTTTACATATTCGACGAGTAATCCTTCTCTGTTCAAAACATGACGCTACGTTTTAAAAATTGTTCACTTCCATTGGCTCGCAGAGCCAAGCGCTTACAATAGTGAATCATAGCTATTACGGGAAATTTCTAGTCTTTTTAGTCACGATTTATAACCGTTTAAAACCAGAAAAAAGCACGATTTTACCATCTTTAAAGTCAAAGTTGAAAAAGGTTCCTAAATAGCTACTATTCCTCATCTTTAGTGAAATTCTTCTAGTTTTCTCCAAACAAATTGTATGGGGAATTTATCTGATTTGTTTTGCAAAACTGGACATATCTTACAAAGTATACACTTGCTTAGTTTCATTTGACCGTTTGTTTCCATTACTGATCATATGGCGTTGCTCTGGAAAAGTTGTTTCTTCCAAATCACCGGCTCACAAAGGCATTCTTTATAGATAGATCAAGGAATAATTATTCAGAGAACGTCACATGATCTGAAATGGGCAATTTACCCGCAAAAGTTAAATGGGTCTACTGCCAATAAATAATTAACACTGATCCTTTTCTTTGCAGTTTGAGGTACATGTCAAACAAGACCTTCTGCTGTTAGCGGTTTTGGGCCTGCTTGCAGGCTTGCATTTGTTCAGTTATTTTTTAGAGGATAGGTGACAATATATTAAAGTCTGCCTTAAATAACGACGCTTTTGCTGTACTCAGTGGTCTTTATTGCTTGAATAAAGGGATTGTCTTACACGTGATTGTCTGTAGATGTATGACAATATACAAATGATTTTCCGAAACCTCTGCTGCATTTGAGCAACTTTAACATATGGTGTCCTGGTATCACTCTTACGCACACATAGCATCCCTTTTGCTAATTATACATTCTGAAGTTATTTACCTTCACTATAACTATCATATGACGTTTTGAATGAAATCTTATACGAAATTATGTATATAAGGACGTTCTTGTTCCACAGAACAGAGAACAGAGAACAATATTTTACCCTTAACCAAATAGCCAACTGTTCATTGTAATTTATTCAGAATGGCTACCTAAACTTACCCAACCCACCGTGCTTCACGACAAGAAAGGTGAGCCCGCGTTTTTCTTCGCAGTGGTCGTCTTTACGTCCTTGATTTAGACATCTTCAAATGGACTTTGAAAAATTCTCCTGTTTTTCCCCCGGTGCAAGGCGTTAGGAAACAAAACCTGCCGCATTTCTCCCTCTAGGGATTCCCCCCCCCCCCCATCAAACTCCCCGAGGAGATGGCTATAGTAGTAGTAGCAGGAGCAGCAGCATTTATTTAAACACGATACAAAATTACACCAGAGCTGATGTGGTCGTGTTGTAAAATTGAAATATGTATACAAAAATGTTAACAAATATAAAAATAGGTAATCTTTGGATGTTGTCCTTCAGTAGCATTTTGATAAAGATATTTAAACTATAAAAATACAAATGTGGCCTAATACCACTGTAAAAGTTCTTATTCTCAATATCCTAGCTTTCGCCGATCTACGGCATCATCAGGGATCCCTGAAGAAAAAAGTAAAATTGCCATATATACAATATTAATAATAATAATAATAATAATAATAATAATAATAATAATAATAACAATGATCTTTTTACAGGAGGCTCCACTCACTAAATGTGGTTTTCAAGGAGGTCCTGAGATAAAAATAATGGCATAAAAAATGAATTAAAAAATCGAAATTATTACAGAGTTGATTAAAAACCTCTAAAAGCTAATTGTTAAGATAGAATATTTATTTCAGTGTAATTAATATTTAAACACACTTTAAGATGGTTTCCGCACAACTTTCGAGCAATACAGGCAAAAATAAAGTTACCAAAAAAAACCTCTTAGTAACAGCTAACAAAAACCTACCAAAAATTTAGCACTCAAGCTGACCCCGCGAGAGAAAAATGGATTTGAAATTGTCTATTTTTCAGTTAAAACGGACGTTTTGCGCCAGTTTACAAAATGGCGCGCGTTTGAAACATTTTTCGAGGTTTGACTTTAATTTTCTCGAGAATTCTTTAGCATCTTATTACGGGGTCACTAAGACAAGTGAATTTCGATAAGATCTTTTAAATAGTATACAAAATGTTGCCGTGCTATGAGTAGATTTTTGGTACTTAATTTTCGCACTCATTGCTCGAACTTTCAGCGGAATCTGTCTTAAAGGGACATGGTCAGCATTGTCAGGATATTTTAAGTCATTTTTCTGATTACTTCCAAATTGAAGGAAACCTCAAAATAATAGTTGAGTAATGCAGGAAAACAATAAAGGAGTAATCAAAACCCGAAAATAACCATGGATGGTTTTGTCTGACGAAGATTAAGACGGATTACGACTGACAAATTTGAAAAAACTTGCCAGTTTTTTCAAGATGAGTTGTCCTTGACTGAGCTCCTTTAATTATGTAAACATCTTAGTTGTGAAATTTTAATTTAAATGGGATTCACGAATGACGTTAATTTCGCACGCAAGTGCAGTAAATCAATTAGATTTCACTGCTTGTGATACGACACACAACTAAACTAAGATGTACTTCACTGTATGCCTTGTTGTCCTGAGCCTACTTTTCTCTCCAACTTTATGTGCAGGTAAGTAAGTAGGTATCATTTCTCGAATTTAAAGGATTTTATTAAGAAAAATAAGTCCGTTTACCAACAAGATATATAGAAAAGATAGTAACCCCTCCAAGTTCACGAAGACATGGAAGATGGACTGTGATGAAATATATATTCTAGTCTTTTTAATTATTGTATTCTTTGAACGCTGCCCTTAGACACTTTTTCTCTGGCACAGTTTTTAAATCGCCTTATTTCAACTTTACTGTTTATTAAACATTTGTTAGATGATGGATGAAATAAATGTGATAATTGTGCAGACTGATAATATTACGACAGCAGGAGTTCCAAACATTTTAAAGTACAGTCATTCTCGCCTTTAAAGTGTAGTTCCATTAACATGTCACTATTAGTTTATTTGATATCAGACTTTTGACTATGCTCTAGTTACAACAAACCACGTACATGTTTAAGCTGCATTTCTACAAGAACTAAGGGGGTTGTGAAAAGCCAAAGTGCAAGTCATTTTACAAAGAATAAAATTGTATTCAGACAGCAGGAAACTTTAAAATGGTTAGATAGAAAAAAAGAAAACTAGTCGCTCATCAAGAAGTAAGGCTTTGTTAAGATTGGAGGAGAATTAAAATAAATTGCGAAATCACAAATTTCCATTCAGTCGGAACAAAATCAAATGCAAATTGGTTTTTGTAACAGCAGAGATTGCTCGTTCTCAGAATCCATGTTCTTGTGTTCAAAATCCAAGTTGTAACAGTTATAATATATTTTATGGTATGAAACGTTCTGATGTCCTGTGTTATCGACTGTTTATTTCAGGGGAAAGTTCCACAACAACATCATCATCATCATCAGTTCTGATTTGATCAGCTGGAGAAACTCAAAATTTGCAATTTAATCGTGTTTGATCAGCCTTGGTTGTTTAACCCTTTCAGTGCTAAATTTCTCAAAAAATCGCTTTTTTACCGTTAAACTGAATTTTTGGTGCCTCTACCCTGAATTTCCCTTACCTTTGCTTAAAAAGCACTTTTCCACACTGCAGCAAGATTTTGATGAAGATCCCATGAAAAAAGTACAATATTTTACTTTGACGCATGCGCATAAGCCAAAATTTGGACTTGTTTCTGCGAAACCGTTCCCAATCTCGTCCCCAGAGCCTGCGTTCCCCTTGACCAGCGGGTCGGGAAACTCAACGGCTCTGGACGAATCCAAAACCGGAACCAGGAAATCCTGGTTCCGGTGTGATTGTGCGCGTGCGCCAGAGATTGTATTCTCGATGACTCTATTGCGCACGCTCCACATTTCAGAGACGAAAAAAAGAGGCTCTTGCAACGATAACTAGCAGTAGGATTTTGTTGAAAATTTCAGCAAAAATTAATGTCACAGCTTTAGCTCGTGTAAAGCCCCAGTAAAGTCAAAATCAGCAAGGTAGTTCTTCTTAATGTATATTTAATTTTAAAATGTTCAACCACTGAATAATTAAAACAGTCATTCGACCGTTAATTCATTCACCAGAGTCTAGTCATGTCTGCGGTTTTATGCAAATTCAGGTCGTGTCACGTAATTGTAATTAGTGCTATTTTGGGATCATTCTCTGTTGTTTTAAAAACATCGTTATACAGTAAACATGCTTATTTAAGTGAAAAATAATTGCTCCGAGACTGTTGATGTCGTCTCCAAACAGAAATACATCCAAAAACTGCACATATTACGATTGCGTGCACAATCTTTGATTTGCATAAAGCACAGACCTTCAATTCCCCAGGTAAATTACAATTGTATTCTTTCCAGGTATGCGAAACCGGAAAAATATCAGCTTTATTGATGAAGCATAAACTTCGAAAGGGTCTGAAGTGTTTAAAACCCCACGTCCAATATTTAAATCTTTTAAATGGCCAATAGCAGGTGCAGCAAGATAATCATAGAGTAATTAACAATATAGCTGATTATCACTTAGCTAGGTATCATAAGTTGGCGACCTGGAGAAAATATGGCTTTTGTAAGTTTACTTGTTTCTCTAAGTTTGTTTTACTTATCCGGCTTGGTTGCCCAAGGCGAGTATTGAGTACACAGTTATATTACTCGCATACAAAGCAGTCGTACAATATTGCTAGTGATTTCAAAGCTGTCACTTTGAAATTCGTATTTGATTAGCAAACGATGTTGTAACTGAAGAGCGAGGATAAAAATGTTCGTATATATAGCCCCGAAGCGCAGCCCTTGTCTTGCTGCGACAAAAACGCGGCTTTATGTGTAAAAGATTCGCCATGCTTCATTTTAATGATAAATGCACTTTTTTTACTACTATCCCTCGAACCTCGTCTCGTACAAGAGCAGAAGTCATGAAGTGAATGTGACTCACAGAATTGTCTGCATGCACGATAACATATTTTGCCTTTCGTTTCACCGTCAATGTGACAGCAATTGCAATTGCTTAGATGTAAATCATGACAAAATAACTCAGCCTACACTTTGTGAGATATATTGTGATCATGTTTAGCAGATTCTTCGTGCATGATGCGAGTAGTTGTATTATAATTCTAGGGTCAGTCCGCATGAATGATGTAGAGGGTACTTGGGTGGTGGTGGTTTCAGCTTTTAGAGAGTCAGTTATAGTACTATCCTGGAGCAGGAGCCCATGCCTGGAGTTGAAAATACGGTGGTTGATCAACGTTGTACCCTCTTGTGGAAAACGATGGCAATTTTAATTGTGTAAAGGGAACCATCTCGAAATGATTTGCATCATTTACGTCATGAAAATAGATATTTTAAGGGTGTGTGTGTGGGGGGGGGGAGGGGGGGAGGGGGGGAGGGGGGAAGTTGAGGAGCGGACTTCGTTGACAAAAGACAAACGTCCCATAGATAACTCGGCAACGGGTCACGCGCATTATATAGAATTGATATATAATCAGGCTTAATGTGACGTTTTCTTTCCTTAGAACTGGATTCTGCCTCTTGTGGCTTTCTGAAAGGGAAAGGTTTCTGCCCGAGTGTTGACATTCAATCTAAATGTCCTGCAAACTGCCCGCCTCGTAAGTATTTTACTGAATTTTCATCGTAGCGGTATTTCATGGCGAGTTTACAATGGTTGGGAGACGCGACGGCCTAATAGTTAGCGGGTTGTCTAGACTGCTGATCGAGCGGTCCGGGTTTGAGCCCTGGTCTGGGTCACTGTGTTGTGTTCTTGGGCAAGACACTTTACTCTCACAGTGCCTCTCTTCACCCAAGTGTATAAATGGGTATGAGCAAGTTATAATGGGAGAGTATCAATATACTCCGGCCTCGGGGTCACTTCATGCGAAAAAATGATCTCAGCGGTCTCGGCCACTTATTTTCCCTCACATTAAACAACGAAACGAGCGAAAGCTTTTGTTTTGTTTTGAATTTTAAATAGGCGGTTAGCTGATGCGAGGTTTGGAATCGACACATAATGGGGTCTGAGACGGTCGAAAAATATATGGAAATTCTCGGAATATCCGATCGCGCGCCGAGAATAATGAAGTGCTCCGAGCAGTTTCCAAAGATTTCTAGGTTCCAGACCTCGCATCAGCTGACCGCATATTTAAAATTCAAAATGGCCGCCATCAAACAAAAGATACGGCGATTTGAAGGAAGGGCCCCCCCAGTGTCGTAGTTGTATGTATGTAGTCAATAGCCTCTGTTTATTTATTTTTTATTTATTTATTTATTTACTTATTTATTTCTGTTTATATTTCAGCGTGTTCAAACTATATGCCTGACTCAGGATGCAACATTATTAAAAACATGGGCGGATGTCGCAAAAATACGTTTTTTCCACTTTGCCGCAAAACTTGTCTCAAATGTGACGGTAAGTATAAAATAAAAAAAAACAAGTTAAATTAAACAAAAGTCGATTCTTGTGGTTAAAGTACATGTTGGCGATACCACACGATAATGTAGGACATTACAAGATCTTACAAATCATCTATTATTTAGCGTATACGTATTTAGTTCAGTTCTCATCTTTTTGTATTCCAAATAATGGTTTCCTAGTCCTGTCTCTGAACTCTTATTTCCTCGCCCTATAACGCCTGGGATCAACCTCTATAAGGGAGGGCAGTGAAAGGTCAGGGTCTCGAGCTTCAGTACTACTACAAAGGGCCAAGGAGCTGTTGTCAACTGACTATATTTTTAAAACAAAGGAAGCGAAATTAAAGGACGACTATTATTTTGGTGAATATTGGCCGCCCGAGAAATGAGAAATTTGAATACACGGCCAGCAGTGTTACTACCAATTGAAAGCGATCCCATGTGCGTTACTAGCCCGGGCGGAGGGAGGGAATCCTATATGAAAGGGGCGGGGATGCTCGTCGAAAATTTTGAAAAGAACCCCTGCAAGAGACCAATCTGGGTGTGGCTCAAGCTTTTCTTGACCCCTAAAAAATACCAAAAAAACTAAGAATAGAATTTATATTTGTATGTTTCTTAGTGTGCAGCCCTAAAAGAGACCATTATGGCTAAAAATATTGGCGTTTTGCCCGGAACATCCTAAGCGAGACCAAAAATCCGAAATTTACACCCCTAAGCGAGACAACGAGCATCCCCACCCCTTTCATATGCGAGTCCCCCCCCCCTCCCGGGTTACTAGTGCAAGTCGTTTCCTTAAAGGAATTAGTGAATTAACCTAGTTGAAAATGAATAACAATAGTCGCCTTTTTTAATGAGCTATCAGAGGAAGGGACATGTTGCAGGCGCATTTCTCAGCGAAATGTTGCAGCAGCAAAAAGCACAACGTGTACACATGCAATAATATGTAGCAGGGACATGCTGCAGTGACACGTCTCCTAAAATTATCAGCACCCACCAGGGGAACTGTCGCTGCAACATGCCCCTGTTTATTATCTTGTGTGTGTACGTGGGATTTTGTCCCTGCTACATGTCGTGTGTCAGGACCTTTAGAGACAGTAATATCTGTACCTCGGGAAATAAACAAACTAGGTAAATAATGATATCTTTGGTGTGAAAGTTTAAGACGGTTTCCGCTAAAGACGCGAAACAATAAAGGCAATAAAAGCAAAAGTGAAGTTACCAGAAAAACCTCATAGAATCATAGAATGGTTACATTTTAATACAGTTAAGAAGAACTTATCGAAACTTTTAAAAGCTCTCAAGCTGACCCCTTGAGAAAAAAAAATTGAATTTGAAGTTATTCATATTTTAACTAAAACGAACAGAAATTTTAAAATATCATTTTAACCAACGAAACACTAAAACTATCCATTATTGAGTGAAATTAAAAAAAAATTTGGTTTCTTAGCCTAAAGCGCGAATTACAGCAAAAAATACGAAGATTTCCGAAGGCTTCACGAAAACGTTTTTGAATGACTGCGCACTGAAATGGAAGGAATGGGACGAGTTTTTTGACGTCATAATTGGTGTTTTTGAAGACGACCGCAGATCGATTCCGCAGTCCGCACTGGTTGTCAAAGGTCTAGACAACATAGAGAGCTTAAGGTCGCGCAGGACCCTTTCAATCATTAGTATGTATTTATTTAAAGAGTGTGCACGAACTGCGACGACTGAAGCCGACAACAAACGAAATATTCATAAGATTGTTTGTTTTTAAAGTTCTTTGTACAAGTAATTACAAGCAATTGCTCTCAGCTTTGTGCCCCGTGCGCTGGAACATGGCAAATTATAATAATTAGATTCACAGCTTTGAATATATCATACGTTGTTGTAAACATTGTCTCGGAAGGTCTTCGGAAGCCTCAAAATCTGCAATTTTGTGTCCAAGTTTTCTCCACCGACATAGAATTTCAAGAGTTGATTCGCCAGGAACATAAACTTGGTGTACTCTATCGTGCTATGACAAGAGCGAATTTTTAAATTTCTTTCTCAAAATGAAAATAGCATGTTTCAAAGTTAAGATTTCACATTTTTACTCTCTTGGAAGCCATTATCTTGTAGCAGATTTTGAAATTGAAATTTCGTTCTTGTCATAGCACAAAAGAGGTTATGATTTATCGCTAGGTTATATAATCATTTAATTTGGTGCGCTGTTCTAGCTGAAAACTTGGACACAAAACCGTATTATGTTCCTCGCGAATCAACTCTTGAAATTCTATACAGGCGGAGAAAACTTGGACACAAAATTGCAGGTTTTGAGGCTTCCGAAGACCTTCCGAGTCAATGTTAACAACAACGTGTGATATATTCAAAGCTGTGAATCTAATTATGATAATTCCCTATGTTCCAGCGCACGAGGCACAAAGCTGAGAACAATTACTTGTAATTACTTGAGCAAAAGAGTTTTTAAAAGGACGTTCGCGCCAAAATTTTCTACTCGATAGATTTCTTTAATTTTTTTGCTGCAGTCAGATAATGAGTTACTTGTGTCAGAAATGCAAAAAAAGTTGGGGTCACCGACTTCGTTTCAGAGAAAAAGCGTGTGGAAAACTACCCTAATTTTGAAATTGGCGCACGGTAATTCAGCATGGTTTGCAGGGATTTTTGTTAAAAACATCGAAGATAAGTAAACGGAGACTAACGATCTTAATCACATTTTGTAGAAGTGCGTCTGTTGTGTAGATAATTCCTAGTTTTTCTATCTTTTTTGTAAAATTTAACCCTGGAAAACGAATTTGAAACTGTCCCACGGCAAAAAAGGAAAGCTCAAAAAGTGGAATTCAAACCGTCAATGTGACAAAAAAAATCAAACTTCCACTCGATAGATTTTTTTTATTTTCTCACAAAACGTAAATATCAATTAACAAAAGTAGTCCGTTAAGAAAAAAGTAGGGGTCACCGCCCATTTAAGAGAGCAAATTGCAAGCGAAGCGAGCGGAACGGCAACTCACCCTATATGTTCTTAGAAATTTTACTCAGCGCGTGCGCTCAAACTATGGCGTGGCATGGCGTTGCGGCATGAATTACGTGCGCAGTAGGGATGCGCATAAACAATTAGCGCGAACGTCCTTAAAAGCAAACATTCTCATGAATATTTCGTTTGTTGTCGGCTTCAGTCGTCGCAGTTCGTGCATACTCTTTAAATAAATATATACTAATGATTTCAAGGGTCCTGCGCGACCTTAAGCTATTTTTGAGCTTTAGCTATTTTATTTTAAAAAATGCGCGTCTCTGAACAACAACCAACAAACAATCAACTGATAAACGGCCGAACAGAACGAAATAACTGCTTAAAATGTCACTAAACACATTTATTTAAATTCTAAGGTGCGGTCTGCGGAATCGGTCTGCGGTCGTCTTCACAAACACCAATTATGACGTCACAAGTTTTTAATTCCGACAATTTTCCGACAATTTTTTTCGAGCACTCTACGATAATGAAGGCCTAAAAACGCATTTTTCAACTTTCAATATCTCTGCAATGCAATGTCCGGTTACTTTGAAACTTCCGGATTTGTTTATTTGGCTCTTAAAAAAACACACAGGCAAAAAATAAAAAAAAAAGAATTGAAATTTCTGTTCATTTGACCTTTAAGCATTTTTACGAGGTTTGACATTAACTTTCTCCAGAATGCTTGAGAATTTAATCGCGGGGACACTTCGAGAAATGAATTAAAGTGAAATGTTTCAATAGTTTTTAAAATGCTATTCAACCTCGTCCCCAGGGCGCTTTTCCCTTCAGAGCGGGAGGGGCGGGAGCTCTGAAGGGAAAAGCGCCCTGGGGACGAGATTGAGTGCTATGCTATGAGTAGATTTTTAGTAATATATTTTTGTTCTTGTTGCTCGATCTTTGAGCGGAATCCGTCTTAATTCTGTATATCGGTTGCAAGTGTTTATTCTTATTTTGCAGCTCTGTACACCTCTGTGGGTTGTTTCATTGACAAAAACCATGACCGCATAATGTCAATATATTTACACGCCGACTACAACGATCCTAACATAGTAAAAGTTTGCTCTCAGAAAGCTTCTGCTCGTGGCTTCTCTGTGTTTGGAGTGGAGGCTGGTGGCCAGTGTTTTTCTGGTCCAAATGCTGGGGTTACTTTTAAGAAGCACGGCCAAGCCCCTAACGGAGACTGCCCCAATGGAGAGGGGGCCAATTTCCGAATGAGTGTTTACAAATTCGGTGAGTAATCCTTCTCTGTTCAAATCATGAAATCATTGGCTCATAAAGGCATTCTTTACAGATAGGTCAAGGAATAATTCTTCAAAGAACGTCACATGATCTGAAATGGTCAATTTACCCGCGAAAGTTGAAAAGTAAAGTAAAGTCTTTCCTAGAAAAAGACGTACTACGGAAGGAAGATTAAAACATTTATTTTCAACAGGAAAACAAAGATCTCATAAAAGAATTTTCAGCTACTTATTAATAGATGACACCAAATTAGACTTCTACTAGCGAATGCAACTGATCTCGTTTTTACCTCATGGTAATGAGGTATTGAAATGAATCTCGACTTCACTCACGCGCTCACTCACTCACACCATTCTGATAGTACATAATTAATTTTTGCATTAAACGGTAAACGTGCTGCAGAATGGTCCTTGAAAACACAATTCAGCTCATGTCAATCAGAAACAAATTATTTTCCAACCTCGTTCCCAGGGTCTCTCTCTTCCAGGGAACGAGGTTAATTATTCACAAAACAAATTTCCTAAATGCGAAAGAGGATCAAAGGTTACACTTTATTCTGGTGGTAAAAAAGAAATTAGAATTCGCGCAACGAAGCCTCAGAGCACGCTGGCTCGCGCTATGAAGCCTCGTTCATGCAAGAAAACATTCAAAGGCAAATGAAGTGAGATTGTGACATTACTGATAGCAGCTATTAGCTACATGCGATTAAGCTTGCCATGTGACGTGTTTTAGTGAACGTTTCAGGCCACTAGAAACAGGAGATCCACGCAGCACGTTTTTGTTTCGCGTCATCCGTTTTTCATATTTTGAGTCGAGCAGCAACATAAAGTGCTCGGGCGAATCTTTCTCTCAAATTTCATCCGCTGCTCAAAAAAAACGCTATACAAGCTTTACTTAATGCTAAAGTGGATCAAAGTTTACACTTTATTTTGGTGGCGAAAAAATAGAATTCGCGCTACAAAGCCTGAGAGCACGAACCATCAATGACGCAACCCCCATGGAAAAATAGACCATTTAAAGGCAAATGAAGTGAGATTGTTACATTATTGGACGCTTATTTGGAAAAAAAAATGCGAAGGTCAACACTTATCGAATTACCATGAGGTTTCGCGATTGAGGGAGTGTATTCAGTGGCGGATCCAGGGGAGGGGCCCGGGGGGCCCGGGCCCCCACCTTATTTTTTCGGAAATAGCGCATTTTCTTTGAAGTACCAGAATTATTTTAGCAGAATTCAACATTCATGGTCAAGCGGGCACCCTCCTTAGCTAGAGGTCTGGATCCGCCACTGGTATTTTGTGGTGTAAACAAAATATATGTTTTCATTTATTTCCTTAACCCTCTTTCCATTTCATAGAAATTCAACCAGACTGTCCCTTTAAAGCGCAGATAGTTGCCTGTGAAAAGTTAGTTATTATGCCATTTCAAAAACAAAAAAAAATTGAATTGGTACTGATATCACTTCTGTAAGTAATGTCTATATTTCTGTTTTTATACAGATAATTTGGAGGACGGTTCACAAACCAAAGGTAGCTTGATTTTCTTAGATTTAGAAATGGTGTTATCTTTAGTTAACTTGAAGGTTGACAACAGGGTTTCTCATCTTGAGGGACACCCTAAGTGAGACCATTTTGGCTGAAAATATTGCCATTTTTCGCGGAACACCCTAAGTGAGACCAAATATCCAAAATTTACACCCCTAAGCGAGACGACGAGCATCCCCGTCACTTTCATATGCGAGTCCCCCCCCCGGGCCACGCACATCACTTTAAAGGAGCTATGTCCCCGGGATTTCGCAGATTTTTGGTCTAAACTGTTCTGAAAATAGTGGTAGGCAACTTAACCCATAAAAAACATTTTCTTTCAGCATCTAAAGGAAGATATAACCTTAATTTGCGGATAGAAATCAAGCTACGGCTATATATAAATATCGATTTTTTGAAGACCCGCGGAAACAACTTGAAAAAGTAAGCCTTACTTTTTCAAGTTGCAATCCGTTTCCATCCGTTAACAGTTTAAGTGTTCTAATATAGCAATTTTTAATAAAAATGGGCTATTATTTTTAGGTTTCCTGCGACAGAAATATAAATTTTGGCTGTTCAAAAATCTGGTAAAATCCGTGACATAGTCCCTTTAAACAAGATGTCATGATATCTATATTTTCTCCTGTACACAGAATGTCCACTACCTCTTGGCATGGAAAATGGGCAGATACTGGATTCTCAGATCACGACTTCATCCGAGTACGACAGTAATCATGGCGCTGCAAATGGCAGGTTAAATTTTGTGGCTGCAGGAGGTAAGACTGGGGCTTGGTCTGCTAGGACCAGTGACGTCAACCAATGGCTGCAGGTCGATTTGCTCGGAATAACAATAGTGACAGGAATAAAGACGCAGGGACGAGAAGATTGCTGTAGCCAGTGGGTTAAGACCTACACAATCTCCTACAGCAACAACGGCACCACATTCACAGACTACACACAGGATAATCAAGTCAAAGTATGGAGCGAAATTTAATTTATATGACTTAAATCTTAGTAGATTCAACAGGAGTTATACAGCTAAAAGGCCACAGGGAGGCCAAAATTTAATGATCTATAGCCGTAATGCACTAATGAGAGTCGACACAAGTGGAATCTCGATTTTTCGAACCTCCAAGGAAGAGGAAAATTAAATCGAGAAATCGGGGATAAAATTGCAGTATTTGACGAAGTGACGTATATCCAGGGGAAAGGACTTATGGTTCGACTTATCGGGAGGTAGGTTCAAGAAATCAAAGGGTTCAATAAATCGGGATTCCACTGTTTATAATTCATCAAATATTTTCGCTGAGGCGCGATTGGTTAAAAAGCGTCACCTGACACAATATGCCCCAACTAAAATTGAGGAATATCCAAGTGATATTCCCCAGTTTGCGAACTTCGTGATTTATGTTCGCGCGTTCAGTTTTCAGCCCGAGTAAATTGTTGAATTAAAAAGAACTATTGTAAACATTTTGAACAGACCAACAATATTTTGAACGCCAACAAAATTATTTTAATGTTTAAATGGTCTGAGAGGAGGTCTCCCAAAGTAAGCGGCCTTGTGTAAAAAACAATAGCCTCAATTTGGCTTCAAAAATATGCACGGATAGTTGTGAGCTTCGAGGAACAGGTGAAGTCCAAGGACAGTTTTCCTCGAGCTTCGCTCTCGGAAAATGTTCGCTTCGGGAACAGATAATGACCACGGACAAATATCCGAGCATATTTTCGCGCCAAATGGAGGTTACTGTTTATATAGACGGGATTTTGTCAATGGTATCGGTTAGTTTTAGAACTACATTGGGACAATATTAAATTTCAGAAACCCAACTGTAGTTTTGATATTTTTTATTTGGCTATGTTTTCAAGAAAAACTTCACTGAATACACCGTTTACATAAAACGTTATTCTTTTTATTAATGTCCTCATAGTTGTCAAGTTTGTAGCCTGTTATGCATTATCTCTACCCACTTTCACCCAGATATCACCAAAAGCTATGTTTTTTCTTCAATTTGCAGGTGTTCCAGGGAAACTCGGATCAAGCTGCCGTTGTCTCACACGTTCTGTCACCTGCCATCACTGCACGCTACATTCGTGTAAAGCCGAAAACTTGGAACGAACATATCTCCATGAGGATTGAGTTGATCGGTTGTTTCACAGGTCAGTAACTACATTTAAAAGAAGATTCTCGTTTGCCGATTTATTTTAACAGTCAGTTAAATTGTAAATCAGTCATGTAAATTAGAATGTAAATTAGGTTTAGAATGTAAATTAGAATTTTCGTATGGTCTAGAACTAGAGTCACTCCCAAATTGTTTTATATTACTTCTGTTTTACGACCATTGATTCTTTGGGTTATTCAAGAAGGTTTTATTCAAATAAATGAACACGTTTTGTTAAAACTGATATAGTTAAATGAGGATAAATACAGTTTAGATTAGAAAGGCGTTTTCTTGTGCTTTGAGAAGTACACTGACAAATAAAAAGTTCTGACGAAACTTGTAAGCTAGATCACCAGACAGTTTGTGTGTTAAAAGAACTGTATTTTGCGAGAGAACTAAGAAGGCTTAAGAGAAGGTACGTTTTTTCTTGGGGGGAGGAAGGGCTGGGGCCTCAGAGGGGAGGGTCATCAGTAAAAGTGAATTTAATTTAATTTGGCGTTTTATTATAGGTATTGGGTTACATTTCTACATATATATTATGCCATGACACATAGTTTTCTCGGAGGACTCGTGTCCTTTTCCGTCCGTATCGAGACGTAATAGACTCAGATATCGTTTCTTCAGCTTCTTGCTGTTGACTGTTGACTATCCACTGCCCGATCTCCTGAGACGTTTAGATCTGAAGAGTTACTAGTAGAACCAACAATGCGCTCTACCTTATAAAACGTAAATATCCCACACTGATTGTTCGCATTTTCTTGTTTCAGCGCGCACACATTCAATATCGAGATATATTCATATTCAAACATTTAGCGTTCACAGGCGAAATGTTCTGAGGTTTGTACGGCATGGAACATACCATGTAGTAGTGAGAAGAGGGCCGCACTTTTGTTAGTTACCTAAAGGTGGGAGGCTATTTAATAAAACCAAGGGAGGGCCAACACTTTTTTTGAAAAAAAATACCAAAATTCCCCAGCCCTTCCCCCCCCCCCAAATAAAACGTACCTTCTCTAAAGAGAAAGATGACGAACTGATCTAGTACCATTTGAATTTTCTCAATATCAGTAACGTTGCTATTTGTTAACTTTGGCCAAAGCTCTAACCCAGACCCTCAAAACCATCGGACCACCACTCCACCCGGGTTGAATTGTGTAAATTCTTTTTTTAATATCTATGAACTGAAGGCGAGACCCCAAGCACGCGCATTAAACGAATGTGTAATAAGTGATGTGATGTTTTCTACTTCACTTAGAATTGGATTCTGCCTCTTGTAACTTTCTGAAAGCTCGCGGTTTCTGTCCTACTCGCGATATTCAGGCTGAATGTCCTGGACAATGTTCGCCTAGTAAGTATTTCACACTTTCTAGTAAAGATCAGTTCAACAAGTTATTATTTCAATAGAAAAATTGGGAAATTAGTTAATTGGCAGGCCTTATTGATATAAGCTTTTTGGTTTATTTTAGATCTCCTTGCCACTTTTATAAGTTACGTTATCTTTGCTATTGCTATTTTATTATTCAACTGTACCCAGTAGAGTAAAAATAACGCACGAAAACGAGTACAAATACCCCGCGATAATAAATAATAAAAAACAAATAAATATAATAAATGAATTACCTTATTCAATTGGGGACACTGTAAATAAATAAACACAAATATTGTAAATCGAACAGAAATTTGTTAAAAAATCCCAACGGGCAGGAGGCTGTATGATTAGTTACTTGTTTGATTAGTTATTTTTTTCAAATAGTTACTTAGTTGCCATGGAAACAAGTCGTCAAGTTTGAAGTCTTTTGTTGCTTCCTTAACCCAGCGGAACTCTTTCCGACCTTCAAGACATCCTTGTCATTGCCAGTAGCATTTGTATAGACATGCTTCTCGTCATACGCTATACTTTTATCATGCAGAGCTCTGTTGATATCAGTTTAAAATGTCGGGGGCACCCAACGGTTCATTTCGGTGAATATCTGTTCGGAAGGCCTATTATCCGCTTTTATTTTCTTTAGTGAAATATCACCTCGAACTTTCGTAATATGGGATATATAACATCTGTTGTTTTTAGAGAGGTGAAAATATAGTTTTGGGTACGAAAAAACGCCAGCTACGGTTTTCGGAAAGATAACAACAGCTCCCAAATTCGGCTAAAAGTTTCTGTCAATTAAATGTTCAGCTAGAAAATCCAAAAAGAATTAACTGTGTTAGTTTACACACTTAAACAGTCCAAAACGATGCAGGGAACCAGTAGAACGACATTCCAAGACTGTTGACTAGATTTCCTCGTTGGGAGCTCCTTATGTAAAACTGAATGGGGCAACCTGAATAAACAAAGGCTTTACAATGATCAATGAAACTAAACTATTATTTCTTCCTACTTTAAAAACAATTAACGACCCGTTGTTGTACTTGAGAAAGCCAATTCACCGTTCGTTAATTTTCCTTCAATTCCAGCCTGTTCAAACTATTTGCCTGACGCAGGGTGTAACATCATTAAAGAAAATGGTCAATGCGAGAAAAACTTCCCACTTTGTCGCAAAACTTGTTACAAGTGTGACGGTAAGTGTGACATAAATCTCGAGCCCGCGATAGTACAGGGTAACTGCAAAGATTAAAGCTGCGTTTACACGAGCAATTTTTATCTGACAAATATAATTGTTCGTGTAGATGACACAACAATTATTTGTCAGCAGTTCAAAGTTTAGCGCGCCATTAATGACCTTGGACAGCAGAGATACACACAGAGATACGCGCGCACATTGCCCAGTGGGAGATTGGGAGATTGGAGAGCAGATAATGCTGAAGCACTCACATTTTATATGACGAGTCGTCTACACGAGTAATTTTTCATATGGGACAATTTTTATTTGTCACATAAAAGCTGACACGCCAGCTTCTCAACAAATGTATTTGTCACATAAAAATTGGCCATTTTTTCTCATATACAAGAGCAAATAAAAATTGTCACATAAAAACTGCTCGCGTAAACTCGCCTTAAGTGCATCTACATGTAGAGCCATGCGTGACTAGCATTCACTAATCCAGTGAAATAAGTTTTGCCTTTCTTCTAATCTTTTCATTTTTTATTTGATGTTCCTGTTAGGTACTCTGTATATAATTTAATGTTTGTTTATTTTATCTGTTATTTCACAGTTCTGTACAACTTTGTGGGTTGTTTTATTGACCAAAACGCGGACCGCATAATGTCAACATATTTACACGCCGACTACAACGATCCTAACATAGTAAAAGTTTGCTCTCAAAAAGCTTCTGCTCGTGGCTTCTCTGTGTTTGGAGTGGAGGCTGGTGGCCAGTGTTTTTCTGGTCCAAATGCTGGGGTTACTTTTAAGAAGCACGGCCAAGCCCCTGACGGAGACTGCCCCAATGGAGAGGGGGCCAATTTCCGAATGAGTGTTTACAAATTCGGTGAGTAATCCTTCTCTGTTCAAATCATGAAATCACTGGCTCATAAAGGCATTCTATCAAGGAATAATTCTTCAGAGAACGTCACATGATCTGAAATGGGCAATTTACCCGCGAATTTTGAATGGGCCTGTTGCCAATAAATAATTAACACTGATCCTTTTCTTTGCAGTTTGAGGTACATGTCAAACGAAAGACCTTCTGCTGTTAGCGGTTTTCTGCTTGCGTTTGTTCAGTTATTTTTAGAAGACAGGTGACAGTATATTGAAGTCTGCCTCAGATAACGCCACTTTTGCCGTACTCAGTGGTCTTTGTTACTTGAATAAAGGGATTGTTTTACGCGTAATTGTCTGTAGATAAACAATAATAAACAAGAGAAATTTTCCTGAATCCTCTGCTGCATCTGAGCCACTTTAACCTATGACGTCATGGTATCATTCTCGTGCACGCACAGCTTCTCCCTTGCTAGTTATACAACCAGGAGTTTACTTTCACTCACTATCATATGACGTTTTGAATGAAATCGTATACGAAATTAGGTATATAAGGACATTCTTGTTCCACAAATAAATCATACCTTTATACACTGGACTGTAGGACAACTCTTTCGACTCTTTCAGGGTCGGACAACGAAGTCGACTCACTCTATAGTTGAGTAAGATTAGAGTAAATATATACAAAGGAATGCAAAGAATGAATAGCAAGTATATTTTGCAAACATTTTGACAGCTATCTGAAAACTCTCTCGAATCACAAGATTTCTTTATTATATTGGCGACAAATATTGTCACTTGCCACAGTTTTTAGTCGCTACAACATTAGTTCTTCTACGTCTTATTTACAGTTGGACGCAACATTAAAAATGCTTTGAGCAGGGAGAGGGAGTTTGCAAAGATTTGTCGCGCCAAAAAACACGGTGGGAGAGAGAGAGAGAGAGAGAGAGGGGAGCGCGATCGCGCGTAGGATGACGCGTACTGGCCAATTAAGGGATCGCCAAGGGTAACGGTAAGATGGTGTGGCGGAAAGAAATGCTAAAAAAATTAAAGCTTCTCCAAAACGAGTTCGACCAAGTTGTAAAACAACTGGTTTCTACTTCGTTTTAGTCTGGGTGCATGGAAGCAAAAAATTCTAGCGATTTCAACAATTTCTCCATAGGGCAGAATGCATGGACATGATTAATTATTCATAATTAGTGAAGCGGCAAATTTGAACGTGAGCGCGCCCACAATAAGAGAAGAAAGGGCCAAAATCGGCCCAGTAGCGTTGACAAAACTTGCTTCTCTGATTTCAAGAAGTAAATATCTAACAATGCACGAGCGGGCTAAAACGAAGAAGACTGAACGAGCATAAGGAATGTTCTTTTTAAAATTGGCCATTTTTTGGACTAGTTTGCTTGTTTACAAGTAAAATAGAAGAATGGCGGGCAATGAATTCCCTCTCTTACCGAATTTTTCGATTTCTCAAGGGAATATTTTAATTTCCCAAGGGAATACTATTCGCTGTGGGTGATAAAAACGTCACTCGATTGGAATGCGTCAGCACTTCCGATCATGAATTGTTACTTTCACGCGTCGCTCGTCATCAAACTTTTTGCAAATTAAAAGTAGGTCTTTTTCAAAGATCTCTGCTATTTATCGATTAAATCGCTTAGTTTTAACATGCTGAAAAGCTGCTGCGAATCTTCATTGTCAGGGATTATTGGCCAATGCGATTTTGTATTGTTACTTGTAAAATTCATTAAATATTCATGCGGGTGCAAACCAATCCCAGTACCATATTCAGATCACATGTACACAACTGTAAACCCCAATACAAATCAAACAATAGAATTAACTTTTGATACAAACTCCTGCTCAGCTAATAAGTATTTATTAACTTTTGATACAGATCTGTACTGATTCGCATAACAATACTTTGCAATCAATTTATTGTTTTCATTTCACAAGTAGAATAAAATATGAGCGGGAGATCTGTATGGGTGTTTACAATGGCGAGCCGATAGGCGGGAAATCAAGATTTGTTTACACGGGCAATTCTGCGATTTGCTGAGAGGACGTTAAACTTCCAGTTCGCCGTCACATTTTGAGGTGAACCCGCCATCGGAGCATGTGAAATCTACAAGTGCATACGTGGCTTTAAATGCGAGGGCAGGGACTATTCGAGAAACCAGGAGCGAACTTTAAAACAATTTTAGTTCAGAACTATTCGTTTTGATCTGTTTGCAAGCGAGACATACTAGTTAACGGATTGCTGGACACTGTTCGTACACCTACCAGGCCGGAGAGGTTTTTGTAAGCTCATAACAAAGAAAATGCAAGTCATATCACTTTTAGCGGGTCAAATCACTGATGGAAGTTTAAATATTTAAAGGGAAAGACTACAAAAGAATCTGCAGACGTGCATAAATTTCTGTGATAAGGACGCCGTGTGGCCCTGAGGTTCTTGTGACTGGTTGTTAAGAGGTGAGCTCACATGTCTCATATTTGTTCTCTCAAACAGTTAGTTGCTATTGAAATTCATTAAAAAAGTCTGGGTTGATTCCAAAAAATTGTATTTTCATTGTCGTGTTGAATTTAATTGCCTAAGATTTTTAAAAGCTGTCTGAAATTTTTCCCGCGCAAAGCAATATTTTGGCGCGAGCGAAAATTATTTCAATTCATTGCTGTAGTCAAGCTGTATGTTTTTTAATTTCTACCCGGCAAAATTCGAAACGAACGTTCGAAACGATCATTCGGAAATCTCCAGATGTTTTAAAAGTTTCTGTAGCTACCTTCGCTCGAATAAATGGAAAAAAGGTAGTTTTCTAGCCGGCGAATGCGTGACATTGCTTTTCAAATAAGAATCCTGATTCAAACTTAAACTCTTTCATTCTTTTACTTGAACTGTTAAAGCCTTTTAAAAGCCTGTATTGCTATTTTTCTGTTCTACTGGACGTGTGTCTTTTCTCAAGCGGAAACGCAACGAAGAAGCCACGAATTATTAAGTTAAAACTTCACACATTTTATCTCGCGATCGATTTTCGCGTAGACATTTCTGATTACGAATCGAATGCATGTGTTCTCAGATTTCACAAGTCTATTTTGATTGTTTTTTGAATGAATATTCTTTTGTGTACATTGTCTACACTTCAGTCAATTTTATACAGTTCGAACAATTTCGACGAATTACAAAAAGCCGTGAGTTTTTAATCTTTGCATTAAGCTTAAATTTTATTTATCAAATCGAACGGTTCGTTTCAGTCGCGTCAAGAAGTCAACGCTGAACTGAAAACACGAGTTTCTTTTCAGTAACGTTTTCACACTAGTTTTTGCTTTCTTCAGTTCCTTCTCTCTATTTAAATTTTACTTCCACCGACACTTGGCATACAATTCAGTTCAAATTTGTACAGTTGTCGCATAAAGTACAAACTTAATTTCAGGCCGTTGTAAAAACTTTCGCGTGAATCGCGGAGATATACAAACCACGCTGCTGTTTATTTCGCCCTGTCCAGAATAAAGTGACCCATTTTTGCTACATTCAGAAAACTTTTTACCTCATTGTATTAAATTCGAGTGAAATGATTGCGTTGTTTTTGCTCGCAAATATTTTTTGCCGTGGTTACGTAGCTGAAGATAAGAATGTGTTTGCAAACTGGACTGTTATGATCCGTTTTCGGTTGAGAAGCAAAATTGTGTAATAAGCAAAAGTTACTTGTTTAATAAACAAAACATGCCATGTTTTGGTTTAAACCAAAAATATTTTCAAGAAAGCTTGTAACTCTAATATTAGCTGTCTTTATATCATTATGTTGTTTTTTACTTTTGCAATATCCGCGATTTGACCTGCACTCTCGTGACTGCATGAAGTTCGTAAAATGTTGTGGCACTTTTGTTTGATAATTCAAAATGCCTATATCTTTTTTTACTTAATAAACAAAAGGCGCTATCCTTGTTTAATAATCAAAACATAAGCTAGCAATTGATGTTTGTTGTCAGTAAGAAAAGGTCCGCGGTGAAACTAAATCGGTAGCTAGACATTGTTTACGCTTCTAATACATGCAGTTCTTGAATGAAAACACCGTCTTATTTTAATGAACCTCGGAATTATAAGTCCTTTTGCGTTTTTGCACGGGAATTAAAACCAAATTTTCAAAGATGACGGGAAAATTATTGTTTTTCTGACCGTGGTCACTTACCATGTCTGCCGTGTGAATCGTTTGAACAGCACTGCTGTTTATTTTGTCGTGTTCAAAATTAAATTTTATCAGCGGCTAACTCGACTGCATATTTAATGCTACGATCTTATATTAATAAGGCTGTGTTTATTGAAATCTTTCGGGTATTTTCTCTGCCTTCAAAAAGCTTCTTATTTTTTAGGAATCGTTTAAAAACTTTTCACTCAGCAGCTCGTTCCCGCATCGCCGATTGATCGCTAGCGAAATGGCACAATGCGACGGTTCTTCCCAGAAAGGATTAGGTGCCTGAAATAGAAGGATGTAAATCTTCTGTTAAAAGTTTCCCATTTAATAATGATTTATCCATTGCTGCCGAGGTTTTGCACGAAATTGAGCCCAATGTTTCGCAGATAACGCCGAAAAGTACAAATTTCATGACGAGAATACTCGAAAGATCAGAAAGTTGTTCATTTCGTCGTGCACAAAATAATACGTATACACTGCGTATAACTCAACTACTTATTATGACGAACATGCCAACAACATTCAAATTAAATCACCGGTTCTTTCTGTTTTTAGAAACGAAACTTCTTTTTGTGTTGAATTGTTTATTGATGTTGTAATTCATCCAATGAAGAAAACTCATTTTCGTGTCAAAACTTGAGCATCGAACAAGCTGCCCTTGACCGCCGATCGATCGCGCCGCGTAGTCAATCTTTTGGAAAATATTCTCCCGTAAAGGGAAGTTAAGTCCTTGTTATACATCAGTGGAATGATCTAGCAGACGAGACTTCTAACAAAGAGGTATTTGAAGACAATGATTCATCCGAAGCGTTGTTTTCGCTCTTGATTGTTTTTGTCCGTAATGGCGGCTGAAGAAAAAAAAAGGCGCTCTCAAAATTTTTTGATACTTTTGTTTAATAAGCAAAATTTCCGACGTAATGTTCTACCTTTCTTGTTTAATAAGCAAAAGATACTTGACTAATAAACAAAAGGTGACACTCGTTTTGTCTAATAGGTGTAAAATAACGTATCTTTTGTTTAATAAACAAATTTGAGGTGTCAAAGATGTTTATTAAGTAAAAAAGACGGGACATTTGATAAATAAACATTAAAAAATGGACTCCAAAAAAAGTTTGGGACTCCAAAATCAAAATGAATGCTGTTTAAAATAAATAAATTAAAATAGATTTTAAGTCCTTAAGTTACTCCATCTACAAGGTTGTCTCCATAATTTGTTTATTGTTACTTTAAGAAAGAACAACAAATGAAGCACTGAACGACCAGTTCGCGCGACATTTGGTGCCAGGACTTGAGAGTGCGCACTGAAGCTTAGATATCTTGTCCTAGCTATAGGGAGCCTAAGTTTCCTTTTTCAAACCTGGGAGATTACAAACTGGAAAAGTGACCTGGGGACGAGGTAGGAGAACCGACATTTTTCTTTGGCCTGACTGTTATGACATGACTCCGTAAATCAAACATCACGCACGTTCATGAAAGTCATTCATCTGATTCGTCTTCGTCACTGTCGTCACTGTCATCAGACGATAAAATGAGCACCCAATCTTCAGAAAAAATATCCTTAGAGTTGTCCTTGTTATCAGAACCGATTGCACCCTTAAATGTTGCTACACTCTGCCCCCCAATCAGCGGTCCACGACTCGCCTTGGTCAAATTTCCACTGCCCATAATATCTAGTGACGGGAGCTTTGACGGCATTGCACACTTCAATCCACAAAGTTTTATCATACTTAATCGTCCAAAAGAAGTCAAACAAACAACCTTGTCTTCCTCACCAGACACAGTCATGCCTACAATGCTTTCCCGCCCTTGCACTACTCTTGCATATGCAATGGCTTTCCACTCGCTTATGTCTGACAGAACCACAGTACCATCGACGCCATAGGATATCAGGTAACGAGTTCCTTTCAAAAACTGACAAAATTCAATTCGGCCTAAATGACCGTGTGGTACATGCCGAGGATATTGTTGTGTCCGACAGCTGGATGGGTAGAGGAGAATTCTGTCTGCCAGGCAGCAAACCAGTAGCTCATTGTCTGTCGAAACTATACAATGAGTAAACTTGTCAAACTCGTTGTAAGGCCCAAGGGTTTTCAGGATTCTTAATCGGTGACACGAATTCCTAGCGTACTCCCAAATTTCCACATTCAACTCACCGCAAATCACTAGTTTCTTCTGGTCTGATAAAAAGCAACAGCAATCTAAAGACGGAAAATTCAGCGAGTCGAAAGAAGCTGACCTAGCCCTGTTCTGAACGTCCCACACATAGAAACGCGTACCAACATTGCTTCTTTGGATGCAATAAAGAAGTAAGGAGCTGTCGGCTGAAAATGTAAGACAGGGAACACTGTACTCGTAAACTTCATAAAAGACGCAGTCAAGAAATGCGTGACAATCAAACAACAATATCTTGGTACCTTGGTGAGTGGCGATTAGTTTTCCGTTCTGGGAAAACACACATTTCTTCACCACTTCAGGGGAAGTAGCACTTACGAGAACCTCAGAAGAAAATGAAAAAGACCGATCAAAATCTGTTGTTTTCCAAAACGTAAGCATCGCACCAGAATGAAGGGTCATAACGGTGTCAGTTGAAGAGAATTTTACCTCAAGTGGTGTCTCATCAGGATTAATCGACAAAGACTTGAGAAAGTCGCTGGGAATATCTCTCGCAAAAATGAATCTTTCTTCGTCTTCAGCACGAAAAAGAAATCCAACCTGCTTTTCCGATGTGCAATACAAAGGGATGAAACCTGACACACTTGAAAGGAGTGTACCAGACTGAAGGCAAAGGGCGTGTAGCAATTTGGGTTCAGTAGAATAAATAAAAACACTGCAATCATTCGTGAAAGCAAAGTGCTTCACGTCGTTAATAACATGTACAGGATTTTTATAATTAAAGTACTCAATATGGCTTTCTTTCTTGAGCAAATAAACGTTTTCGTCATAACCACCTACTGCGATCCACTTCTGATCTAGTGAAACCCTTGAGTTCTTCATGGCATGAGGACAATTCTGAGAGACTGGTGGTGTGTTGACAACACAGAACGAGCCATATGACTCTTTCCTCTTAGCATCAGTCAACTCCTTCTGGAAAGGACCAGTAGAGAAAATCTTTTCTCCCACAAGATAGCACAGAGTGCTGTTGAGATTATTGTTGAAGAGGGGAAAAACCCATTTATATATTAATTTGTTATAACGCTCCGGGGTAGTAGCCATGAAGCAAACTTTGGAAAACGTGCTCAAATCGACATCCGAGGAAAATAATTCATCCAAGAAAGGTCTTCCGCTCTGTACATCCCAAACTTGGTACTCAAATATCTCAGAGTAAGTATCAATGACACGCTGACGAACAATTGCCAGGGTTGGGTTTTGGTTATTCCGCTGAAATGCCAAACGGTTCTCGCAAAGAGGATAGGGATGGCTGCTGAAACGACAAGTTCCCGAAATGACCACAGTGGAGAATTGCTCGTACTATTCAGAGCAGTAAAAAGATCCAGTAAGGCTTTAAGATTATGTCTTCGTGAACCCGTGGACTCATTACTTGGTTGACGAGGCTCCTTTGAGCTCCACATACGAAAGATATTATTCACGCATGACAAATTATGCATTCCACTTCCAGGCTGTTCTCCTTGCACAACAATAAAACATCCATCGAAAATAAAGGAGCTCCATTTATAGCACCTGCAATTCTCTGAGAATTGAGGAGACTCCTCGACACATCCTTTCTCCACTGAGAACCACTTGTCGAGCCTTCCAAAAAACAAAAACTTACCGTATGGAGAAAACTCTAAATGATAAATGTCATCGCCTCCTTCCATCACTTCAATAGGGCCAAACACCTTTTCAAATGAGCACAGATCAAACAAAGAGATGCAATGTCCTTTTCCTCCAACCAACAACTTCTTACGTCGAGAATTTCCATTAAGAATTTGATGTAGCTAATGGCGAGCCTGAGTGTTTTGATTTTTGACAACTTCGTATCAGGCGGAACGTTAGGAATATGGTCGCGAAGCTCGGCAAATGCAGAATTCATAGTTAGAGTGCGCTTTCTCTCCTTGCGATTTGCAGGTCCGCGAGGTACCTCGGCAGAGTTGGTTGTTTCAGTTGCCGTTGATGTCGGTTTCTCGCAGGACCCAGCTTTCGGTTTCTCTTCTTTAAGTGGCTGCTCCATTTTAGGGTTAAAATCTCGCAGTTCTGCAGCGAAAGGGAAAAGCTTGAGGAAGATCAAGGCAGCTCCTGTAAGACCACTTCCACACTAGACAAATAGGTATGAAACTCGCGCGCGCAGCTGTGACTTGAAATGGGACCCAACTGTGACATAAACTTTCTGACGGAAGTTTATCAACGCTTACCTAACACTTATCATCCAATTACAGAAAACTGTGGAATTATGATAAGATTAATCTGTTTGACAAAAGAGACTACGAATCACACTATTAAATTATAGTGTGACTGCAAATTTGCAAAACATTATGCCCTTTGTTAGAAGCGTACATAAAAGAAAAAACAAATGCTCGTGGTACAGTATTTCGATTTCCTGGACTTTCAAGTGTTGTCCACTCTTTCAAAACAAACACATGAACATTACTGTAATTACCATGTCCACGTACTTGTCTGTAAATTTCTCGGAACGCCCAACAATCAACGTCAAAGAATCCGACCGATCACCATTTTCAGCGAGTGGTCTTAAATACAAGCACAACTTTTATTTCACGGCGATGAAAATGATCTTTAGTCAATTTACGACAAATTTTTTTAATAAGAATCAGAGAAGACACCATCGGGGCAGGAATGGCAATCGTCATATCACACCTCCATTTTAATGTCATTTATGGTCCATTATTATTTTCATTTGTTTTCTCGCGAGTCATCAAGGTGCGAGGATTGTTTCGCGACTGGAATGGACCCGTTGGGTGTCTTTTTTTCAATGTAAATATTACACTACTGCAAGGTCGAGCTTCTTCAAAACAACCGATCGAGGGTTCAAAAGATCAATAAATCCGACACCGCTGACCCGTACCCATAAGCGTTTGTTTGCGCAATTCACATTTAGACATCGAGCCGAGCTATCAGTTTTGTTTGACGCATGTCAATCATGACACATCTAATTCCGGAAACGGTTATGGTTTCCGGTTTGAGGATAAGCGCAAAGTTATTTATAAGTCAATTACAGCACATGGCGCAGTTCCAGAATTCAAGATGAATAGGCTCTGAGGACTAAGATACGGAGATGAAGTAGACTGACGACTTGAAAATCATACTTCAGTTGTTTAGAAAGGTGCGCCGATAAAATAATAAAAAATAGGAGACAGCTGGTCTTCGACAAAAAATAAAAATAAAAAGTACTAACAAAAAATTCAAAAACGCGATTTTTCCGTTTTTCCTAGCTTCTATTTTTTTGAATAAAATTGCCAGTCTTTGTATTAAATTTTTCTAGATCCTCTGTCAGTCTGTCTCTCTCTCTATCGCAGGACAGACCGTTGCATCGATAACAGATTAAGAGATCAGAATTTGTCGTGGATGGAATCTCGGCGATTCAGGAGCCCACTTTCTGTAATAATTTAGTATAGTAATAGTATTAGTATAAATAGTATTTGTGCAACTTCCGAAGCCTTCTGAAAATTATTCCATCACTGTCTTTATATTAGTGATAAACTCTTATATTAATATAAGCTCAAGAAAAAGTCAGATAAAGAGATAAATACATAAGTGCTTGGAGAATAAAACATTTTTTTTGCACTTTTCCAAACTTTCCAAGCATTTTTCGACAAGTTTCCAGCACAGTGATCCGAAGATGCTTCGACTAATAGTGATGTGATTTTTAATATTTCATTATTATTATTATTATTATTATTATTATTATTATTTCATTTTATTATTATCCGCGTCCACCGTCCGTTTCTGCACTTTACAGAGTCCCTCTTGTGACAGCTGAAAACCTTTCGAGTGTCATCGCAGCTTCAGTTGTTGCTACTTTAGTGCTTCTCAAGGCGAACATAATCTCATTGAAACCTAAGTGCACCTTCAATTATGTTTCCTTTGAGTTTATTTTACAATACTCCAGTGACTGATTGATTGATTGATTGACTGATTGTTTGATTGTTTGATTGGCAGTTACATGTATGATTTCTTTCCCTTACCCAGCTGCTGTGTTATACAATTTAAGGATTATAACACATGGCCAATTGGGTTCATTTTTGTGCTGCATATGATAAGATTTCACTCCTTCCACAAATAATTAAGACGAAATCCGCCAGGACTTTGAGTGTTAATGGGACAAATATATACCAAAATTATTTACATCATTGCAAACTTCTGTGTTACTGTTTTAAATATCTTATCAAAAGACATTATTTCTAACAACACCAAACATCGAAAACAAATTTCGACTGGGTTCCACTGAATTCCACTGAATCGCTTAAAAGACGATTTTAAAAAAAAGCTACACACCTAGCTATAGTTTACATGGTTCTTGTGATCTTTGAAATTCATTTCCTCATTTCTTTCTTCTTTCAGATGTGTCAGGGGAGAAGTCAAGTGCAGCCAAACGCATCAAACTTGAAGGTATTTGTTATTTAGGATTAAAACTTTACAGACGCAGATTACTATAATTTTATGTATTAATAAAATTATGACATGTATAAGTTGTACGACTTAATGAACGTTCGTGTATATCTTGTGGTTCAATTTTACTCTTGGTACAATTTGGTACTTCCTTTTCCTTTTTTAATCGGGCGTGGCCGATTCATGTTTTACCCTTTCATCGTCGTTGTCGATGGTCTCCTGTCGGCCAAAAAAGACGGGGATAGCCTGGGGCTGCTACAAAACCGCTACGGGTGCCGCATACCGCAATCGGTTTCATTTTAGTTTTGACAGGAAATCGTTGGAGGCACACTCGGTCGACTTTTGGGCTAATCTGCAATCAGGTTGTCTTTTTTTGCTTCGGCGGAAAGACAGAGAAAAAAGCTCAAGGGCAAAGTACTAATATTCACCATTGTGAAACTGCACTTACTTTGACAAGTTGAAGCTGTTTTTGTAAATGAAAAAGGTAACGTCATTGATATCACTTGCTAGTTTCTGACCGTGAATGGCGGTGTGATCTTGCGGTATATTTTTTGAGCCAGACTCCGCCTTAAAACTGTTTTTTATTTAGCAAGAAGGGTGTCGATTTTCATTTCTGAACAGTTGGTCGTCAAAGTCGCTTGTCACAAAGAGTAGAATGTTTGCACAGCATGTTTTGGAATTATTTTAGATTTGGTTAGTAAGACACTTCTGAAGACCTGAGCAAAACATTGGCAATATACAGTATTGGTAGGAACTTGAATGGAATTTTTCACAAGATGGATAAAGCAATCAACTGAAAAAATTGGATTTTGTTGTAATTAAATGTTATCGCGGCTTGGATGCACAATGTCACGGCTTTGAAAATCTTCAAATAATTGAAAAGGTTCCTTTCTTCCGTCTGATCTGATTGTTATTTTCATTCATATTGCATTTCTAGCTTTCTGATTGGTTCACTGAATCCCGGTTATCAGCTCGTATACCTATGTTTGACCTTATATGGGAAATGAGTGCGGCAAGTGCCGCTTAGGGTAAAATTTTTCTGCGGAAAGCGACAGTTCCATCAGAAAAATGGTTGAAATCAGCAAATTTGGCGAGCTTTATGAACAAGAAATAATCAGCGGTGCCTAAAAAAACCACAGAAATGTCATAGAAAAAATTAAATACGCAAAACAAAAGAATTAATGCGAAAAGATTAATTAATAATACTTATAAACGCCCAACAAGAGCGAGTGAATAAAGTAGAAAAGCAGCAAATAATTTACGAAAGAACGGCAAACTGACACAGTTTCATTCAGTGTACGTCATAAAAAAAGGCTCAGCACTTCTGTAAAGTTTGTTACCTTTCAATCTTGGTTTTGTCCTTTTATACTTCAATAAACCTGTTCCACTTTGAGCTCAATTTTGCTTCAAATATTATAAATAAAGCAGTCTTTATGACAGCCGTGGAGCCGTAAACAACTTACAAGTACAATCTAAACACTTGCTTCGTTCGACTTGCACAAGACGTGTAGTTTCCAGAAAAGCTTTTGCTTCGGATCTTCCCGTAAATCTTAACTGTTGTCACATTTTCCAGGATATATAGACGACTTTAGAAGAAATTGTTCGAGGAAAATCTTGGGAAGAAAACTCTCTTACTCGCTTTCCTCGTGTGTTTCATTCAAGTCAAAAAGTAAACACCGCGTCACACATTTTCCCGCCTTCTCATACTATCACTTCGTTTACATCAAAATGAAATGTCCAGTCGATTTAAACTTAAAGAAGAATTTAATAAAACAATTATTCCATTCGCCCTTGTTGGATACGAGTGGTTATAGCCAACTCGGCACTTCGCGCCTCGTTGGCTATTTACCACCTCGTATCCAACGCGGGCTCATAGAATAATAGTTAAGTATTGATTATTTGAAAGTGGCTCTCGTTGGTAAGAAAAAAAAAACGAGTTTTCACTGAACTGCTTGAAGTATTTATGGAAGTGAAAATATTGGCTTAATGAAATTACATTCCGCACGAAATATTTTCTATCCTTTTGTCCCGAAACTTAATGGAAATTTTTGTTGGACAGTAGTGTATGAAAGGCAGTTTATAGAACTGAATAAAAAAATAAGAATCATTGATAAAGGTAATTTCAAAAGTTTATTTTGCCTGATTTTGACAGGATTCAGGAGTTTTAAAGAGTGCCGGTAAACGGCTGTATCTTGTTGTAAATAAGATAATACTTTTGTTCTTATTTGCGATTACATGAAGAAAGTTTCATCCCGGGCTGAGATTTCCAGCCCGGTTTTTGAAACCGGGCTAGAAATCTCAGCCCGGGCAAACGGGCTGAAAAACCTCATGTAATCGCATTTAAATTTCAGCTGAAAGTGAGCTTACGGATGCGCAGTGATGGTTTTCAACGAAAGAAAATGGCTGCCCTGATTAGTTTTCACAAGATCGGTAAAGCTATCGATTGAAAAAATTGACTTCAAAATGAAAACTTTGAATAATTAAATGTTTATTGAATTTTATTTTAATGAAATTTTATCACGGCTTGCATGCACAATGTCACGGCTTTCAAATGATTCAAAAGGTTCCTCCCTTCCTTCTGATCTGATTGTTATTTTTCAAGTATTAACTATTTGAAAGTGATTCTCATTGATGAAAACAAAACGCTTCATTCAACTGCTTGAAGTATTTATAGACGTGAAAATATTGGCTTAATCAAATTACATTATGTACGAAATATTTTTTATCCTTTTGTCCCGAAACTTTGAAATTTTTGTTGGACAGTACTGCATAAAAGGCAGACTATAGAACTGAATAAAAAAATTAGAATCATCGATAAAGGAATTTTAAAACTTTATTTTACCACATTTTGACGGGATTCAGGCTTTTCAAAGACTGCAGGTAAACGGCTGTATCTTGTCTGGGGCCTGATTACATGGCGAATTTCAGCCCGGTTTGCCGGGCTTGAATTTTGTTGCGATTACATGGAGAATTTCAGCCCGGGTTGAACACTTTAAAAACTAAAAACTAATCAGGGCAGCCATTTTCTTTCGTTGAAAACCATCACTGCGCATCCGTAAGCTCACTTTCAGCTGAAATTTAAATGCGATTACATGAGGTTTTTCAGCCCGTTTGCCCGGGCTGAGATTTCTAGCCCGGTTTCAAAAACCGGGCTGGAAATCTCAGCCCGGGATGAAACTTTCTTCATGTAATCGCAAACTTATTTTTAGAAGATTTGTTTTGGAAGCCGAACTGAAATCTCAGCCCGGCAAACCGGGTTGAAATTTCAGCCAGGGCTGAAATTCGCCATGTAATCAGACCCTATTTTTTCAACATGAACAAGTGCTGCGCTTTGATATGGTAGCGGGCAGACATCGGTTCGTTCTGAATTTGTCAATATACAAGTTACAGGTCAATAAACAGACCCTCTGTTCAGTAAAAAAAAACGTTTTGGAAACAGACCATTGTGAAATTATTTTCTATGCTGATTATAGTAAAAATCCTTAGTACGGCGGGGTGTTTGTTATCAAGTGTGTTCTGTTTTTTTTAGTGGTTTATACGCTAAGGGCACATCGTACTTGGTATGGCAGATCAAATATAAGGCAAATTTCCTTTATCCTCTAATTGCTTGGTACAGATTAGTACGTCTACTAACAAAAAACCAAAAAAAAGGATACTAAAACGGGAAGCAAATGTATGCAAACATTAAATGAAAAATACCGAAAATAGCATTAGTAGTAGAGAGGGAGTCAAACAAATACCGCTCGTGACAGCGAGACTACTAACAACCCTAGGCGTTGTTTTCCACCAATTATAGCTCTAAAACACCATCTAGGAAATCAGCTCCGCCGCGCTCGACCGCTGTGCCGCGCGACTGACTGCGCCTTTGGCGCTCGCAATTCCAATTTAAAACATAGGCACGCAAAGCGTGCGTGAGGTATTTTGTTGCTGTCAATGTGTGGTAATTATATAAGTAAGTGGTTGTTAAATGTGTATTTGCGTTTTGGCGCTCGCAATTCAATGTGAGTTAAATGTGTACTTGCGTTTAATGTGTACTTGCGTTATAGCCAACTCTCGTTGGCTATAACCAAAATCTGAAAAATAACAATCAGATCAGAAGGAAGGGAGGAACCTTTTGAATCATTTGAAAGCCGTGACATTGTGCATGCAAGCCGTGATAAAATTTCATTAAAATAAAATTCAATAAACATTTAATTATTCAAAGTTTTCATTTTGAAGTCAATTTTTTCAATCGATAGCTTTACCGATCTTGTGAAAACTAATCAGGGCAGCCATTTTCTTTCGTTGAAAACCATCACTGCGCATCCGTAAGCTCACTTTCAGCTGAAATTTAAATGCGATTACATGAGGTTTTTCAGCCCGTTTGCCCGGGCTGAGATTTCTAGCCCGGTTTCAAAAACCGGGCTGGAAATCTCAGCCCGGGATGAAACTTTCTTCATGTAATCGCAAATAAGAACAAAAGTATTATCTTATTTACAACAAGATACAGCCGTTTACCGGCACTCTTTAAAACTCCTGAATCCTGTCAAAATCAGGCAAAATAAACTTTTGAAATTACCTTTATCAATGATTCTTATTTTTTTATTCAGTTCTATAAACTGCCTTTCATACACTACTGTCCAACAAAAATTTCCATTAAGTTTCGGGACAAAAGGATAGAAAATATTTCGTGCGGAATGTAATTTCATTAAGCCAATATTTTCACTTCCATAAATACTTCAAGCAGTTCAGTGAAAACTCGTTTTTTTTTTCTTACCAACGAGAGCCACATTTAACATTGCGTTAAATGTGTACTTGCGTTTTTCTGCGCCTTTGGCGCTCGCAATTCCAATTTAAAACATAGGCACGCAAAGCGTGCGTGAGGTATTTTGTTGCTGTCAATGTGTGGTAATTATATAAGTAAGTGGTTGTTAAATGTGTATTTGCGTTTTGAATTATTTATTAATGATATCGTCACTGTCATTAGCACGAGAAAACAAAGGTCTGCTGGAGTGGTACGTGACAAATTTAAATAGTGGGGTTTTAGCTAGGAAAGGGTAAACGAAATTGTATGAAAACAATGAGATTGTAAATGTTCGATTTGTATTAAAATATGCTCAAATGAAAATTAATTCGGAGTGTAAGGAGCTTTATGAGTTTGACAGAATTTATGGGGTGGGAGTGTGTGGGGATGGTGATCACGATTGGTTAGAAAGGTGGAATCTTGGGTTGCCTATATATCTTTCAAAGGGTTGTGAAGAGTTGTGTAGGAGTGAAACGAAATGGCGACTCGTGACAATGGTACACTCTGAGATTGTTTTTAATGCGTGCTGACGTTTATTTATTTGTTTATAGTCTGTGAACGATTGTATATTGTTGGTGAAAGACGTCCAATTTTTGATGGAGTGATGCAGCAGTGTGAATAATGAAGGCAAAGAAGACAACAAAAAACCACTACATGGAGAGAGGGAGAGAAAAAGGGAGAGGGAGGGAAAGGTGCATGCGCAGTGGGATTACATACCAGATTTCTGACAATGACAGTGTCAGGGTCTTTAATATTGCATTTTCTGTTTAGTTTATCTATTTCATAAGATTTTGTTTTGTGTCCTTGTAATGCTTGTATCCTGATTTCTTTTTCCTTGTAAATTGGTCGTTTTTATAAATCTAGGGAGGATCAGAGGTTCATGGGTTTCACCGGAAAGTGAAACGGTGATAAATAAATAAAGTTGTTTCTTTAAAATTTGGTGGAGAAGCTTTGGGTGTAGGTATGTGCTGCTGATAAGGTAAGGATTTAGTGTTGGGGTTGGACACCCCCACCCAACATGTCAGAGAATACCCCCCCTCCTTCGAGCAGGCCTCTTGAACGAAAGCCATTTAAAATAGTTACAGTGCAAAGTTGTAGATGATAGTGACCATGTTAATGAGAAACTGTGAAGACTGCTATGACGGTATTACGAAGTTATGTTCCTTGGAAAAGTCTGTGTCATCTGAGGTGATTATGGCCAGGTTGTACCATATGCAAGAAAGAAATGTTAATGAGTGTGTCTGTATGAAAATAGGCATTACGTTGAACTGAATGCCTACATTCGTACAGACACTCATTAACAAAATGAAATGCTGTCAGAGCTGAAGTTACAAAAGAGGGCATCCAAAGTAACAGTAAATAGTTCTTGTTGATCACCAAAAAAACTTGAAAGCCTGAGGTCCCCGGGAGAGGAGGAGGGGGGGGGGGGGGTCTCAATAACGGTTTGTAGTGGAAGGCTGCATGCAGAGGTTCAATCACTTACGTCTTAATACAGCTAATTTTTTGCAAAATGGTACCTCATTCACATACTTAAAGCAAATTGCAGCCCTTTCTTATACGTCAAGGATAAGCCAAAATAATATAATTTCCTATAATTGCCATGTTTTTCCTGGGTTTTCAGTTGTTGTGATTCAGTTGTGTAATGATTTTTGCCAAAATGTAGCTATATACTTCGTTTTAAGCACCATTTCTTCCACTTTGCAGCCCATTTTGTGAGTGGATTCGCATTGCCTTTTAGAGAGTAATCACTTTGCTTGTTCTTTAAATAAAATACTACTTTGCAAGGTGTGAGGTGCCTCTTTCATGAGTTTTGGAAGGAGCTTTATTTGGCCACTCAGTATACAAACGGTTGAATATTGGGATTTATAACTGAAAAATTTAAGATAGTGCGTGCGCTCTCATTGGTTGATAGGTGTGTTTAGATGACACAGGGTCTGGAAGGGTATTCTCGGAATTTGGGATTTGGCCAAAATACGGTACGGGATTCTGGAAAATGCAAAATATGTTGACAGGATTTGGGATTTGATTGCTACCATGGAAGCGGAATTTGCCAAAATTTGGGCAGGGGATGCAAGATTTTTTTGCTTGTCTGTCAGGAATTTGGGAAATCGTCACCACCCAAGTAAACATTCTAGCGGCAAAAGCGAATTAACCAGGTGAGGAGAAAATATCAATTGAAAGGGCCAATGTACATCTTAAATTTATTACCTTTTGCAGAAATTAGTCATTTTTAATGTATTGTTGGAAAAGAAAAAACGGAATTCGCGATAGCGATGAAAAAAGTGCGGGATGCGGGATTCTCCTGAAAAAGGAGCGGGAATGCGGGATCAGCACCCCCATTCCAGACCCTGATCACAGCAGGTAAATATGGTTGTGACGTCACGCTTTGTATGTTTCCCAGCATAATTTGAAAGCACTTCAAAGATATCGCAGGAGTCGTAAAGTAATTTCAAGTTCAAATACAAATATTAAGGAAAGGGAGAAAAATTTGCCAAGTTTTGATTTGAGGTTTGGCTATGTGTTCTGTCCTGTGCGCGAGGAAAAAAAGCAAAAGAAAGAAAGGGCGGTGGATGAAAAACAGAACTTGACATACGTTAATTTAATTCAGCTCTGAGCGAACTAATCAAAAAAATCTTGTGGGACAGTTTTGCTTTTGTGTATTTATAAGCGATAGCAAAATTTATCAGATTCTGAAAAAAATGCCAAAACGTTAAAAGTTGTTTTAAGGATCGGAATTGTTCGGCAAAGGTTTTATGCGCGAAATTCATTGACTCGAGCATGGCTTCACAAATGGGTTCAAAACATGCACAGGAAACTTGTTTTAACGAAAGTAAACTTCGGGAGCAAATTTGTTTAAAACTGAGCTTTATTTGATTCGTCGAAGTGGTCAAATCCACTGAATTTCTTCTCTGAGTTTCTGGGAAGTCGTTTTCATTACTGTGGCTTTGTACAGACGGTAGATCAGCAAGTCTGATTCTCGGCGTTCCAAAATATTCGCTGTCAGACTATTACAAATAATCTCTTCTTTTTCCCTCGCAGTTGGTTTCTGAGAAGTTCAGTGAATTAAAGTCAAAATTTACAGATTAGCGATTGTATCCTCAATGAGTAATTCAGGTAATTGTAGAATTCCGGTAGTTTTGTCACTTGAATTTTGACAACGGGCGAGGAGACTCATGAAATTTATGCACAGTTCCAGACAGGATTGCGTTTCAGCAATAGAGAACTTTTTCCGTGTTTACATAGGTTCATCTAAACAGGAGCGGGACATTTCTTGTAATTTTCGCCGAACTTTCGGTAGTTTTCTGCAAGATTTACGACGGTTTACAGGTGAAACGCCTTCATGTACATGGCGCTTCACAAATGTTGGCTTTGACTTTTATAACGCGAATACAGAATATTATTGGTTCTTGTGTTGTGAGATGCGCGTTTTGATTGGCTAGTAGGAAATGGTTGTCCAAAGCGTGTATTGAGAAAATGTATGTCAATGAAGAAGAAAATAAATAGAGGGGAGAGGAACAGGCAGTTAAATAACTTATCTCCCTATTTTTTCCCTCATTTTTCTCCCACCTCCCTAATTTTTTTCGGCTATTTCTCCCTCCTCCCTAATTTTTCGTTTCCTCCCTGATCAAAGCGTTTAAAGCGTTTAAATTCCCTACAACTACAGCAAGGTTACCGTTAATGGAAAGCTTTCGAGCCCTCAAAAGCTCTGATTACAGTTAACGTAGAGACATATTTCTTATTTAGTATAGTTCACTTACAGTCTTAGCATAAAACAGCAATGCTTTCTTTATAAAAAGTCATGGTACCTGGGAGGTGCTCTGACCTGCGTGCTGGAACGCATAAGTTCGAATATATTTCTGCGGCCAATTGTCTTTTCTGCCAATTCGTCGTCACTGACACTATCTCCATTATTCAAAGCTTCTTGAACTTCAATTTCCTGAGGAACAAGTCCACTAATGTACTGTCGGAAAGTTTGCAGCTCCTCAAACTCGTCTTTACTCAGTACAATGCCTCCACCCGACCACAGCCTCTATGGGACAGTGAAGTTCAACGCCAGTGGCCATAACCTGATGTATTCAGGCTTACTGCAGGCGTGTTTGTATATTTAGCTGAAATGCAGGTTGTTGTCTCTGCCTGGAGTAAACATTTCTGCACTTATAGCTGATTTGGCATCTGAAATATCTTCCACCTTGCAGCTATAAGGGTTTCGTTTTCTTTGGTGTTTCTGTGGAAGACGGACCAACGGTACCTTACAGAAAAGAACTTTCCTTTGTAGAAACATGCTCACCACTAAGAAAGCAAGAAAAGTCGAAATCCACACTTTTAGGTGGCTCCACTTCACACAAAGCAATGAGTAACGTAGAAAAGAAATGTGCTTTGTAGTTTTGCTGAGCACCTTGGCAACTTTAACTGCCTCAAACCACTTCTTCCTGTAGTCGTGAAGCTTGGCAATGTCACGAGAGGGTTATTAAAACGGCACATGTCTAATGACTTGCGAATGTCAAGCTTTCACACTGAGATGAATCTCAGGAATGTAACCATTCGAAATCTTTTTGGGAATTTTGATTTCTTTTCTCTAGTACTTTACGTTTGCAATTTAATAATGTTTTGTTTGTGATTGAACCGGAAATATTTGTTTGCTTGCAGGGACGTAGTTTTGTTTTTAGACATGCAGTTTGGCAGGTCAACTGAAATTTTTCAATTTTGACGCTTTTGTCAATCGCTACGCCAAGGTAGTGTAGCATGTGCTCAGCTGGCTGCAGAAAGATGTCGAAATAAGCACCTTTATTTTAAGGGTTCCTAAATTTTAAACACTGTTGCTTTTAGTTCAGTTGCTTCTGTAGAAGAAGTTTTTCTTTTTTTCCTTGGGTTTTAAATGTTGCGCGTGTAGTGGGTTGGTTACCAAAGCGCGGGAAAAAATACCGTATTTTCTTGATTAAACGCCGGGCGTCGAATAAAGGCTGGGTTCAAATAAACGCCGGGTCAACACGGTCAAATTTAAAATAAACGCCCCTGGCGTTTATTCGAGGCACCGGCGTGTATTTGAGGTCGGGCATTTATTTCAAATTGAACCTTTATTTCACTGACTCTCGTCGAAAGTTAATTAGTTATAGCAATTTTAAAAGGGTTTAAGAACCACTACAGTACTGCAGCTCAATTCATTGCACTCATTCCAACTAAGGGAAGTCGACGTAATGTACTCTACACGCTGTTGAGCACTCGATTCCCCCGCCTTGTTTTGAATTTTATCGACTACAGAAAAAAATCAGTGAGATGTCATTCCCGTTTTACTTATGTTGTGCTATACAGTGGAACCTCGATTTAACGAACCTCTATACAACGAAGTCCTCGGTATAACGAACGATATTTTTCAGCCCACTAATAGTGTAATGTATGGAAAAGAACCTCGATATAACAAACCCTCGATAAAACGAAACAATTTCCCCAGTCCCTCGGCACTTCGTTAAATCGAGGTTTCACTGTATTCGGTGTAAATAAAGGCTATAACGAATGATGAAAAATACCTCAGTTTAACGCCGGGCCCCAAATAAACGCCGGGAAAAAGTACGAAAATACGGTACTGCCATCACGAGACCTTACAGGCTCGAAATAGGGTACCGAGCTGACCTCTCTCGACATAATGTACTGGTCAAATTGAAGCTTCAACATACCCCCCGGGCATACCCCGGGCATTTGACTGTGCGTTGTGCACAGGAAGGGGGGAATTTGAACGTTCCCTTGGAAGGGTGGGGAATTTGAACCGGATTTATCACTTGTTCTGGTGTAATACTCCCGTGAGTTTTTTTCCGTTTTTGCAAGGTTTGACGAACTTACAAGATAGTGAATAACTCTTTCAAAAGGGTCTTCGAAAGAAGTTTGAAGGTGTCGTCACGGCATATCTCTCTCTGAAAAGTGTGAACAGTGTTTGATTGAAGACGAAATTTGTCTTTGAGGAGAGGTATATCAGAACTAATTAGTGGGCATTTGAACGGCTTTTTTGCCCCGAGGGGAGGGAATTTGAACAAGCCAATCTTCGAAAGTTCAAATTCCCGCGGGGTTGCCCCCGGGGGGATGTTGAAGCTTCAATTTGACTGGTACATAACTGTCCGGCTTTTCTCGACCAGATCCGACCACTCAACCCCAAATCACCTTTCTGGGCACAAACTGTGTTTGTTTTTGCTGCGACTTAAATACTACAAACAAAGGGAAATGTCTAAAAAAATAATAACTAACTTTAAAAAGATGATATTCTCCCTTCTCCCTTTCCATGCTGGCTCTCCCTTCTCCTTATTTTTCAAAGTCGTTTCTCCCGTCTCCCTAATTTTTTCAGGCCGTTTCTCCCTCCTCCCTAAACCGTTCCTCTCCCCTCTAAATAAATTTCCCTTCACTTGTCGATTTGTTTTAGAGAAATGTAGCAGTAGATGGCTTCTTCGGTGTTTAAGTAGGCTGATCTGAACACTCGTGGAGTTGGGAGAATTTCAAAAGTTATGTGAGTGTGTCTTGAGTGCGTTTCGGGTTTTTATAACTGTCTCGAATTTTTCCAACTCCTCCTTCTCGTGTTTAGATGAGGCTATGTAAACACGGAAAAAGTGCTCTATGGCTAATTATTTTATTTCAAATGCCAATTTTTCTCCGAAGAGCAAGGGCGGCGGGTGTTTAGATTATCCAGGGGCTAGCGAGAATGGTGCAAAAGAGGCTTTTTGCGGCTATTTTTCGCTTCATGTCTGGCAGCTCGCTCCATTTAAGTCACACTCGTTATGCCGATAGCGCGTGGAACGGCCGGAAGTGAGGAGGTACTGGTTTGGTGTGGAAATCCTGTTAATGTTGTTAATGAAATGCTGCGTCGTGCCCACTACGTTATTCGTAGCTTGCAGAGCAGGCGTTTTTTTACGAAATAAACGGTTGTCTAACGGTCGCTTAGGCTGCCATTTTGAAAGCAAGTAGAAAATGGACTAGGGGAGAAGGGGAGGGGAAGGCGGATATTCATCGCTCGCCCAGCAAAATACGGCTGCTCTGCAGGTTACGTTACTCGCGTGTTGAGGGGTGCATTTCATTCTGCTTCCACTGCAGGCTTTTCCAGTCGCTCCGCTTGTGCTCCGCGCTCGCTTCTGGATGTTCCCTCTCGCTTGGGCTTAAAAGCCTGTGGAATGTAGCCTTGAACGCTCGAGTACTGTTGTTTTGTCACTGCACAATAGGCTTGGATAAATTGTTCCTGCAGAATTTGGGGCACAATAAGCGATTTTGAGGTGAGTATTCTGCGAGCAGAATAAGGCATTTTGGAGCAGAATTTGAGCAGAATAACGGGAACTGAGCGACACTAATGATATGCATAACAGTTGTAAGAAAAATTGAATGCTAAATACAAAAAAAATTGAAAATATCTGGATATTGATGTGATTATTAGCTAAAATACTCACGTGATAAGGAGCGGAAAATTTTTCGGTACCAAGCAGAATTCGAGCAGAATAAGGGTGTCCAAGCAGAACTTTGAGGAGAATGAGCGATTTTTACGAGGAGTGCCGGCAGGGAGAATAAGTCATTTTACGACCAGAGTTTATCCAAGCGTACTGCACAGACGTCGGAGAATTTGCGTTAATGAAAGCAAGACAATGTTTTAAGCCTTTCAAGATTAGTCGTATATTGCATCGTGAATTTGAAACTGTTTCAGATCGCGGCAGTTGAAATTAGGATATGCTGCTTCTGGCCAAGCATTTTTATCCCGTATCCCACCTGTTAAAAGTTCTTATATCTGACATGACGCGTGTATTTTATCTCTCATCGCCTCATCCCACCAAACTTGTTTGTGCTTTTCTTGGGGTAAATGAAAAATCAGCCTCACATAAAATTTCACAACAATAAAGCTTTTATAAGGAAACGTGTTATTCTTTTATTGACTTAACGTTATATAAATGTTAAGCTAACAGAACAACCTTTATTGTTTTCTTGATACAAGATCAGAGAAGTGACTTAAAAAAACTAACATAACAGGAACGTTTCTTCTTTGTTGAAATAAACGACTGTTTAAGTTACTCCCAACAATTCTATGAAAACAACAAGAGTTCGATAAAAACAGAAATTACAAACCAGGACGTGGGGAGAAAGGATTTAAACGCACGACGATCGACTGACATGTTCCTTATGCTTACAGTGGAAAATACTTGTGTGAATTCTCTCTTAAAAGTTCTAAACACGAATAGTTCGTTTTGAAATAGTGCGACAGGGACAAGTCTTTATGTGTAAAAAGTTTCAAACACAAATAGAAAACACAAATTGATGATGTTCTTAGCTTAATTGTTGGCTGTAAGCTATAGACACGTCGACAGTGTTTACGATGCAAAGTGAACATCCTTGACAATCAAGGAATGTTCGTCATAGTCGATGGTAAAGTTTTCCAGCTGGAACAGCTGCGTGTAGATTTCCTCCTCTTGGGACTGAATTGTGATGTCAGGTGATGGCTGAAGAAGCATTTTCTGAAGTACTGACGTGAAGACTTTTAGCCAGATAAGTTCATGGTCTTGATCATGGCGTACTGCAATACGCAGTGACGCGTTGACACTACATGAAGACACTGGTTGTACGACACTGCATGTGGGGCATTTCATGAGAGTGATGTCGCTTGAGGTTATGTCAGTTATTTGTTTTTTGCATTTGCTGCAAGCCAACCAGGTCTTGAGGGTGTCTGCTAGGCGGATCTTATCGACGCGAATGGTTTCAACTTCAAATAGCTTGTTGAACATCTGTTCAGTTGGAGGAGAAAAGTACTGATCCGAGGGTGTGATTTCACTGCTGGGTGTGGTTGTTAAGTACTTGGTGGAGTTATAAGACTTAACACGAACGTTGGTGATGGTGTAGGAGTTATTGTTGGTGACCTCTTCTATTGCACTTCCCCAAAGTGTCAAGCGGATTGTACCTGTGTCGTCGGTGATGGTGCAGTGAGTTAACATTGGGACAAGAAAGCCGTCGTTCATGAGTGTTTGTTGAACGGAGTCTTTACAAAGGGTCAAAGTTCCTTGTACGGAGGTAAGTTGATTTTCCTCAATGCAGTTAATGTTTGCGATGGTGGTAAGCTGCTGCTGACTTAGTGACGAGGTCTTGTCGTATTCGAAGGTGATGTCACTGTTGTTTGCTGGCTGGAGGCGGGACCTTTTGTTCAGGATGATGTCCTCTTCTGATGGATCGCGAAGACTTCTCTTTTGTGCGACATTTTGTAAAGTTACTGGCTGTCGGTAGTCTTCGTACCCTTTTAGGAGCTTCTGTTTGGTGGAATCGTAACAAACGACGCGACGTTGACGATTTTCGTCAACCTGGAGTGAGAAGTTGAAGTAAGGAAATGACTTCTTTCTGCTTTTTTTGGTTGGTGAGACGTTGTGCACGTATCCTTTAAATGTTAGTTGGTTCATCTCCAGAAGTGAGCAGATTTTGGGTTCAGGCGAATGGGGTGAGATATGCAGAAACCAACAATTGATGAGTGTTTTTGTCAGTGTTTAAGAGGGGTTCGGAGCTTTTATACCAAAGTGGTGGATCGAAATGCTCCAATGAGAGAACTGGAAAACTGAAGGTAGGAGAAGTGGCCAATAGACGGTAGTAAAAAGAGGCCAATCAGAGGAAAGAAGATTGTAAACAAGTAAGATTTGTGATCGACAAATTTGAGGGGGGTTAAGATTCAATCTTTTAGTCAGCGAATGGGGTGTGTGCTAGTGGTAGTGTTCACGTGATTGATCAAAGTTCGGGCTGTGTTCAACCGATAAAGTTTGTTTTATTCAGTGTTTTGATATGAAAATAGTAGGCGAAATTCGGCGAAAGAAAACTAGTGGATGTTTTGATATGTGGGGAAGTGGAAATGGGGTAGTAAATTTCGGGAATCTAAAAGGAGCCAATTTTGCGAATGATAGGAGGGATAAGTATGTGTGGTAAATAACATGGCTTAATCACGTGCAGTACATGTGAAGGGATAAAGGTCAAATTTTGCTTAGCTTTATTGTAGTGGTTGTTTTGCGGTGAAATTGAAGTGAGATATTGAAGGGGACTTGTGATACATAGAAGCGTATAATTTTTTGGTTAGAATACAGATAATAGTTGCGGCAGTTGTTGTAGGAATGATGTTCCTAGATGGGAGAAAACGTTTAGGTTGTACTGAAAAAGTAAAATTTTATCACATGCACAGATGGTGACGTAATAATATTTGTGAGGTTGTTTCACGTGGTAAGAATGTATCCAGGTTATTGTTTTGTGTAAATAAGTGGTGTTTTGTCACGTACGTAGAAACATGTGATGAGACAAAGTTGTGTGAGTATTTAATGGGTACTATACGGGTATCTACTGCTTCCGATGAATAGGGTACAGGGCAGAGGAATGGTGAATAGCTGTTATTTTGATTGTTGTTTTGTGTTAGAAGATGGCCTTTATTGAATATGTGGGGGAGAATGTTTAGTTTTCGATAGGGAGTTAAAAAGTAGTGAGCACTTTGCTCGGGAAAAGGGGGAGACAATGTTCATAAGTGTAAGTCGCTGTGTTGGTCTAAGGAGTATTGTGGTGAATAATTTAGTGATTCAAGATCAAGTTTGTTTTTAACGTTTATTTTGCTGTTCGAATTATAACAGTGGTATTAAGTTTTAGCCATGAGGGGGGAAACCTTTAAAACTTCGTATCTGAAAAAGAGCGTTCTCTATCGTTATTAGTGAGGGGCATAAAGTGAAGGGAGACTGGTTTGTTGTGGTCAGTTTTCTCCCCACTGGTTGAAGATACGCGAGGGTGCTTACATTTGCTAATTATATAAACTTAAAGAGCTAAAATATAGTACAAGGTTAGCAGTACGAGTTTTCTTTTTTTGGTGTTAATCGTATTGAAATTGTTATTTATGTGAGAAAACTAATCTCGGCTGGAGTATATAGAAGTTTCAGAAGTCCTGTTTTACCTAGGAAAAGATAAAGGGAATTCTATGAATAGCATTTGTTTGTAAACCTAAGCTATTTTCATTAAAATTCGTGAAATGCAAATTAATTGAGAGTGTGGAGAGGGTTATAGGAATGGGTTGCGTATATATTTTTGAAAGGTGTCTGCACAGTTATCTGGGACGAAAACGAATGGTGGTCTCTCAGGTTTTAATGACTGGTAACTTGTTTATTCCGTTATTTATAATTTGTGAACGATTCCGTACGGTGGGTGAAAGAGGTCGAATTTCTGATGAAGTGACGCAGCAGTGTAACTAACAAAGATCAAGAAGATAACAAGAAACTACTACACAGAGAAAGGAGCGGGGAAAGGGGCAGAGAGAGAGAGAGAGAGAGAGAGGCGCGCGCACCTCCTAATAACTGAACGCGAGGGCGGTACTGGGGAATGCGCTCGGTCCATACTGCCACGACCGAGGGCCAATATTTCCAAGTACGGTCGCGAGCAAGTGAAGTTATTGAGAAGTTTATTATATGGCATCCTTTTACGTACGAAACGACATTTTCGGTAGTTCATTCAAATAAATTTTCAGCGTGATGTCAAGGGAAGAAGCCAGCGATTTTATCTGGCTTTGGAATCAGTTTGATGATCGTTGCTGTCGATCGGCAAAAACTTCCGTGACTCTTGAATGAAAACTGCTGCTCTTGTATTATACGTGTCAGTTTTTTCTTATCTGGGGCTGATCTTAAACGTGCGCGGGCTGCGGGGAGGTAGGTGCAGATTCAAACTGTAGCACGCATTCACTGCCATCACGGAAGTTACCAAACGAATCTGATTGGCTGATTTTTGCTTGCGCGTTTTTCTTTCTTTGTTTTGTCACAAGATCATGTCACAAAGGAAAGTTTTTAGTCGCAAAACAAGTCTCTCGCTTCAGGCTTGTTTTTGCAGAGAGAAAATAGTTTGCTAAATAACTGGCAATGGGAAGCGCTTTTAGTTCTCTCAAAGAACAAAGAAAGGAGAAAAAGGAACTTAAAAGGTACCTTAATCACTCGTTTCTTGTTAAATCACTCATTTGATGGGTTAAACAGAATTTTTTGGGGGGCGAAAAAGTTCTATTGTCCCCCTGCTTCAGTTGTATAATAAAAGGTATCTCAGAAGCATGAGAAGTATCGAGAAGCATGACAGATTCAGTAAATGTGTACTCGGTAAAAAAACAAATCCTTTATTAATAGAACCTTGTTAATGGCATGGAACAAGAATAAGGTTTTATATCATGAAAGATATTATTCATCGTTGTTTGAAATGATAGCTCAGATAATCGTTTGGCTCACAATTTAGTCATTTCATAAGCATCACTAATTAGTCTCAACTTAGCCAGTTCGAAGTGGATCACAATTCACATCAAAGTGACTAAAAAGTGAGACAAACGATTAACTAAGCTATCAATTAAGATTCGCCGGTTGTCTTAGGGCACTAACCCGAATTTTCAAGTTTGTTTGTTCACCTTTGTTTTGCCACTAATCCTCACGGGTTTTCAGTTCGTCTCTTTCTTTTTAGTGGCCTGGCATGCGTTTCTCAAAAGCCCCGAAACTTCGGGGGCTATAATTCATTCTATAACTTGTAAACAAAGATGTTTCTAAGCGTGAAACTTTGTTATATTTTGTGGTCTTCATCAGATGTTAAAATGACAGCCTTGAAGAATGAGTGGTTCATGTTTGTTCAAATGGAATTTCGGAGCCGAAAAGTTTTTGGGGTTTTCGAGAAATGCACGCCTGAAAACGGTCTATACGTTTGCGCAACTTCTCATGCCCCTTGGTGTCTCTCGTGCGCTGTCGGAGAATTCCAATCTGCTCAAAATTTATCCTGTTCCGCGCTTCAGGAAGGGACAGCAAAAACCAGAAAGGGACAACAGAAATAAGACGCCCAGAATCTGGAGAAAAAAGGAGGGGATAGCGGGAAAGAAGTTGCCGAAGAAACGCTTCATGTTTTTGCGCTCGTTGATTCATTTGCTTTTGGTACGATCGCGGAGCTTGGAACATAAAGCGAGAGAAGATTTTAGTTAGAACTTCCAGGGATTCTAATGAAATATTGAGTGTCTTATTCCGTCCATCATTTCCCCTCTTTGTCCAGATCCCGCGCGTCTGATTTTCTGTGCCCCTTTCTATTTTTCGCCGTCTCTCCTATCTGAGATTCTGGAGCCTTATTTGACAACGGCTCTCTTGCACTCTCACTGAGATGTGCAAACTCTCGTCAATTCTCGCCGACGACTGCACTCGTTCTAGTTTGCCAGGCCGGGGCTTGACAGTGACTACCAATTTCCCAGCTGTTTGCTTTTAATTAGTTCCAGCCGTTCGGATCGGGAAAGTTGTCACTCAACTTAAGATCTGTGAGCAGGCATTTTCCTCAGCTTTAAAACTCCTGAATCTCAGCTTTAGTTTTGCTTATTTGATAAACCAACAAAGCGATTATAAATGCACAGCCCACCACACACACAGAGGATCAATCAATTCAATTTGACCTGTGATGAATCAATTCAACTTTTAATTCTTTCCGTCGTGTACATATTGCAAGCATACACACTAACAGCATTTAGCAAGAGTTATATTCGATGCTAAAAACAACTAAAATATCGAAATAGCCAAAGTAATTCAACATTTGGTAAGAGGGATTTGTGAAACACAATGGGGGGTTAACACAATGGATGTAGCTTGACTTGTGGTTTTGCGAAATGAACAAGCAGGGCGGGAAAAGGAACAACTGAGGCGCAAATTCAAACTGTAGCGCGCGCGCGCTTCCATCACGTCAGCTACCAAACGAATCCGATTGGCTGATTTTTACGCGCGCTTTTTTCTTCTTTTGTTTTCACAAGGAGGATTTTTCAGTTGCAAAACAAAAGTCTCTCCCTTCAGACGTGTTTTTGCAAAGAGAGAAAAATTTGCTAAATAACTCGCAATGGGAAGCGCTTGAAGTTCTTTCAAAGAACAAAGAAAAGCGAAAAAGGAACTTAAAAGGTATCTTAATCAAACTCAAAGTTGTCGTTCATTTTCTACGGTATCTTAATCACTTGCTTGTTGTTAATTAACTCATTTGATCAGTTTAAACACAATTTTCGTTGGGCGCGGGAAAAGTTCTATTGATCCCACCTTCAGTTGTATAATAAAAGGTATCTCAGAAGCATGAGAAGTATTGAGAAGCATGACAGATTCAGTTTATGTGTACTCGGTAAAAAACATAATTATCCTTTATCTAACACAACCTTGTTACTGGCATGGAACAAGAGTAAGGTTTCATATCACGGAAGATATTATTCATCGTGGTTTAAAATGATAGCTCAGATAATCATTTGTAATTGTAGTATTCAGTTCGATGTGGATCGCAGTCCACTGACATCAGAGTGAGTAAATAGTGAGACAAACGATTAACTAAGCTATCAATTAAGATTTGGTTGTGTTCCGGTGTCCCAGCAGATTTGGATCACCCCAAATTTGGACCCCCGGTCCAAATTCGCTAGCGGATTTGGACCCCCCGGTCCAAATCCGCTAGCGAATATGGACCCCCGGGGGACCCAATCCGCTAGCGGATTTAGACCCCCTTCGCGGATTTGGACCCCCTATGTAATTGTGAAAACCCGCGCTGTTATTCGCATATAAAGTACCGAAATAATTTCACTTTTCAATCTTGGCGAAGAAACGTTTCGTTTGGGTTTCAAAATACTGCAAACCTATTCATAATAGAGGTAGAGTCAGACTTTAGATCAAGTAAATTGACTGTTCGTTTTAGGCACATAGCCAGACCTCTAAACGTTGCAGTTAAAGCACGCGCTGCGGTATTTCTTACAGAAGATACGATTTTAAAATCTTGTTTTCTTTCATACGCGTTGTTATTAGTTTTCCAGGATACTGAATTTAACATAGTTTGAATGGGCGGTTTAACGAAGGAGGTTTTAAAGTAACACCTCTAGTTTGAACGGGCGGTTTAACAAAAGAGGTTTTAAAGTAACACCTCTTGGTTGAGAATCGCATTGTGCGCCCTGCAAAAAAAGTTTGCTTGATTACATAACTTCACAGGATGTTTTTTTCCAGAACCTTTTCCAATCATGATGTTTTGAATTTGTATAAGTCATGAGGACACCAAGAAAAACATCAAGACTTTGCTGCAACAAAATTAAAAAATTCAAAATTCAGTTATCGCATGTTAACTATGTCATCGATGTTACAAAAGGCCTCTAAATAAAAAGCTAATTTCAACAGTGCGTCTTTGAAGAAAAAATTAGATCAGTTAATTTCTCATAAAGCGTGCTTACGTATACGCGCTAGGAAAAGTGATTTCTCTTGTTCATTTTAATAAAAAATAGCAGAGTCATCCTTAAGGGTCCTTAAGGTTCAGTAAACTGGAGCGCTACCGCAAAGCCACAAAACTTCTAAAAGTGTCTGAAACACGCGCTGCGGTATTTCTTACAGACGGTGCGATTTTAAAATCTTTTTTTTCTTTTACTCCCGTTGTTAAGATTTATTCTAAAAAAATTAATTTGAGGCGAGAAAAAGGTGAGAAGAAAAGCTAATTTTTAAAGTACGCTTGCTACTCCGTCCCCCCAATTACCGCGGCAAGCTGATGTCAAATACTATTGTTTTTCTTAGCGCGGCTTTATAAATTCGCTTTAAGTCAGTTATGGTAGAAAATATTGTAAGATATCTTCAAGAAAGTTTAGTTTTTAAAATTTATCGATACAAACTAGCGTTGTAGGTTCTCTTTTACCCTAAGTATTAGAGATTATTTGAAAAGAAAAACTGCTTCAATATTTTTATTTTGCCTCTTTAACAGCTCCAAAAAACAATTTTACCAATTTTACTCAATAGAACGCTTGTTTTCAGAGGGGTCCAAATCCGCGAGAGGGGGTCCATATCCGCTAGCGGATTTGGACCGGGGGGTCCAAATCCGCTAGCGGATCTGGACCGGGGGGTCCAAATCCGCGGGAGGGTCCAAATCCGCTGTGACACCGGCACGTACCCGCATTTTCAAGTTTGTTTGTTCACCTTCGTTTTTGCGCTAATTCTCACGCGTTTTCGGTTCTTTTATTTCTCTTTAATGGCCTCAAAAAACGGTCCACACGTTTTCGTAACTTCTCATGTCCCTTGGCGACTCTCGTGCGGTGTCAAAGAATTATAATTTGGTCAAAATTTAGCGTGTTCCGCGCTTCACGAAGGGACAGAAAAAACTGGAAAGAGAGCGCGGAAATAATAAACGTTAACCTTAAATCGGGATTGTGTCAGTTTAAACTCACAAGACGTCTATTAGGTAACACAACAGTGGAAGAAGTGGAGCGGTCTGCTTCTTGTCTTTGAAGAGTTGTGATGGTGCTTCGTGGGTAGTCACCTCATTCAGTTTTGTTAAATTAAGAATGAACAGTGACAGCACATTCGTGCTGAAATTCTGCGACACCTGGCACAATTGTTGGAACCTAAGATTAAGAAAAAGAAGATTAAAATGCCAGGTTAAATAAAAAATTACTTAATGGAAGTAGCCTTGTACGGCGTGTTTATGAGGTGGAGAGAGGGAAAATGACCAAATGGTTGGTTTATCGTTGAGTAGTACGAAACGGAATGGACTTGCATTAAATTGTATTTCAGCAATAACAGTTATTGTGCGTATTTAATAACTTGTTTGTTCATTTACTTGAAGATTTCAACAATACTTCCACTGCATCTTTCAGGGAAAAAGATTGTTTGGGTGTCTGTGTTTGAAGTTTGGAGACAAAGAAAGTGGTAGCTTTTAATTTATTCTCGAAAATATCCAACAGCAATTTTGAAGAAATTCTAATTTTTTGCTTTCGGAGAAATGACAAAGTTGACGTGAGGTAAGATACCACAATTGACGATAAGTATTGTAAAATGGAGCATGTTGGTGTGTGTTTTTTTTCGGGTTGTAACTTTTGAGTTTAGTCGTTGTTTTATTGGCAGGAGTTTTTGCTCGCTTAAAGAGTGAGTTAGAAAGCGAGTCCTCTTTTTCGTTAGTTGGCCTAGGGGAGCGCACAAGGTCCATGAGATCGGCGCGCGATTTAAGGACGGTGCCTCCTAATAGAGATCTATTTTCTAAAGGTTAAGGCCAAGGGGGAAAAGTAGATCTTTGCAAGGGTTATTGCAATGCAAAAAGAAAAATGCAGGTAACGCACATTTTTCAGAGATAATTAAGCAACCATAATTCTAAAAAAGCGTTAAAATACAAAGAAGGTATGGGAATTTCTTTGCAAATTTAAGCTTAATTATCTCTGAAAAATGCGTGGTTACCCCTACGTTTTTGTTTGTAGATTCTGATACCTCTTGGTAAGATCTGCTTTTTCTTTATAAAACTCGAAAGTTTCGAGACGCGCAGAACTTGTGCGCAGTAACAAAATAACAGTGGAAGAAGTGAAGTGGTCTGCTTTTTGTCTTGAAGAGTTGTCTTGGAGGCATCGTCCTTACTGCGCCTTTCAATAACATGCAGACTCTAAAACTCAAAGCTAAACTGACAAGTGCGTTTTTCGCTGCCGTCAATCAAATTTTCAGCGGCTCCTCCCAGCTTCCGACTATTGCCGAGTGCTATTAGTATCATGAGACTTTTTACAGCGTACCCTCAGAGAATGAAAATTTGAAGTTGATTATTGCAATATCAATTTCTTTATATTCAATAATCGACTTTACAAACAAAAAATGACATTCTACCCGCTAGCCGAATATGCGTGACATTATGCCTCAGGCACGTTTGAATTTGCCATGGGTCGCACTAGAGCGAATTCTGTTTGTTTTACCAAAAATTGGGTCAACATTGGAGATTTTCCTAATCCGACCTCTTCGAGCAAATTTAAATTTGCCAGAGGACGAAAACGTTCCAAGATGGCGAAGTGCATGGGTGGGGTAGGCAATTTTTTTCCAAATCGCCTAAAGAAAGCCAAAAGGCATTAAAAATGTCAACTGCGTGTTTATTCAAGGAAATTGATGCACAGCTACACAGCTCTCATTGTTTACAGAGGTGTTTTACCCAAGACTTGAGTCTTGTCATGCAGGTTTATGTGCGACCGGAACTCAAACCCCCCCAAAATTGTCATTGTCAATTTTTTTGGTCAAAATCGGACCGATTAAAAAAACATTCGCTCTTGTGCGCCCCCCCCCCCCCCCTGACGACAGGTTTTCCCTAGCTGTATTCCAGCGGTTACCTGATTAAAAAAAAAATTAGGACACCGAAAAAACTTTGAGCATTTTGATGAGACTGAAAGGAAGTGATTGCGTTAGAAAAGCAGTAGCAAAAACTAAACGATGTGAGAATCCATTGCCCGTTGGGAGCGGTTTAAGCAAATCGGGAAACCTGTCAAATTCCAACGTGCCTGTCGCATGAATTCACCGAATCAAAAATCGAGTATGAGATCGAGTTTCAGGCTGAATATTTCATTCTTCATTTGAAAAGTGAATTATTGAAACAAATAATAAAATGAATATTGCAATAATCAACTTCAAATTGTTATTCCATGGGGTACGCTTGACTTGATTGACGACTGCTGTTTATGATGGAAGGGCCCGCTGAATATTTGATTGACAGCAGCGAAAATCGCATCTGTCGGTTGAAGTTTGAAGTGCGCATGTTATTGAAAGGCGCAGTAATGCGCTCTTGAAATAGAGCGGTTTTCAAATGAGTGTCGTAAAACCAAAACCAAAGCAATTACTCTGACCAATCACAACAGAAACAAAACACAAAATGAACCAATCAGAAATCAAATCAAATACAAGCAATTGGCGCTAAGCGCGGGAAAACGCGTGCGAGCAAGTCACGATTGGTTTTGGTTTTACGCCTGATTGGTTGAGAAAGTGGCGCGAGTTTTTTTAACCAATCAGAGAGCCTAGTAATGCAAAACCAAAGCAAACACAGCATTACTTTCGACACTCAATTGAAAACTGCTCTAAGCGATTGAGTGATTGGTGAAAAGAAGGCCAGTGAACAATAGGGGAACGCTACGACCAATGAAATTTAACCTACTATTCAGTTGTTCGTGTGGTCTGAAAGTCATGTGCATGTGATGCATTTAGTTTGAAAGAGTTTGAAAGCGTTTCTTGTCTAAAGATGTTTCCTTTGAAAGTAGATGCGACCAAGAAAACCACTGAAATCTAATTTTCAGGATCTAAAGATTGTTCGATGGTGAATATTGTTCCTCTGGCTTTGTGTTAAACAAGGAAGTTTTGAATTACATTTGAACTTGTTTTGCCGTGATGTCGTCACTTGGGTAGATTGAGCGCGTGGTGAAGAAGATGCATTTGAAGGAAAACAGGTTTCTTACTGCTTTCTATTTCGGAGTACGTCAAAAGATGAATCATTTGAGAACGGATGTGCTTTAACGGCAGCTCAGAGTGAAATAGAAAGGTACAGTGAGAACATTTATTTCACTTGCTACTTTTTGAATGAAACGAACATTCGGGATAATCACTAATAAAACTTAAATCAGGACGAATCTGGGTTAAATTATGTTTTAGGCTTTGAAATACGCGATTACAGGATTTTGTACAGTAAAAAATGTTGGTTAGTTTCTCAGAATGACTATAAGATCTGGGAAACTTCATAGCGGACATTATGATAAATAAACAAACACTAGAATTCAAAAAGTACTGTTATTATCATTTCATCTCTTCTGGGGACATTGTAAGGCTTCAAAATTCAGTGGGGGATTTTTTGGGGGTATGGAAGTTGAAGACACAGGACGACAGAAGGCAGTAATGTTATTGAGGGCTAGGTGTGGACATTTGAGCAGCGTTTGGTTAAATCAAGTTTTGGTGGAAAGTTGAAGTACGTCCTTCGTACTCCTTAATAAGTTATGTTTTATAATACATAGGTTTTGAGTTTAATAGCTGTTTAGAAATGTGTTTTTAAAACTTGAATTGTCACTTGCTATTTTTTTAATGATGATTTGATTGTTGTTGAATAATATAAAAAGTACAAATTTTTATTTCAGATGTCAAGGTGAGGAAAAGAATCTGAAATGTGGAACTTGTATTGAAAGGCGTTGGTAAAATAAAAAGTGAGTTATGTGAAACCTAGGGGTGGGGAGGGTCAGAATAGCCGGTGAAAATGCCCAGTGGGCTTTCTTGTTAATTGAAGGATAAAGTGTGCGAAAGAAAGGTTCAATTTGTTCCCACATCTCTTGTGGAATCAATTTATTTTGAGACTCACAGTATGTAAATTCAGTACACTGTGAACTTAGAATAATAAGAAACTTGCTATTTTACTTTAATTCTCTTTCTAACATCATAACCTTCGATTTTTAGTTTAAGCACATTTAATGGGTTTCGCTTTTGACAGCAGGTTTGGTGTAGGCAATTTCAATTCTGAAATTTTACCTTCGTTATTTTATACATCGCATTCGGTGTTTGTTTTGTCGTCTTCGCATGAGATTAATAACGTCATTGCCAAATTAAATCTCCACCAATTAGCATTTTGCATTGAAATTTTCGATGTGGATAATTTTCGATGTGGATTCTCTTTCCATCTTTCCCTCTATCATGCCCCTACTCCCAAGAGAGCTTGCTCGCAGGCTAGGTATCATATAATCTTTGTCTTTTATTTGATCCTAAAGAAACAATACGTAATATTCAAGCAATCTAATATGCAGTAAGCCATTCATAAAAATTGTATGCGTACCATTGGAAATGATAAACTTGATTCAAGTTGCAGCAACTGTTACTTTACAAAACTCGTGAAACTCTTTTCCGTGGTAACAAAATGAGATGCTCTGAATCTCGGGTCTAATGGAAATAAAGGACACGTAACTTTAGATGGCTGAATCGATTGACACATTTATAATCTCCAGGATAATCAGGTGATGAAAAACCGAACGTTCGATTTTGCTTGATTCAGATGATGTTGTGATACGACACGACGCAAGTTTGCTTAGATATCATTCGGCGACACAACTAAATTGAACCTCATCGAACTTAATTGAATGTTTGATTAGGTTTGATGTGCATTGACTTTTTGTGAGTTCAATTTTGTTCAATGACCGAACAACATCAAATTTAATTGTTCGATTGAGTTTGATTGAGTTCGATTGAGTTCGAAAACGGAATGTTCGGTTTGATACCCCGGGCGTCAGTAATCATGACATCACATAAGGTATACAAAAGATAAGGATGTCACATCACAGTAATAATGTTGCTTGTGATGTGTCAACGTTTCATACTTACAGAACACAGACAAATCACTGTTAATCTTGTGGTAGTGGTTTAGGTTGTGGTAGATGTTTTACATGTAACATATGTGCAAGTGAATTCAACTGAATGGTACGTAATACATTTGACTTTGCCTAAAACAAAATATGGAGAAATTTTGTAAAGGGTGATAAAGAAGGACTCATGACATTGTGACCTGAAGAGAAATGAGTTTAATTTTGGTAGTCTTGACATGATTGACACATTTCTTTCAATGGATGTTTCACCACTTTATAATGGTAAAATTGTCATATGACAAACAAAAGAAATGAAGTCCACTGATTTTGCGAATTTTCATAACATTGTTTAGTTTGTTTCGTACTACCTTTTTGTATTTCCAAAGCTAATTGTTAATTTTTAGAAAAGATATTTTTAAAATTGTTATGAATTCTTAGTGAACTTGTTTGCTTTTGTAGGGGGATTCTCAAGTTAGCAAACTGAATTTAAACGTTATGTCATGAGGTAAGCTTTGATGTGTTTGAGTGCGTGTGGAGTGACAATTTTGCTTTCCCTGATGATCTGCTTGTGTTTATCAATGTTATGTTCTTGTTTTACTGGTATGCTGACTGTCTGTATTCACACTCTAGGCCTAACAGTAAATGTTTTATCATCTCTGTGTAAACATTCTCACTTGTGGGCAAATTTGTCCTGAAACTGAACATTGGCACATTGAATTTGTTGGTTTTTAGGACAATAAATAAAAAGCGACGTGAAAAATAAGCTGAGCGATCAGAGTTTAAACATTATAATTTATCATGTAGTAACGCAATAGTCAAAATATTCTTTCAGTCATGGTCACACTTTTTGTCATGCTGGTTTGTTTGTTGAGCGATGTAAAAATCATTAATCTAGAGATGGGCTGGTCAGAAAGGCTGGTGAAATGCCTATTGGGCTTTCTTGTTCTATTTTTAGATAAACAGCTTGCATCATGAATTTTCCTTATGTGGTTTGAGAAAATATCCATATTACACCCATGAAAGGTTTTTTGGTTTGCATCCAGGAATTTCCAGTATTGTTAAATGTGGAGCTCTCCACTATCTCGAAAGTTCCAAATGGTTTAGTACTTTAAAAAAAGACCAGTAATAAACCTCAGTTAGGCGAACATAATTTCTGTTGTAACATGCGTATTTGAGCATTTATTATGACATCCATTTTCAACATAAGCTTTGTTGTTGTTCTTTACTATTCACATGTTCGTCATGTAGAGTGAAATGTTTTATGTTATTCACGGAGATGTTTAAAAATGTGTTTGAACTTATGTTCTAATATTTGTGGTGAGGGCTTTATTGTCGTCATGAATACTTTGTGTGCTGAATGCAACGTAAACAACAAAGCTAAAATTTTCAGAATTGAAATTCTGTTTTGCACCCTTAACCCTGGTGACAAAGCAAAACTGTTGAATGTAATGTAAATTACAAATTAATGTTTATAATGTTAGTAACAACTAGAGTAAAATAGCAACCTTTTTTCCTGGAATTAATTTTGGTTGATGATACACTGAATTTGTAATACTTTGAGTGTCAAGTTAAACATCAAATTTGAATAACATGTGAAATCAGACCTTTTGAATGAGCGTGATGGAACAATTCTAGCTTGATGATATCCGGTGAAAAGCGGCTGAAAACCCTTTGCTGGATTGCGTGATATAAATATTTTTGTATTTGATTATTAATAAATAACTTTGGTGTTTTAAAACAAAAACATTCCTTTTTGAAAGAATTGAAAATGGTGAAATATTGACTAAAGCAAAGGAAACATGCAATCTCCTGTGAACACACATTAATATTCAAATTTGGTCTACTGAAATTTCGTACGCATCAATGTCGCCAAACTATATTTGCTTATTTTTGAAGCTAAAAACAGGGACACATAAGTCTTACTTCATGTTTAATAAGATGAATTGCGCATTGCTTTCAATATTTTCATCTTTTTTTACGTTCTGGAAAAAGACCTTCTTATGAAAACTCTGCTCTGGAATATTTTGCTTTTTGAGTTTGAGCCTCCTCTCTCCGTCAGAATTTCCAGTGACCTTCCTGGGGGGGGGGGGGGGGTGGATATTTTTTGGAACCAGTTATTATAGTTGGTATATGTTGCTGATGAAATGGTGTTTGGATGGGTTTTTGAGTTAGCTATTTAGAGATGTGTTTTTTTATTGTTACCCCATATTGTTACCTTCTTATGATGATTTGACTGTGATTGTATAATGCAAAAGTAAAAATTTTTATTTTCAGGCGTGAAGGTGAAGAAAAGAATCTGAAATGTAGAACATGTACTGGACGGCGTTGGTAAAATAAAAAGTGAGTTATTTATAAGGCAGCAAATTTTACAAATGTTTAATTGCCTGGAGATTGTGGGCGGTTGGTACTTTTTTTTAAATGATTTTTTTCTTCAATTCTATTTTTAGATGGACAGTTGCATCATCAACTTTTATTAGAGTTGCCATTTAGTGGTGATGAAATGGTGCTGTTTGGTTAGTAGAATAGTAAAGGTTATGAAGTTAGAGTTTTATTTCTTTATTGAACTGTGATTAGAGCAAAGAGATTATTGTTGATCTGTTCTTTTCTTTCTTAAAATTGTATAATATTGTGTAAATGGTTGAATTGGTTGTCAACCTTTTACTATCAGGCATATAAAGAGAGTAATTTATTCTTCCAGTAATTTTTTAATGTAACTTGTGGATTACCGTGTGGCACCAAATTTTTGCGGGAGTTTAATTTTGCAGATTGGCGATTTTTTGTCTTTTGCGGGAACTAATTTTAGTGATTGGAAAAGACTGGTTTTTCTTGCTGGGAATAGATTTTTGCGATTTCCTGAAAGTCGTGTTCAAACGGAACTGATAACATTGTTTTATGTGCAATCGAAATGCAGCTAAAACAACATGGGAATGTAAGACAGATTAATCAACGTCACTCTATTACACTACAATGGATCGACAATAACTAGGGCACCACTTGATGTATTATCCACCGAGTTATCTATGGCATTTTCTCCTTTAAACCAGTATTTTAAATTTGTATATAATTTCTACAGTGCAGTAAATTTGTGTGGAAAAAGAATTTGCGGTAATTTTATTTTGTGGAAATTTATCTTTGGGGATCGCGAAGAAAACTGCAAAAATTAGAACCCGCAAAAATTTAGTGCCACACGGTAAGAGATATTGATGAATAGTTTTAGTAAAACTGATGATATTTTTTTATACTGAAGTTACATTGAAAGGGTTACCTATGGTTACTGTATGCAAAAAGAATTGTGTTTACCTGTAATTGTTGATGTACGAACAAGTTTTTTCTTTTGATCTGAAATGAAGTGAAAGTGGTGAGTGTCAGGAAATTTCTGAATTTTTTCTTAGGATAAAAGTCTGGAGAGACAATGTTTTTGTAAAGCTTTGAGAACATAAAGACTTCTACTACAATGTCTTGTCAAATATGTACTGCATTACAATTTAGGTTGTAACAGATGGTACCTGTGTTTCTTCTGTTGTTTCTTTGTGGTTCTAAAACACAAAAATAGTGTATAGGGTTTAGATTGTCTACTGGTTATGGTTGTTCAAAGGTGGTTGTTTTACACTTTCCAAAGTGTGAGCATCCCTTGATTTTTGCTGTGGTAGGTGGACATAGAGGCTAGGTATCATTTGATAGTAAACACCAAGCAAAAAAGGGATGGGATATATCCGTGGGTGAAACTGTAACTTGTAAATAATTAGCTCTCACTAATAAGTACAGAAAAAGTTAATTTTAGATAAGGGAAGTTCATCGAGTCATCTATCACTAAGTTGATGGTCCCAGTGATTTAAATTGCTAGGATGTTATCAATTTAGTTTGGAAGGTTTAGTTAATTTTCAAAATCTTTAGCTGAAACTGATTAGCCACCAAAGATGAACCATCGTAAATTTAATAGACAAGAGGTTATATCTTTGAAGGAGGCGTAAATAATTTAACTTACCAGTCATTGTTGAAGCTTCTTTATGCCGGTTGTTTTGAGCTAGAAAGTAAAAAATATTGATGGTAATGATTTTGTAATATAAAACTAATGGCATTTTAAGTGTTTTGAATTTTTATAAACAGACTTAATTAGTTCCCCCGAGAAGAATTTTATGATATTAAAGACACAAGAGGTTATATGTTTGAAGCAGAGTATAATTATATGTTTAAGTGAACTCTCACATGTACAAGGAAAATCACAGCGTCATCGTGGTACAAGGGGGGGGGGGGGGGGGGGGTGTTGACGGTGGGTCTTATCTAAGATGGCCACCATTTTGGGCGGCATCTTGGATTTTCGAGAAGCGTTAAAAAATTGGCATTTTTTGGTATCGTTGACATGTACAATATGATATAATTAAATATTTTGCTGGTTTTTGTTGACAATTTCTGTATTTTCCTCCTAAAAATGGTAAAAATCACATGTCTTGATGGAAAAGAGGATAAGTGAAGTTATTAGAGCTTGAAATGTGAATTGTTCCAATTTAGCTGACTTTTCGCACACCAACTGGTTTTTATCTGCAAAACGTACTGTTTTTTCTGCTTTAGGTTTAAAGAAAAGAAATAAGCTAAGTGATTACATGAAAGGTTTTAAAACCTGTAAACAAGTAAAAGTTGAGATTTGTTTCGTACGTAATGAGAAGTGTGTATGGTTAAGTAATCTTAGATTTGAATCAATTTTGGTTTAAAGGCCAAACAGTGACTTACATAATGGTTTCCACTAAAACATTTAAATCTCTGCATTTTACAAGCTGAGTGACAGTCCAATAATATGTTAAACCCCATTTTGTGGTTCTTATAAGTTTTCTTTACTTGTTGGGAAAACTGATCACTAATGAGTTTTGCAGCAATAAGCTGTGATTTTTGTAAGGAGGATTTTCACTGAGACTGATTTCTGTTGTAAAGCTGGTTGCTGCAACTGTTGTGACCAGGATTATCTGTAAAAAGAGGTAGTGATTTTCTATTTAAAACAAAGTGCTGCGTGATTTTATCAATTTTCAGGAACTGTTGTTTTAGAACTGCTGTAATCTGTGCTCTGACTGAACAATGTATATAGAAGTTGGCAGTTAGTTTCAATTTTCAGTAATACAAATAGGCAATCATTCTCTATCTGCATTGTACTTACATTGATCATTGTTAATCGTGATTAGCAGAGTTGAGTTCTCTCGTGTAGAATCTGTGCAAAGAGGCACTTTTTAGTTTCAGTTTTGTATTAATAAGTGACTCACTGAGTGTGTTATTTGAATGATGTGTAACTTAATCTGTGGTTTATGCAAATGTCGACTGGATCTCAAAATCTGTTTAGAAGTATGTGTCTTGAAGTAGACTTAAAGTTGAACCCCATTTTGTGGTTCTTATAAGTTTTCTTTACTTGTTGTGAAAATCACTAATGAGTTTTGCAGCAATAAGCTGTGATTTTTGTAAGGAGGATTACCACTGATACTGATTTCTGTTGTAAAGCTGGTTGCTGCAGCTGTTGTGACCAGGATTATCTGTAAAAAGAGGTAGTGATTTTCTATTTAAAACAAAGTGCTGCGTGACTTTATCAATTTTCAGGAACTGTTGTTTTGGAACTGCTGTAATCTGTGCTCTCACTGAACAATGTATATAGAAGTTGGCAGTTAGTTTCAATTTTCAGTAATACAAATAGGCAATCATTCTCTACCTGCATTGTACTTACATTGATCATTGTTAATCGTGATTAGCAGAGTTGAGTTCTCTTGTGTAGAATCTGTACAAAGAGGCACTTTTTAGTTTCAGTTTTGTATTAATAAGTGACTCACTGAGTGTGTGTTATTTGAATGATGTGTAACTTAATCTGTGGTTTATGTGAATGACTGGACCTCAAAATCTATTTGGAAGTATGTGTCTTAAAGTAGACTTAAAGTTAAACTCCATTTTGTGGTTCTTATAAGTTTTCTTTACTTGATGTGAAATCACTGATGAGTTTTGCAACAATAAGATGTCATTTTTGTAAGGAGGATTTCCACCCATACTGATTTCTGTAGTAAAGCTGCTTAGTGGAGCTGTTGTGACCAGGATTATCTCTAAAAAGAGGTAGTGCATACAAATCTAGGTCTTCGAGATGTTTATTTTATTTTGCTCTTGTTTTTGTCCTCGTCAATCACAAGTATTTTCGTGCTGAGTCTCTTTCGTTCTCAACATTCTTTAAAAAACTTTTACACTGAGTCCATGTTGTCTCCAAAATTACCGCACGCCAGTCAGCAAACAGTTGTTTCTCTTGCTGTTTGCTTGTCTCACCGGTGACCAAAATAAATGTTATTTTACTGTAAGAAGAAGCATTGAAGTGCACATTTGTGTAGTGCTTCGCACCGATTCCCGCTCAAACGAGAAGTAAAATTTTAGCGCTATTGTGATTGGTCTGAAAGCAACTGCAACCCCAATCCTTTCGTTGTCAACTCGCCTTGTGGTTGGCAGAAAAACTTTGGATGGTCCTTATTGAATTTGTTGCACTGTAGTCTGCGGTCTGAAGTGTAAGAAAATGTTGTTCGCTGTAGAAATTATAACCTCCCATGCAGTCATTTTTTGGGGAGTGATATTATCCTGCTCTCCACAAACATGTGCTTGCGGGAGTTGAACATTTCTTCCGCGCATTTACTCAATCACATTCTGGCTACTTGTGGCTGCAAGGTTGACCTTGACTAAGCATTCAAACAGCTTGTTAAACTGGAAAATCTGTGCTATATAAACCAAGGGCAGCCCACAATTCCTTGATGTGCTCTGATGAAGGGCTAATGCTCGAAACGTCAGTTTTCCATCTCTTTACGGTGGCCAATTTACCTTATCAACTCAGTTGATAAATCCAAAATTTTGTGATGTTATAGTTGTGCTGGTAAGGGAGTGGTTAAATGCTTAATGTAGATTTCTACTTATGTAATGCTTATTCGTAGCACTTACTTGGTTTCTGGCATCTGATATAAGGTTTTCAATTGCATAGTTTGTAGGAAGAAACACTGTATTTGTATTCTATGTTATGATGATGACATGGCATGTAAAATTAAATGTGACCAAAAGAAGTTATACTTACCAGAAGGTAAACTGTGCTCTGTTTTGATTGTTTTAGCTATTATCAATTAAAAAGACAAAGATTAGCTAGTTGTCTAAATGTATTTGTACAACTGTAATTATCAGTGCTTGTGTGTGCATAAAATCTTAGCTGTTTGAATCTTATAAGACCTCTAGGGAGGAGAGGGTCCTCCTTATATTCAACTAGCTGTGCTTTTTCAGCAGTAGACTTAACAGTTTGGAAAATGCATTTTAGTATGTGAAGAGGTCGCAAATTGGAATGGAAAGATTTTAACCTCCAGGCAGAGCCTCCCCATATAAACCTTTATTAAGGCTCCCCCACCCCCCCACCCCGTTCCGGGAAAAGAAGGGTTGAGTAGTTTTAACAGTTATGATCTCAGAAATAAACAATGCCGTGTGGTCTATTGGAAATGTTTGTACAAACTGATTCATGATATATTATATTATAACAATAAATTTCTGGATGCTGCCATTACTCAAAATCAATCACATGATGCAATAGTGTCTCTGCTTAGTGAGTGCCTATCAGCACATAATGCGTGTTTATGGCAATTGTCACTGAAAATTTAGTGTTATACAATAAAAACAATAGAGTCCTTCTGTCTCAGGACCTATATGTGATATGTTCCCTCAGGAATTTTATGTTCAAACTTCATACAAGCTGTCAAACTACACCCTCCACGTGATATTTGTTATCAACATCAAATTTCCTCAGCCAATCTGTCACACGATAGTGCCTTCTACAGAAGAACTCTATTGTTTAAATAGTATACACAAAGATGAGTTTTCTTTTATAATGAGTATTTATTCATTAAATATCAGTCTTTATAACTGATATCATAGTTGAACGGTGACATTGGAAGACACATGGCCCAAGCTGAAGATCAGAGAAGCTATTAGGTGTTTTGTGTTGCAAGGCTCTTGATTTATAGACTTTGTATTGGAAATTCACCCTTTGTGATGTTATAGTTGTGCTGGTAAGGGAGGGGTTATTTCTACTTGTATTGCTTATTTGCAGCACTGACTTGGTTTCTGGCATCTGATATAAGGTTGTCAATTGCATACTCTGTAGGAAGAAACACTGTATTTGTATTCTATGTATGATGATGACATGGCATGTGAAATTAGATGTGAGCAAAAGAGAAGTTGTAATTACCAGAAGGTGAATTGTGCTCTGTTTTGATGCTTTTAGCTATTGTTAATAAAAAAGACAAAGATTAGTTGTCTAAATGTATTTGTAATTATCAGTGTTTGTGTATGTATAAAATCTTAGGTGTTGGAATATTATAAGAAGTCTGGGGAGGAGGGGTCCTCCTTATATTCAACTATATGAGGAGAGTTAACCTGAAAGCTGTGCTTTTTTAACAGTATACTTAACAGTTTGGAAAATTGCATTTGTATTCTATGTATGATGATGACATGGCATGTCTTACCATGGCTGGTAAGGGAGGGATTAAATGCTTAATGTAGATTTGTACTTACATTGCTTATTCGCAGCACTACATGTAACTTCGTTTCTGACATCTGATATTAGTTTGTCAATTGCATACTCTGTAGGAAGAAACACTGTATTTGTATTCTATGTATGATGATGACATGGCATGTGAAATTAGATGTGAGCAAAAGAAGTTGTACTTACGAGAAGGGGAATTCTCCTCTGTTTTGATCCTTTTAGCTGTTATTAATCGAAAAGACAAAGATTAGTTTAAAATGTTCGGTGTGTAGCCAGGCATGTTAAAAACTGGTAAAAAAGAATTAAAAAAGTTGACACTGGCTAAAAATAGTTATGGACGTTTCGGCCACTACTGTTGCCTTCCTCAGCAAAGATGAAAATGCAAATGTCTAACGGCGTCCTACTTAGAATATGTAACCGATGTGTGATAAAAAAAAATCACACCTCGAAGGAACTTTCTGGGTGCAACAATAGTCTCTAGAGTATTCTTATCCTGCTAACTTCATTCACAATGGCCGCCAACTGAGTAGACAACAAGAAATAAATGGTATCGACCATCGTGGCTTTGTTATCCTCCCCTACGCCAAAGGATTTTCCGAAAGAGTTGCAAACGTTCTTCGAGGTTTCAACATCAAGGTCGCCCATAAACCTATTCGCACCATCTCGAACATACTCAAAAAGCCAAGAGACAAGATCGAGAAAGAGGCTTCCAGAGGAATCGTATATAAGATCAAATGTAAAGATTGTGATTGTGTTTATGTTGGTCAGACATCACGCGCGCTAAAAACACGTGTGAAAGAACACGCTAAGGCCATAGCAACATTGGATAAAAACTCTTTGTTGGCCAAACACCATATGCTTAACGGTCATCAAATAGATTTGGAGAGCGTTGAAATTGTCGACAGGTCATTGGCGTGGCGACAAAGACTAATTCTTGAAGCTTGGCATTCCGTGCGAAATAGGAACACTATAAACGAACACATAGCGCTACCAAACGTATACAATAACATGAAGAATTTTTAGAGTCATTAAGAATACTCTAGAGACTATTGTTACACCCAGAAAGTTCCTTCGAGGTGTGATTTTTTTTCTTTATCACACATCGGTTACATATTCTAAGTAGGACGCCGTTAGACATTTGCATTTTCATCTTTGCTGAGGAAGGCAACAGTAGTGGCCGAAACGTCCATAACTATTTTTAGCCAGTGTCGACTTTTTTAATTCTTTTTTACCAGTTTTTAAAGATTAGTTAGTTGTCTAAATGTATTTATACCTAATCGTACCTTTTTGGTACGCTTCAGCGGCATATCAGGCGAGTTTGGTCGAGCCATGGTTCGTATTTTGGCGAGACGTAGTCGAGCCAAAATACCCATGGTGAGACCAAACGAGCTTGATATGCTGCCGAAGCGTACCAAAAAAGGTGCGATTAGGTATTTACCGTACCCAAATTCGTCCTAAAGTCCGGCTTTTTTTTTTTTTTTTCAGTTACCGTGATCAGTCAGGCGTTGTAGAGCGACACGTATTTACACTTTTCTGGTGGTCAATACTCTTCTCCAACTCCTCATCTGACATTTTATTTAATTCTTTTGTTTGGAGTTTCATTTTCTGAATCTTGGAAGTCCAAGTTTAGAAAGAAATTTGGAAACCCTTTTCCATTTTGAAACCAAAAAAGTTTCAGCGCTGTCCGTAAAGTTCACACGAGCGCCCGTCAGTGTAGCCGCTTCCAATTTTGGCGCGAAATTGTATTTTTTTTTCTCTCTTACCGTTAAACAAATTACTTTCTCGTTTAACAAATGTAATAGTTTTACGTTTCGTTGTATTTCTGTTGTAATTTTCGCCTCTAAAGTCTGCAAAAAAATGCGAGTTTTACAAACTGTCCATGATATCGTAGGATATCAGGTCAGTGACTTGATATCGTAGAAAATCATGGCAGTAAACAAGGCTTCTGATTGGCTAATTCACAATTTGGGTACGGTAATTGTAATTATCAGTGTTTGTGTGTGTATAAAATCTTAGGTGTTGGAATATTATAAGAAGTCTGGGGAGGAGGGGTCCTCCTTATATTCAACTATATGAGGAGAGTTAACCTGAAAGCTGTGCTTTTTTAACAGTATACTTAACAGTTTGGAAAATTGCATTTGTATTCTATGTATGATGATGACATGGCATGTCTTACCATGGCTGGTAAGGGAGGGGTTAAATGCTTAATGTAGATTTGTACTTACATTCCTTATTCGCAGCACTACATGTAACTTCGTTTCTGACATCTGATATTAGTTTGTCAATTGCATACTCTGTAGGAAGAAACACTGTATTTGTATTCTATATATGATGATGACATGGCATGTGAAATTAGATGTGAGCAAAAGAAGTTGTACTTACGAGAAGGTGAATTCTCCTCTGTTTTGATCCTTTTAGCTGTTATTAATCAAAAAGACAAAGATTAGTTAGTTGTCTAAATGTATTTGTAATTATCAGTGTTTGTGTGTGTATAAAATCTTACTAGGTGTTGGAATATTATAAGAAGTCTGGGGAGGATGGGTCCTCCTTATATTCAACTATATGAGGAGACTTCACCTGAAAGCTGTGCTTTTTCAGCAGTATACTTAACAGTTTGAAAGAATTGAGCTTTAGTATGTGAAGAGGTTACAAAATGGAAAGGAAAGTGGAACAAATTTTAGGAAAATCATGGTATATCAAAGAGTGAGAAATTTTGGCACAACTCATAATGTAAAACATGTAAAACCTTGGAGCTTTTCAGCAAGTGAACCAGTATAAGTCAAAGCTCAGGGAAAATGTGGCAATTATGCCAAATTCTACTGTGAAGGCTTATCGTTTAGGTATAAAAAGGATTACAATTTAGCTAAAAATTAGTTAAAGGAAAGATTTTAACCTCCAGGCAAAGTCTCCTGAATAAACCTTTATTGAGTGTCACCCTCCCCCTGTTCCAGGAAAAGAAGGGTAGTGTAGTTTTAAGCAATGACACACAAAAAAACTTCTTTAACAGCTATGATCTCAGAAAGAAACAATGCTGTGTGGTCTATTTGAAATGTTTGTACTTGTACCGATTCATGTGATTTATAATAATTATATTATAATACATGTACAACAATAAATTTTGGGATGCTGCGGTGATTGCTGAAAATCAATCACATGATGTAATAGTGTCTCTGCTTAGTTGGTGCCTATCAGCACATAATACCTGTTTATGGCAATTCTTGCTGAAAATTTAGCGTTATACAATAAAAAGATTAGAGTTCTTCTGTCTCAGGACCTATATGTGATAAGTTCCCTCAGCAATTTCATGTTCAAACTTCATAAAAGCTGTCAAATTGCAGTCTCAGGCTGATATTTGTTATCAACATCAAATTTCCTCAGGCAACTTGTCACATGATAGTGCCTTCTACAGAAGGACTCTGTTGTTTAAATAGTATACACTCAGATGAGTTTCCTTTGTAATGAGTATTTATTCAATAAATATCAGTCTTTATAAATGATATCATAGTTGAATGGTACATTGCAGGAAGAGACGTGGCCCAAGCTGAAGATCAGAGAAGCTATTAGGCGTTTTGTGTTGCAAGGCTCTTGATTTATAGACTTTGTATAGAAACGAACTTGACTTCCCTCGTCTTGGGGTTGTCTTTGTGTCTTGTGTAATTTCAGGCACAATTCATGGCTGTTTTGGGCAAGATTTTGGTTCAGTGTTGTTCGTAGTGTTGCTTCTCCACATAAAACAAACAAAGGTGGGTGACTAGAGATAAGTGAGTCCCACAAATCGAGTGAGGTGCGGGATTGCGGAAAATTAATTCAGAGTTTAAAAGAACGAGGCATATAACAAATGTGCTGTTTTGTTATTCTTTTGTTATCCAATGAGATGCAAATGAGTGTGAGGCGTTTTTCTGCAATCCCGCACCTTAGAGCACAAATCGCTCTTGTATCACAAAGCAATGGAGAGAATCGTCATAAGAACACCATATTCGTAAAGTTCCATAACTTCCACATCCTATTCAGCCTTTATGGTGATTGTATGGTCGTTGTGGTCTAAGAAAATTCTGCTATCAGCTATCAGCGGTGTTCCTGTGCACTAGACTTTTGGCGTGGACATGACAGGAAGACGGTCATTACAAGCTGCATGAGTTCAAATTACATTCTGGACTTTCATTGGTCAATTCAAACCACCAATCATGCGTGTGCAAAGGTTTAAATTACATTCTGCACTTTCATTGGCCAATTCAAACCATTGGTCATGCACGTGTAAAAAGTTCAGATTACATTCTGTGCTTTTACTGGTCAATTCAAACCATCAGTCACCCGTGTGCCGACATGACAAGAGATTGTCTTCTGTCTGTGTCCACACCACAAGTCCAGCGCACAGGAAAATGGGCAACAGAATTTTTTCTGCAAATTTCTTAGACCTGAATTAGCATGCAGTCATTATGAAGACTGCATAGAATGTAGAAATTATGCGCCTTCAAGAAAATGGTGTTTTTATGGCAATTCTCTGCATTTCTTTGTGATACCAGAGCAATTTGTGGGACTTGCTTGTCTCCTGTCACATGCCTTCCTTCGCTTTATGTGGACAAGGAACACTGCGAAACAACACCAAACCAAAAATTCGTCTAAAGTGGGTACGAATTGGGCTCAAACTACACACGAGACACAAAGAAAACCGCACATCAAGTGAAGTAAAGTTGACTTCCACATTCATAACTTGAAGTGAATATCCTATAGAAAGTGCCTTGTAACACAACACAGGTGACATCGAAAGTCATGTTTCACTAGTTCATTGTTTTCTCTCATCTTCACCTTGCAGCATCTGTGATTGCAACTACAGAATAGTGTTTTTTAAGTGCTTTCAATAAGCACTGACGGCCGACGAAAAGCGTCTGCAAATTTGAAGTCAGCTACTATTTTCCCTAAGTTGAAGTAACCAAAGAAAGATTTCTTTCAAACCTTGTTGATACAGTTGGCTACTCTACTCAAACCAACTGCCTACTTCAAATGTTATTGAAAACCCTGTTATTTTACAGCTGACTCTCATTAATTTCAACACTTAGAAATCAGAAACCTTGTTTTAGCAGAAACCAAGTAGTATGGTATGAGAAACTCATACTTTTGTCTGTCAAATGTTGGGAGAAATTCACTTGTGCAGAAAATAGTCAAAGAGTGATTTCACTTAACCCATGAAATAGATTCTAAACTATTGTGCCGTATTACACAAATTCCATTGTCTTCTCTTGTTCAACTTTGACTATAAGACAATAATTGTTAGATATTGTTTCACAGGTATTAAAAGCAAAACCTTTCTAAGATGTTCCTTAAAAACCAAGTGAATGTTAATGTTTTTTTTTAAGCATAACAGAAATGACTATTCGAAATTGAACTTTAATTGTAAACTGAAGACAATAACATGTGTGACCCAATTTTTATATTAGGCGATGCCTTTTTTTTTCTCTGTTTAGGACTCTGACTGATCCAAATTTTTGCATTTTCAAAAAAATTGTGTTATGAGGAAGATAGTCTTGTGGTTAAAACCTTTTTTCTCCTTTCATCTGAGAAATAGATATTTGCAGATATAGATTTATTAACGGCATTTCTTAATGCTCAATAGCAAGAGCACATCAATCTAAACTTTCCTTGGTGCCATGATGATTTTGTAACCACACCTTCGCAATGATGGATCGGTAGAGGGTCTCCTAGTTCCAGTCTCCTTATTTTTGGAGGACCTTTTTTCAGACGCTTTTTCTTTTTTTTTTGATCCCACCAATCAACTCTAAATCAGCAAACGCATTCCATGCTAAACGAAAGAAAAAAAGGAATGACCTCATCAGAACTCACTAACGTGACTGTCGTGTGTAAAATCGCTACTTTTCCCCCACCACTAACACGTAAATAAGTTAATCCAATAATCAACTACAAACATGGGAGAGAGAAAGAAGAAACCAAACTTCAAAAATTTCCTGGCATCTCCCAAAAAAGTACAACTGCCTCTTACAGTTCTTGTCTAAATCGTTTAATAATAGAAGAAAATCAATTTGAAGAGGTAGTTTTGTTTCAACTCGGCTTTCTTTTGTCACGTACCTAGAACAACAACTCAGTCTACTAATTAACCACTGACACCAAAAAGATAAGAAAACATCCAAAAACCTCAAATGGCAATTGAAATACTTTAATGTTACCATTTTTCTCTGAATTGTAAGTATAAGGAGACAAGTGAACTCTTTAAAAATTGTTTTTACAGCAAACGTTCCACGTTGCATGTTCAGAAATAAACTGACGCAAACAGATTCTCATACACCTTACGTTAATCGTAATACATTTCTGAAACAACTGAAAATAAAGTCTATGAAATCACGTACTAAAACAATAACTTGTATACTTACAGCTACTTCCTTTTCTTTCTGTCGGTTTCAACACTCGTTTGACTGATTCTGCAACAAATTATGGTAAAAATAGCTACTTAGGAACTCTTGTTCCACACTATAAATTGGTAAACAAAGTCGTCATGAGACTTTATAAAATGCACCCCCAAAAAATTTCCCCGAAATGGTGATCACTAGGTTGTAAAACTTCTCACCTACATTTCGTTATAAACAGAAAAATAAAATTCAAGAACTTACGCATCTTTTTCTTTGGTCAGGTTCCCGCCACTAGATAAACACAAAGTCCGCAACTCACTCCAAACTGTGTTCGGTAGCACGTATTGTCCAAGATTTCGTTCTCATTTGTTATTGGTTTATGAGAATTTTGATTGACAGATGAACCAAATAAACGTTCTGATTGGTCACTTACGTTTATGAATATTTTCTGTGTACCCATTGCGGGCCACTGAAGAAAGGGTGGGGTAAATTCTAAGACCTACGCTTCAAAACTTTCTAGGATATCACCTCTCTACATAATTTCTCAACCCACCTGTTTACTAATGAAGTACCTTTTCCATGATTTGTTACCAAGTTTTGGAAGTAATTCAAATCCCAAATGTACTATTCGAGGGACACATACTACTTGATATGCACACGTGATGGACTGGACGCTAGACAGGAGGGAACGCTCATATTTTCTCTTGCGTCCTCGCTTCTCAAGCCCTTCCAGCATGTTTACGTCTGTTACGGAGAGTAACATAGCATTATCCCGAGAATCGCATGAACATCATGCGAATTGTTTTCTTCGTAGAGTCATTTGTGTTTACATGTCATTAGCGCCATTGCAGTTTTGTAAGGAACAGATGTAACCCTCTCACCCAACAAAATTAACAGCTCAGCTTATTCGGGTTACTCCAAAACGACTGAAATTCATGAGGTGTATCTACGTAAATTAATGTGTTTTCTTGCTTTTTAAAAAAGGCTTTACCCTCTTAAGTTTCCCGGTTTTTTTTTTCTTAAATAATCTTTCACTGCGTCTTTCAATAAACGTCTTTTAATAAACATTCTGCCAACTAGTACCATAAAAAATGTGTGAAGAACAGTGAGGAAAAAATGCAAGCTCATTATAGGCCTCAAATGGTGGAAATACAACTTTTTGTATTCCTTTTCCAAATACCTGCAAACAATTTGTAGAAGAATCTCATTCACTGCCTTTTCCCTGACAATGCATATTTTGTCAACCATTTTATTCAAAAACTACGCAATTAAACAAATAATAAAATGATTTCTGGTGTTTAATGTTTTCGAGAGAAACTTAGAGCTCCAAATTATGAGAGAAACTTAGAGCTTCAAATTATGAATACCCAATTACCAGAAGAAAATCGCTAAGAACTATTAAAAATGCACTTCAGAACCTATATATTATACTCCACATTTGTATCTGTCTCTTTCCTGACAACACATGGTTCACAAAAACTCACCTGCACTCAAATCAGGAATAAGAAATTCTTCATAAATGCATGGCCAAATGTTATAGTCATGTGAATGACAAGGAGGCATTCCCCACTGACACATCACAAATTCTAAGGCCTGTGCTGTCCCATTTCTTCAAGACTTGTATCTCTCCATTCACTTACTCATGTTTCCTAAACCTTGTAAACAAATTAATTAATTAATTAATTAAATAACTCATTGAACCAAATGTTGTACACAAGCATATAAGAAAATTACCAGTTTTTTTGCCTTTGAAGTGTATCTTTTGAAATCAAAACTTGCGGCATTTAAGCCACAATAGTCGCAATCATCTCATTTCTCTTCACAATATCACAACTTTATCAAACATACAGGTGATGAGAATGAAGAAAATGATCGTCAAAGATAACATATCTTGATTTCGATGCACATTTTCCCAACTAGTACCATAAGAAATGTATGAAGATTATCCAGTTTGATTACATAAATTATTTATGTGAAAAGGTGAGTAACATTGTTACAATAGCTTGTGTCACAAGATCTGTTTCTTGTTTCAGAAGTGGAGTAAGTTATAACAGCATAGTGTATGAAGGATAAAGGCACATGATGTGGAAGTTAGTACACTGCACTTTTGATTAGAAAATCATGGGGTTGGTAGCTCTGCATGACAGTTGTGTTGTTTAAGACCAGGAACTTTATCACATGTTGTCTCTCAGCTAACCATTACAGAACCCTAACAAATTGCTGAGATACCCTGGAATGGTCTAGCATCGCATCCAAGAGGAGTAGTGAGTTGATCTTAAGCAATATCAACAGGTACAATGTCCCTACTTTCAAGCATTTCGTCACTCAAATCAAAACACTGAAAACAGATTTTTAAAGCACCAAAATCCATGAAGTAATTACTTTCACTAATTTAACATGTTAATTAGTTAACAAGTGCATTTAAAACAAACTTAGCGGGATACATTACATTTTCTCTACTTCCATTCTGATTGTAATATCTTGTACATATTGTAATTCAAAATCTTGGAAGAAAGCAACACTGCAAATACAATATACAACCTGTATTGAAATTGACTATAATACAAAGAAGTTGTACCCATACTTCCATCTAAACGATTTTAATTCATATCCTTTAACAGATCTACTCCAAGAGCAAAGATCAATACTGAACAAATCTGTGAATGAGAGCATGACATTATGTGTCTTTGTGGTGTTTTAGTTTCTCTTGCAAATCCTTTAGTTTGTTAGGCACTTCCTGCAAATCCTTTAGTTTGTTTGTCAATCCTTTAGTTTATTTGTCACTTTGTCACTTGCAAAGTACGGTTCAAGGCTTTCACTTCATCTGTTTTGTGTATTTCAGAAAATTCACTTCACTTAATTACAAAACAGTCTATTACCTTATTAGTATTTTACGTTTTTCAAATGAAATAAATTTAGTATCTGTTCTGTTCTGTTCTTTTCCAAATAGCATCTCTGAAACTTTTGCCTCTTAAAAGCAAAATAATATGGCAGCAATTTGTTTTCTTGGTAACCAGCATTCTTGGCAATCATGTATCTCTCTCAGTTTATGACAGCTACATCAAGCAAGTCATCTGAATAAGTGTGCACAAAACCAAATCACCCCCCCCCCCTCCTTCCGTCTGTCCCCTTATAAACATATAAGAGGAGAAGGTTCATGTTTCTTGACTTTTGAATGAAATGCTTATTACCGGTAGGGGAGGCCTCTGATATACATGCAGGGATCCATATTAGCAGTTGTCAGGTCGCCCGAGACGACTACAAAGTCCTACAGACGAGTATCAAAAATCACACACTCATCCGCAGGACAAGTAAGTTTTAAGGAGCGAATTTTTTTTCTTCAATTTCTCACTAGTTAGTTTACCTGTGTTTTGAATGTCCACCAGCCATTCGGTTATTCTGTACTGTCAAATTCGTTTCGTTGCAATATAAGACATCTTATGTGGTACTCTCAGAAGTAAAATGTTTGCAGTCTCAATTTTTTGTTCTCAATTGTTGAAGTACAGAGGGGCTGCAGCAATATGCAAACACGAAGACTCTCGCTCTTTGGCCACACGTGAGTTGTGGCACATTGGTGATGCCGACAAGGTTATAGTGGATGATCAAGAGGAAGAGGAGGAAGAGAGTGATGCAGGTTGAGGCTTGGATGTCGTTACAAGGGAGAGCATTTAGGTGACAATGACAGTGGTGTTAAGGATGCAACTGACATGGACAATGACGTTGAAGAACGCCAAATTGAAAGTTTGATCAAGAAGTACTCATAATTTAAACGTGGAAAATCAAATGTTAAACAGTGAACATTTGACATGCAAAGTAGGTCTATCTTTTAAGTGGTTGAAATTGTAAAATGAAAGTGTTGACGGAAGCCTTGCTGCAATGCTGCTGCAGTAACAGTGAGCATAAAATGCAATCTTTCCACTTACTTGTCGTTAGCTGCATCTAAATTATTACGCAGTTTTGAACGGGCAACTAAAATTTTGTCAGGTCAAGTATGTTTTCTGACATACTTGCCCGGCGGACGTGTTTGAAAAAAAGCTAATATGGATCTCTGTACATGTAAGAGCTGCTCTTTTCAAAATGAATAAACAAACAAACAAGCCAACAAATGAAAAATTAAACAAACCCAATGAACCAACAAAATCAACCAGCCTCTCTTTGTTAATTTGTAAAGGCAAACTTTATGTAGCTCCAGTTCATGCTGCTTTGGTTAAAACTTGTGTAAAGCAAATATGTCACATGTGGTTCCAGAAAATATCCATATCCACCCCATGGAAGGTTATCGTGTACTTCCACGGTATATCCATACCCCCCACCCCCCACAGAAGCAATTTCCCTTATGACCCCCCACTCCTCTGGAAATTCCAATTTAGCTTCATACACTGTACATTGCTTTACATTTTTGGGCTTTTGAGACCCCACCCTCCCTGAAAATTCCAATCCCTTCTCTGGGGAGAGTATGGATATTTTCTGGAACTACACATTGGAGATTCTGAGACGGTGAGGGCACAAAAACCAAAATTTTTAAAGCAAAATATGAAGCTAAACTTGAATTTGTTGACAGATGCTGTTCAAACCAAAAAGCCCCCTATGGGATTAGGCGGTTATGGATATTTGCTGAAACAAAACATTTGATTAACTAAGTTATTGACGCAATCATCCAGCAGTGAATCTAATTCACTTTTTTTTATACTTTTTCAGAATGTTGGACTACAAGGGATTTCACTATCAGTACTGTAACTGCACTCACCTGTAATTGTATAAGGATAATAATTCCATCCTTTTTCTTCTACATAAAAAATTTTTGAAATGTAAGGACGCATCCATCCTAGAACACAGCTGAAGACGTAAAAAACACAGTTAAAGCTCCTTTTTCACAACCCCTACACTGTCAAATAGAGCTTCAAAATAAATGTTAACCAACAATTTTTGCTTATCAAAGCATAATTGAAAAAGAATTTATCAAGGACTAGTCGTGACTACCTGTCCAGTTTCAATTCTTTCAAATTGGTAGAATACAGAGAACACAATTATGTTTTACACAAACTGTACCTTGCTAAATCAACCCTTTTCTCTGTAAACTGTCCTCTCCCAAACTGTTCATCTTCAGATGGTTCATTTTTTACCACATGGACTCCCTCGCCTTGTTCACTTTAATCATGACTATGCTTGCTTATCATATACAGCTGCCCTATATGATAATGGTTAAAAATATTAACACAATAATTTGTTATTCACATGCATCATAAATATTCTTGTTTTCAAAGGGAATTTAAGTTACCATTTGTTGACTGTTTTGTTTGATACAAATCTACCTGCCAAATGCTTATCTTTTCACTGTACATTTATTGCTTCTCTAACATGATGACCCCTCTAAGAAAGGTTGCTGAAGAGGAGAGTGGCGGTGAGGACACATATAAACAAATGAATTAAGACTACATGAATTGATGTAGTGGTTAGAAAGGGGTACTTATTGGAAGGAGGGCGCTAACTCAAATCATTACAGTAACAATGATACATCTGGAAGACACAATAACATTTTCAGCTCTCTTGCTGGGTGGAGAGAGAAGCAACTATAATGTAAATAGCCCCTCCCCTACTTTCTCCTATGCAGATCTATCTGATGCTTTTTTGGTATAGCCTGCTAGCAATTCTACACAGGACATTAATAGGATGGTAACAGGACCTTGTCATATTAACACAATAATACTATTTCTATTATACAAATTTCATAGTGCAACATCCTCCTAATGTTCTACGTAAGAATCTTATAGAACCACAATCATCGGGATGCTACTTAGGATCCTATAGGATTAGGATCATCAGGAGCAACTTTGCATCAAAATTAACATCCACCATGATATCAAAGTTTCTTTTTTAACGTATGACGTTAGCAGTTACATCTAGCCTTAAGTTTTATGCAACTCAGCTGAGATCCTACTATGGAATTGACCTCATCATGATCTTACTAAGGATCATATCCTAAATAGGGTCCTTACAGGATGTCATAGGCTTTGTTCACTATAAAAGTTTTGAGGAGGCTTACATATCAACTTAGATACAGAATCAAAAATTCCACCATTAAAAGTTTTGAGGAGGCTTACATCTCAACTTAGATACAGAATCAAAAATTCCACCATTAAAAGAGAGATAAAATACGTTGAAATTAATAGCAAGACACTGAAATCAAAGAAATTCACTGACATTTGTTACTTACCTCCTCAAAACACACCACTCGACAGTGGGCAAACACCTGCCCACATCCCAGTACCTCTTAAAGCACACCAACATTTACACTGAAATAAGTGAACAAACCATAATTGTTACTTTTCTCTTACCATGCACATTTACTTTAAGTATGTTAATCAATGAAGTTCACAAATGCACTACAGTAAACATTTTGCCACCATTGAACTTCTTTGACATCATATAATAATACAGTTAAATCTCCCTATGCAACCAATAATATTATTACTATCACAAACCAAATAGAAGTTAACAAAACTTAAACAAACCATTAACCTTACAACTTATAAAGTCACTTATAAAGTCAAATAATGATTTCTCAGCTTCTTCATGTCTTCAACATCTTATTCAATCTTTCCCTATTAAAAACTTTAATTCATAAATTCCTCTCCATCAATGAAATTTACATAATTCCTTTTTGACAGCTATCCAAATAGCCTTGTGGTCACTATAGTATGTTTCTAATATACTCACATTCACACAATATACCGGAATATTAGTGTATATATGATCAATTATAGTCTCATACACTGTTGTGTAATCTTTAATATGCTGAGAATACCCATATTGTGAGATCATTAAGTTTCTCAAGCCACTTGTTTGGTCTTTATTCAACCAATTCACATTTAAATCCCCAACAATAATACAGTGCTGTTCTGAACATAGAATAGTACAATGCAACTCACGTAACGCTTGGTAAAGTTGAGTCACACACACATTAGGTGACCTGTATATACCAGCAATTACAACAGAAGGTAAGCACTGTAATTTTGTTATTGTTATCTCTACACCAAAGACATTATGACACTTTGGATATCCTGGAACACATTGAAGGGAAGAGTATACAACACTTCCATGAAATGGTCTCTGATTCGGAAAATTTGATACACCGTCATTTCTGTACAGCACGAAATTGTCAATTTCAAATTCTTCATTTCTATCTAGGGGACCAAGTCTTGTTTCTGCAAAAAATTGCAACATGAGGTATGTATAACTTAATGTCATTCTTCACATCCAAGTAATGTTTATGCAGAGATCTCACATTCAAAAAAAGGATCTTAATATAATTATCATCTATCTGTCTGAAATAATCCAAATATGGTACAAGATATGCACTTGTTCTTAATCTAGCCATCTCGCCCTCAACTTTACTGCTTACACAATTTTTTTCCTCATTCAGATTTAATATATGAAGTCCTTCAAGAGTAGTAACCCTGCTTAAAGCCACATAATGAGCATGTGGAATTTTTCGACCTGTTTCCAGATTTACCACTATTTCTCTTTCTGTATCTTCCTGAGATCTGTGAATTGTCTTTGCAGCTGATGGCCTCAGTGGAAATTGTCTTCTTACTATTTTTGAACTAGTACATTTACCAACACAAAACTCAACTGTTATTGACCTAATTGGCGTCCATGACCGATCGATATTTCCGGTATACATGTGACTATTTTCATTTCTGGTCATCTGCCCTACATGACTGTGATCAAATTTCACCCAAATAACTCCTTCTGGCTGAGGAGGATTATATAAATCAATATGTTGCACTACATTTCCAGCTCCATTTGTCAGTCCATCTTCTATTCTAACATTAAGTGCAATTTCTGTTCTCTGATTTCTTGCAATACACAATTCTCCATGCATCTGCATTGTTTTCCTTGGATCTCTTGGAATTTTACTTAATAACCTTTCTTTCATCTCTTCACTTTCTGCACCAATAACAAAATCTGATGCAACAATTGAATATTTCTCCTCACAACTAGTATTATATACTTTTCTGTTGAATTCTTCAACCTTTTTGTTCCGAATAAATAAGTGAGGAGCATGGTAAGGATAATTTACATCCTTAGTGGATATTAACCTTCCCTTAAGAACTTCTATATCCTCATCTGTGTGTTTGCCCTCCCGCAATCTATTGAGAATTTCAGCAAAGTGACGACTTTCCCTTTGCCTCATAATTTCATGAAGCTCATACATGGTGAAATGCTTTTCCCACAAATTCGTTGCTAATATACCATAATCACCCTTTAAAGATTCAAAAACATATCCATCAAATACTGGTTGCAACTGAAAAAGATCTCCTATAGCAATTATACTCACACCTCCAAAATCACTATCTACTCCGTTAATCTCCTGTAGTCTTTTGTTTAACTGAATATTAAACATTGAATTACCAACCATGCTAATTTCATCAATAAAAATTACCTTCAACCCACCTAACTTGTTTCGCAAAGAATTAAGTTGACTAGAATCTAACTTGCGATAGCGGCTTAATGGTTGATTGGCGGGTACAGCTAAACAGCTGTGGATCGTTAATCCTGATATGTTGTATGCCGATTTTCCCGTCGGCCCAAGCAACACCGCTCTAGTTTGTTGAAAGTCATCACCAGGATTTCTACTTAAACTCTTAATTGCTGCCTGAAAAAGTGCTTTTGTTAAATGGGATTTTCCAACACCACCTCCACCTGATAAAAAACAATAGAAAGGTTCAGCACTCGTTCTAAGCAGATGTAAAATATTCAATTCTAACATTGATGATGAAGGAATTCCTAGATCTTCAGCAAGATCATAGTTCTCAGCACCACTAGCTAGCTCATTATCAGTTCTCTCCGGACTATCTTGTGGCACTTGATCACACACATTGTCGTTTTCTTCATTTTCTTTTATATTAGCTAGAGCTTCATCAATTTCAGACCTATATGGTGAAAATTCCTGCAACTGACAATTAATCTGTTCGCTTAATTCTCTGCACTTTTCTTCATATGGCCAAAAACTATCAATATCACGAGCTTCATCTCTCCATGGAGTAAACAAAAACAACAATTCCCTATAATGTCTTTCACTATCTACGTCTTTATTAAACCAAACGCTTCTTATTATTCTAGATTTGGACCGTTTCCTCAATGTCTTAGAACAATTATTAACTTTACTTGACTCACTTGACCCCTCAATGGCATCTTCATCATTATCCTCATCTACTGTTTCTAATAACAGACCATCGCTATCACGTTTACGTGAAATCTTGCTCATATTTCTAACATAAGATTTGTCATAAAATGCTGCCCACTCAGCTAAAGAAATCCTTTCTGCAATATCTGGCCTTTCAACATATCGTTTTAGAAGACCACCACTTTCCACTTCCTCTGAATCATCTTCTAACTTTTTAATATCCTCAAGTGATTTCAACAGCATAACTCTTTCATCAGGTGGAGAACTTGGAATAAAGATAACTTCACGAGATGAACGTCTCATTGGTAACTGTAAAGCAATGTAAACAGCTTCTTGTGCTGATATTTCAACACTATTCAGAAACTTGTTTCCTATATCTCTTACCTGTTGTTTTATAGTAAGATTACCATTTCTAGCTTCTTCGCATGCAGCCCTTAAAAGCTCACTCATACCTCTTTGACCCTTAGAAATATATGACACAATATACATAGCACAAGCATACACATCTGAAACAAACTGAATATCCATATTTGCTCTCCAAGCTAAAAGACACGCCTTGTTGTAATTGTTTACTCTTAATTCATCTGGTTGCCGCTTAAGAAAAACTCTTGGTGCCACCAGTGAAGACCGTATAGCAAGTAAATAGTCCTCTTCGGACACACTCAACTTACCAAGCAACTCATCAAAGGATATATCTTCCCCATTTCTCATATTATTTAGTTTTTCACTGACTGTCTTGAATTGTTTTGTATGTTTTGCTCTCTCATCAGACAACATCTCATTATCTAATGGATATAAAATAACCGTATTCCTCATTGGAAACTGAGGAAAGTTAAACCTACACATCATCTGACCTTTCTTTTTACAGGTTTGTGAATGACTATGAAGCTGCCTAATTACTAAATCGGCCAAAGAACTATCATCTACTCCTTTGCTACATGTTACTATCTCATCAATGAATCTGATAACATTTTCATCTGAATCCACACCAAATCTTGGTGCATCTTTCACCCACAAAAGCATATGAATGTGTGGGGAACCTCTCTGTTGAAACTCAACTCAATAAAACCAATCTTGAATTTTAACTAAAGGTGCCAAGTCACTCAACAAAAATTTTTTCATTAATTGCTGAACTTGGTAATCAAAATGACGTGCACAAGTAACTGGATCGGTTTGGATAAGTCTTGACTTCTGTTCCCATGAAAGAACATTTAACTCATCATCACTATAGTCTTTTTTATCTACAAGTTTTCCAAGAATTCTCAACAGATGGTTCCATTTAGTTTCTGCTGCTGAAAAACTGCAAAAAAATGTCTCAGCTCCTAACTTTCTAATCATTGCAACACGTCCTTTTTTGCCTTTTCAAAATAAGGAGGCGATCCGCGTAACGTTCTTAGAAACCTGTATCCATCATCTGCATGACATAATTTATCCAATGCTCCACTCTTCTTCAACTCTCCAGCAGTTATTTTTTTCCCTTTAGTCTTATGTTTACGAAGTGCAACTTGGCATTTCCCCAAAAGAATTTTCATCTGTAACTTTCTCACCTTAAAAAACAAATTTTCAATGCACTGACTAGCTCTTCTATCACAACACCTCAGTTCTGACTTGCAAATATCACTGTAATATACAGAAACAAGTCTTTCCTTATTATCTGCTCTTGCTTCACCACAAAAAATCCCAGGATATGCTAGCTCTTCACAATATTTATCTTTAAAAATGCTTATTGGCTTGTTACCCTCAGCAGGAGCAAAGCAGAAAACTGATTCTTCACATTCATTGTTTTCAATAAAGTGTGGTGGTATCAGCATTGTATCTAAAGCACCCACAGTTTCTTCACTCTAATTAATTTCATCCCAACTGCAATCATTTTCTTCAGCATTCATGCAATTATCTTCTACAGGTTTCACTTCCTCATCAGTAACAACTTCACTATTTGACAAACCATGAACATAAATTACATGAGGTACAGCGACATACACTTGAACACCAAGAGAGCTTGAAGGTATATACCCTTTCTTATACACTTCTACTAAGAATACACTACTTGGTTTAAGAATCTTGTGGATGCAAATTTTCACTATCACATTTTCATCAACATTGAAATTTCCCCTTAACATTTCCTCTGAAGGAATATCATGTGCAATTGTCATGTGCTCTGTCATTGGTTTTTCTTCCACTTCAAAACAACTACAGATAGAGCAAAAAAATATTTCATCCAATCCACTATCATCATCACACTGTGACATAATATTGTATCTATAAGAATAACTACAATCATTATCAAATCTGTAACTAGCTCTATGTTCTATTACCATATGACTATCTAAATTATCAAAGTCATTTAAACATTGATCACAATCAAGACAAACATAAATTTCGGAAACTTGTTTATTGGTGCTTGTTGAATCACACAACATTATATCATGATAATTTCCACTCAAAGCAACGCAACCACTTCTATCAGAAGTAACTGCCTCCTCTATCTTCATCCAATTTTTGTTCAATGTGATCTTCTCTTGTTTAAAAAGAGAACCATTTTCTATCAACCACTTGGCAGCTTCAAACACTTTTCTTGGCCTGACATTCTGTGATAATGTATAACTTTTGTATTTTAACTTTCTTTTAGCTGTACTTTAATAATTCCTGCTTCTTTAGATAATCTAGGCAACACACTCACTGTATTTACTACATTTGCAGGCACATTCACAATGTTACCACATATTTTCATTTGCTTCCCACGCGGTGCCTCATGCAGCTTTTCAAATACTAGTCTAAGAGATACTAGTCTCCATTCTAATTCAGTTAAATCCAGATTCTTTGGTTTATATGGAAATCCCATTTTATTCACTGTGGCACATCTTGGAATTTTATTTTTTCTCAAATTGGCTAAACAAGTCCTACAGATCCACTTATTACCTAATTCACAATTTGACTTAACACAGATACATTGTTTACAAGCACTATTCTTCAATTCTGATAATACTCTTGCGCACTGAACACTATGTCTGTACCACAACTGATCACAACAAATGCAGATATGCGTTGGCCCTTCTGCAACCACTTTATGAAACAAAGACACTAAAATTAATGACTCATTTACGTAGATTTCCACTGTACTTCTTATGCCTTTTTCTTTCATGACTCATATTTACACCTACTTCTCTTTTATTTCGTCTTTTCAACTCATTCCTTCTCCTTTGCAAACCAATCTCCTTGTCCCTTTTATCCAATCTATATCTTTTAGCTTTTTGTTCACTACCTTCTACCAAATTTCTTTTCCTTTTATATTCCTTTATTTTGTCTAACTTTAACCTTTTCTGTTCAAGAGTTTCACTCCCATTTCTCTTCTTCTTATAAGCTTTCCGTTTGAGTAATCTATACCTTTTCTGATCATCTGTTTCTCTCTCTCTCTCTTTCATATAATTTTTTCTTCTTTTAGCTAACCTAGATTTCCTTTCTGCAATTGTTTCAGTCTTTTTTTTCAACTGATACATTTTTTTCAATTTATCTAACACAAGTCTTTTCTCCTCCTTTGTTTCTATCTCACTCTTTTTATTATATCTTTGTCTCCTTTTATCTAACCTAGATTTCCTTTGCTCCAAACTCTCCATCTCTTTCATCTTACAGTAATTCTCTTTCCGTTTATCTAACCTTGACATTTTTTCCTCCGTGGTTTCATTTTTTTTCCTCCCATGATAATTCTCTCTCTGTTTATCTAACCTAGACATTTTTCCCTCCGTGGTTTCATTTTTTTTCCTCCCATGATAATTCTCTCTCTGTTTATCTAACCTAGACATTTTTCCCTCCGTGGTTTCATTTTTTTTCCTCCCATGATAATTCTCTCTCTGTTTATCTAACCTAGACATTTTTCCCTCCATTGTTTCACTTGTTTTCTTGATGTAATAACTCTCTCTCCGCTTATCTAACCTACACTTTTTTACCTCTTCCCTTTCTTCGTTTCTCCTATTAAGATAACTCTTCCTCTTTTTCTTTAGTCTAGATTCTCTTTGCTCTCTTGTTTCAATCTTCTTTATCTCTCCGTAATTCTCTTTACTTTTATTCTCCATCTGTTTCTCTAATTTATCTTTTCCTTCCCTATATATTCCACTTTCTCTTGCTGTACAAAGTTCAATAGCATTCAGTGCCACTCCTGCCACTCCTTTCTTCTCCACTCCTTTCTTCTACTCTTACTTCTTCTACACCATCAATCACAGTCACTACGTTTTCTGCACCATAGTTTTGTGAGCATGTAAATGATGCAAAACATACAACATTCACCCCTGTTACTTCAAATGGTGCAGGTGAAAGATCCAAATAAAAATCTTTAAGATAACATATTAGTTCCTCCAAGCCTGAAAATTCAAGCAAAACAGAAGTTCCTTCAACAGATATATTACCATATATATCCCGTGAATGAGCATCAAATACCTTCAACATATTATTGCCAAAAAATATTGCAATGGTATTATAAAGTACAGTCAGCAAACAAGCACTGTAACCTATTTTCACACAACTCAATGCATCAAACAGAGAAAAAAAGCAATCCTTACTCTCTCTCATATTTACATCACCTGATATGCTTTCACCATAAAATAATCTATAAGTTTCACCATTAAACAACAAAGTACTAGGTAATTCACTTACTAACAGATGATTTTTGGATGTCAATGCATGAAGATAACAATAAAGAGTATTCCCAATCTGAAGAATGCTGTCCATCTTCCCATTATCCCATGCTACTTCAAAACAACTACCACTTGCTCCTGCATTAAATATCAGAGCTATTATACTGTTTGCAGCACACTGATTTCCCGCATTTATTCCAAATAATTCTTCATCACCTTGATGAAAACTACCTTTCACTGTCTTACATGAATCAACATAAAATGGACCAGGATTAGTTTCAACGTCATTAAAAAGTAATATCTTTTTGTAGAACCTTTCATGAATTGCACTCTTGAAAATTTTTGACCAATCATCTACCACTTGTTTGTTTTCAACATCAATTCGATCCTTCTTGTGTTTTTTACTACGCCTTTTAATACTGTGCGGCATACAAACCTCACTCTTGCATTCTACAATTCTTCGCCTTGAAGTTAAGAAATACTTCAAGAATATATTGTCCTTCTGAATCTCAGGTTTACTTTCACTAAACTGATACAGTTTAGACGACCTTGGTACACTACCTATTCCCTTTCTTTCATACATCCGTCTAATCTTTTTGCTTTTCTCCATAATACGTTTAACCTTCAGACAAATCCTTGAAGGTTCTCGAGACCTACGGCATACCACATGTGTAACCCTCTCTCTGCTCCTACCATTAACAATAAATATACACAATCTCGACCTTACGCCTCTTAATTCTCCCAATGATAATTCTCTCCTTTCAACAATTTCATTTCCTTCAAACATGCCACCAACATCTCTCACACACATATCACTTCCCTTCAAGTATTTACTCATCAAATCACTACATGCCAATAACCCCATCCTCAATGCAATTCAATGCAAACTTCAGTCGATATTTAAAAGTGCTTTATGCTCTTTACTTCGGACAGCAAAAACAGCCCGACCAAAACAAATGACGCTCACAAACAAATTTAGTGTTGGGCCTTTTGCTGACGGCGTGTGTACTGTAAGCAGCTGAGCGTCACACTCTATATCTCTCACTTGCAAAATAATTCTCAACTTACCAATACCAAGCGAATCTCCTGTGACACGTACTACAAAACTCACTGTTCCTTCCCGTGACACCCCGCCTGCTTAACTGCAAACTTCTCCCCATTCCCTTCGCTCTTACCGCTCAAACTTCAAACAAAACATCTCCCATGCCAGCCGCTAACCAAACACCCGACTTCATAACCGGAGCCTGGGCAAGAACGTCATGCTAGCCAACATATAAGGCACTAAAAACATTACAATCCTATATGAATATATAGACCAACTGATTAACGCATCTGCCTCCACTAACACACACTTTCCTTCACTTGTACTCACTTTCCTTCATTTCTACTCACTTCCCTTCACTTGTACTCACTTACCTTCACATTAGTGCCTTATATGTGGGCTAGCATGACGTTCTTGGCCTATATGTGGGCTACCATGACGTTCTGGCCCAGAACCTGATTCCCCTGCAACTCGCTCTTTATCTTCACATACCTAGTCGGAATTAACTTCATCTTAGGTTAACTTAACCTTACAGTCAAAATACCCAGCGCATTCCGCCCATTATTTAGAAATGATTTTCATTAATCCAGGACAGATTCGGTCCGTGCACAGTTCGTCCACTCAATAATTTTAATTTTTATTCTAAATTCAACAACAGAAAAAGCTAATCCACACTCTTATTTTAAGTTTTTTTATTTTCAATTTCAAGAACATAGAACCTAATTTTACCTAAAACACATTGTTTTATCAAGTTTCAAATTCTAGCCATGTAACCTAATTTATCTACATAAGAAAAACGTTAAAATCTCCAAAAAATACCAAAATTAAAGAAGTAAACGTCCCTTTACTTGTAAAGAAAAACAAAAATCCAAAAACGAAAATCAACTTCTGTTGTTGAATTTAGAATAAAAAGTAAAATTATTGAGTGGACGAACTGTGCACGGACCGGATTCCACTTTTAAATTGAAAATGGAAATCAGGGAGGGCTGGCAGTGACGCCGAGTTTACATGATCGCCCCACTCCGCCCCAGTAAGGAAATTTGGCCGAGTAGAACTGACTACTAATTTTTATTGCAAACAAACATGGCGATGGCGAGGAAGCAGAATTACCCGAATTAGCCTTCATTTGGCGAACCTGTGTTTGTGTAGATTCAGCATCATTTTGGCTCTTCCAAATTTAAACATTCAAGGGAAGGTTTCAATCGCTTTTTTTACCTTTTTGATTTGATTTTTTTTGCCTTTTCTTCTTTTGCTGTTACTGATTTTACAACGAGTTTTGAAGCATTTTCTGACACATTTCACGACGGCCAGATTCGCCTTTCTCTTAAACCAAGAATTGACGCTCGAAACTTCGTCCATCTCACTTAACCTTTGCCTTATTGTTTCATTTAGATACACTGTAGATTTTCCTTTCTTTATAGGAACTACCCAGGGGGAGTCAACAATTAATTGTGGAGGTGTTGTTGATCCAAATTATTTTCTGTTTTTCCCAAGTTATGTTACTACCATACAGTCCACAAGAGATTTTTTCATGTACAGTTGTCTGAAATCCTTAAGCGGTGAAAATCGAGTGAAAAGCTGAGAGGTGATGTTTTGCTCTTTGACTTTGCCAAATGAGCCACAGATATTGACTAGGTATACCTTGTAATAAAGCTCATTATTTTGGAGAAAAAGGTGAAGTAATATTTCATCACGAATGGGTTTGTGGAAAATTGGCATTTAAATCCTGAAGGGATTTGAATTGTTCTTGAGCAGCTTTTGCAAACGAGACAATCATTCGGGGGGTGGAGTGTGCAAAGTTTCTGTTGTTTGTAAAGCAGAGATACCTGCGTAAACACACCATCACTAGGGATCTGGCAGTTATCAGGTTTCCCATGATGCATGTTGATAAATGTGTTTTTGGCAAAGGTTTTCAGTTGTACAGGGACTTTTACTGATGACATATACATGGACAGCTGTGTCAATCATTAATTTTCTGAAAACACTTCAAAATGACTGTTGCACACATAGACCAACCAGGGTTGATCAGCCATTCTGGGGTCATTTCATGTCTCCTTTGTAAATAAGTTACTGAATGGATGCCCTCTTTTGACACCCAGCAATACAACACTGTTTTGATCTGTTTTCCCCTACCTTATCGGTAAAAATTCTGAAATAATGATTGGTCTAACAGTTAAATGTATTCAAATTGAGCAGTTGAAAAAGCAAACCTGAAAAATTCAGTCTCAAACAGGATCAAATTTGCTTTTTCAACTGCTCAAGTTGAACACATTTGACTGCAAGCCCTGCATGGTCACATTTGTTACATCTGAAATTCACACATGATTTATTTCACATATAGCCATCTTCGATAAAAGTTCTCCTTGGCATTGGCAACTGTTTCCTTATCAGAAGTACAAATGTCTGAAAGGGTGTCAACAGAAGTTGATTGCTCCTTTAACAGAACGGACAGTTTAGAACTTCTGCACTGACCTCACTCCATCCAGTTGCATAGTTCACCAGGTGTGACTAAACTCAAACTACAAATTTTTCACCAACACTTAAGAATAAGGGCCTTAATGTCTTTCCCCTGAATAAAGCTTCTTGTGTAGGCTACAGGCAAAAGACAAAATCATATAATTTTAAATCCTTCAATTTTTTCAGATGACCCTCGCAAATGTTTATAATCCTTCTCATTGGCCAGTCACATGCGTAATGTGGGAAAATGCTTGGAAATGTGAGAGTTCAGTGCATTTTCCATTGATTTAACTTAGCACTGTACAATATATGGAAGGGAGCTTTCCCAGACCTGGGTGTATTTCCTTTGCCAATTCTTTAGGTTCTCTTATAACTGAACAAGCAAACCTGAGGTAGCTGTACTTGTAAGGTTAAGCATTCTTCTTTTGTTGGTTGTGCTTTACAAACTATCCTTTCCAGTTGCAAAATTCTTTCTTGTAACTGCAGTTTCAACTGAAAACTAACCAATTTATTTCCAGGAATAACTGCCGCCAAAAAACATTCAAACCAAACAAAGAACAATTCCGTAAAATAAACCTGGTGTTTTATACGTAATTACACTTACGGCTGTAAATAAGACGTACAAAACTTGACACAAGTATTTGTTTACTACATGAATAAAGTTTAAGCCCATTAAAAATATGTACATTCTAGGCCTTGACATTCTATGCCTTCGTCGTGAAACAGACTTAAAGAAAAATCGCAATCGAAATCTTCTCTTTTCACAGTGTCGGCTGGAAGATTCCACAGTTTGCACAGTATAAAGATCCTTATAAATCTTTCTGAAACAACGAAATCCACAATTATTCGCTAAAGCTGCTCCTTCATTCCATCACTTTTGATAGTCTCAGAAACAGAAATGGATCGAAATGGAAGGTCGAAAGCTGCAACTTAAAGCCATTTCCCAGGTCAAGTGGTTGTTGACACCGCGATCGTTAAGCTTATTTTCGATAACACCAAACATCACAGCTCATGTTCTTGACATTATACACAGCAGGGGTGTACACAGAATTATGAGAAATGTGGTGTTCAAACTCTGTACTGTCGCAAAAAATGCTAACAGCAAAAAAAAAACAGTAATTAATAACCAAGAACGAATTCATTTTCCACTGTCAAGTCACCACGAACAAAAACACATCTTCTCGAGTAGTTCGCGCACGACTTCCTTGCAGTTCGCGCATGCTTGTTAGGGTTTTCGAATGATTGACAGGTTTCTTTTCTGGGGCAATCAAAAAGAGGCCAAAAGCGGCAAGATCAAAGGTAGCCACAAGCCCACCCCCCCCCCCCGATTGAAATGTTCCAACCGTAGACTCATTCGAAGTAACGAATGTTGGTTGGATTCTTACTTACCACATAAGCCAAAAGTTCACACGCCAGATACGAAGCCGTTGTTTCACTCAGTTTGACATTACAGGGAATTTTTCTCAATTTTCAGGAACATTTGTTGTGCATTTACAGCACGCTTGTTTTTAAGAAATTATTCTTTACAGTTTTACACCAACACACTGCTTTCTTACGTGGAAAAGTGCCTGCAATTAATATTTTGTTGAGCGAACACAAATCAGGCCAGACACGTCAAGCCGAAAAGTGTCTGCTACTCTTCCACATGCACGTTCGCCACATGTCAATAATAAACCAGTCAGCATTCCTTACCTGGAATGAGGCTACCGTTGGAACATTACAATATTCAATTTGAAAGTGGAATCTTGATTCCAGTAATGCAATCCGTCCCCGATTAATGAAAGTCATTCCCAAGTAATAGCGGAGTGCGCTCAGTATTTCGACTGTAACATCAACGTCTCTGCACCAATAGCCCGCAAAACACTCGTATTTTTCCGGTTCCTCCGTGCAAACGCTAAAACTCACTCCACAAAACTCACGTTCATTCTCACAGCCGCGGAAAAAAAGTCGACTCAAGTTTCCTCATAATGTAGACCACACAAACACAACTCCAAACTTGAATAACATAACCCCAAAAAGTACATTATACGCATGCGTACAACACATTTGTCCGATTTCTCATCTGCCAGAACAAACAAATGTTACGACTATCTCATAGACCAACCATCATAAATATCCCATAACCCACGAATTATTATCGACACTCCATTCCACTTCCATGTAAACCACGTTTTTTCTAGAGCCATCTTTTCTAAAGAAGTCTACCACAAGGAAACTAGCCATTGCCATTTGAATTATAAATACCCAACGTCACCACCTGATAAACGACGGTCATGCAAGTTGTCGACACTACACTCCCTTCTTCTCTTCACTTTTGTTCCCCCCATCCCCAACAACTAGCTCCTCGGAAAAATTCGACAATCTTCAGAAATGCCGAACATGGTCCACCCAAAAACCAACCAACCAACCAAAGAACCAACCTTCCCAGAAACTTGAGGCTGCATGCCGACTATGAGGCTATTTTGTAGACAAAATACCTCAACAAACTAGGTGTAAAATACCTCCCATGCTGAGGAGGAGCTAGCGACGTTTAATAATGAATGATCTTATTTTGCTAATCGTATCTAGTACTCTAAATTATTAATGCGCCATTATCATTATTTTAGTTTCGTTATTTAACGTTTCTCTAAGCAGTACCCGTACTTAACTGTAATTTTACTCAGCAGTTATCAACATTGTAAAATCCTTATCATCTCTGCACATTTATTTTGATCGGACATGAGGTTTTCTTCGTAGCAATTTTAAGAAACAAATCTTTCTCTGGTCACACCCAAATCGCGACTCTTGTTCACTTTGGTCTTGTGCGCAGGCGCGCATGTCATTTACTCTTCCATGGTTGGCAACTTCTTTGATTAATTATCAGAATTAGGTATCTAGCTAAGTCATTATAAAAGTCCAGGTATGATTCGGATTATTCGGAAGGAGCTGTAACGTAGGACTTGCTTTTCTTGTCATAAGAAGAACTGTTATAAACGATAAAAGTGTTAAAAAACCCTCGCCATACGTGTACAACAGCATAAGATGATTGTTCGTTTTGGCTTTAAGGAATTAACGTAATTGGCACTGCTCTCCTGCCTGTTGCTACTTTCTCCCAGAAACCATTGAGATCCTGAATATTAGTGTCCATATATTCTCCTAACTGGCTTCGATATAGATTAATATGAGTAAAGTTGGAAGAATTTCGTTTTCCATTTTACAGCTTTCCGTGTTGCCTTCATGTTGGGAAAGGCGGCTGAAAAACTGAAAAAACTGAAAAGACGTTGTTAACCTTGGGTCGTACATCTCTGATCGCATTCCGGCAGATTCAACCAGCTGCCAACCATCTGGTCGTAAATTTACTGAATTACGCTGCTGTGAGTGCTCATATTTTCACAAATTTACTATAATTTTGAAATAATTTAATCCAACAAAAAATAGGATAAAAAATTGTGAGAGCCGCAGTTCAATAAACTGTCAGTAAGGTGAGATGTGCAGAGAGCTCGGTACATGTACGAAATAAGCTGGTTTCTATAGCAATAAAGCGACTAGAGAGGAATTATATGGCTATTACTCCCGTGTGTAAAAATATTTGTACCCTCCCCCGAATTTTATTTGCTCAATGTTCATTTGAATTTAACAGGCCAATCGATCAAAGCTAACGGCAAAACGTTTTTAGTGTTAATCAGGGAAGGAAAAGGAGACAAAATTGGAGGATCCGGGTATCGATCCCGGTACCTCCCGCATGCAAAGCGGGCGCTCTACCATTTGAGCTAATCCCCCGACTTCTGTGGATCCCGTCAAACTTTGAGTTTAAATCATTAACTCCAGACCTTTTTTTTTTCGAAAAAAACCGCCACTTCAAGGCAATAATTTGGCTCCCGAGTAGGTGTCCATATCCCGGCCTAAACATCTATAACTTTCTCTGCGGCATCGAAACTAAAGTCTATCTTCCATTTCCGCTGTTGTTTGAAAAATTGATTTTGATTTTGAGGCCAGAACGTCATGGTAGCCCACATATAGAGCAAGAACGTCAGGCTAGCCCACATATAGGGCACTAATGTGAAGGTAAGTGAGTACAAGTAAAGGGAAGTGAGTACAGATGAAGCAAAGTGAGTACAAATGAAGGAAAGTGAGTACAAGTGAAGGAAAGTGTGTGTTAGTGGAGGTAGGTGCGTTAACCAGTTGGTGTATATATTCATATAGGATTTTAATGTTATTAGTGCCTTATGTGTGGGCTAGCATGACGTTCTTGCCGATTTAAAGCATGCAGACGTCTTTCAGGGTTTAAGCGCTCAACTCATATTTTTCGTTAAGTTTGTAGGCTGTTTTAAAATAGTCTTTCATTGAATTAGAAAAGATTTTACCTAAACTTTCAGGAAAGAGTCTCAGAGGTCCGATTGTATTGTACACTTTACTGGCGATCGCGACAAAACTTTCAGCCTCGATTGAGAATAATAAATAAGAAGTATAGCGCCATTACTAGAGCATTGACCAGTGCTCACAATCCAAGGTTTAGGTTTAACATGTAAAAGTGTCATTGAAACATTTTTAAGTGACAACCACCTCTTATAAATTAACCTAAATGATGATATGTGGTCTTACTTTCTCTTTCTTAAATATCCGGCGGATGGCGCACTTAACGAAATAAAACGAAACACACGGGCAAAAAACGAAGCCGACAAGACAAGATGGCAACCTAAACTCATTTTTTTCTCTTTTTAACGACAAAGCAAAGCTTGTGAAATATGCCAGCCGTAAATTTCGTCGTGTTTCTTTGCACCGATTGGTCGGAAATAGCAAAGAATTTGGTCGCAAAAGTTGCTGAGAATGTCTGATAGTGATGAGCGAGTGGTGAGGTTTTATCTAGCTGCTGAGGCGCAATTTTTTTCGACTCTGAGGTGAATGCAATTGTCCCCTTGGAAGCGTTTTAAACTCTTACCTTTACGTGCAGAACGAAATTTCCGGGAATGTAAACACATATACGTATACGTCCTAAATGTTACCACGGACGCTCTTCTTCGAAACGCGCGAAACGTGCAAATGTTTGTTCCACGAAAAAGAGAGAAGTCAATCGTTAACGTCATAATTGCACTTTGTGACAGATAGCGCGCGCATAGATTGTTAGGACTCGTTCCCAGGTTTATTGGTTATAAATGAATTTTTTGGTCTGTCGTTTCGTGTTGGTCTCCTGTACGAAGTCATCGTGGATGTGGTCTGAAAACGTCATCTTTTTTGAGGATATGGTTAAAAAGAACGCTCAAACTTATAAAATGAATCTGACATCACAAAAAGCGATGTAATCACAAGAGATCGCCTGAAGGACATTATGGATTGCTCTGTTTTAAGGTTGATTGGAAGACCATTCCATAACTTTGAACCAAGATAAAGAAAACTCCTTTTCAAGTATTCTGTACTGGGTTTGGAAGTGCAAAATTATGGTTAGAGCCCTAGGATCATAGGGTGCTACGGTGCAGTTGTTGGCGCTTTGCACTTCAGATCTGAACGTCGGTAGTTCGAGGCCCAGTCCCTACCGTCCTGTTTTTTCCGCAGTTGAAAAATCTTTACCTGACGTTGTCTGTCTCCCCACCCAGGTGCAAAGGGAACCGACGGCATACTGCTTGGGGTAACCCTGCGATGGACTAATATCCCACCCAGGGGGGAGAAGCGATACTCTCAGTTGCTTCATTGTACAGAAACCGGGTTAATGGGCTTCCTTAACTTGGCTTGCGTGTGACTTTACTTACCTAACCCTAAGATCATATAGATAAAGAACTCGTCTCATAACAGAGTAAAGCTTCGATAAATCGTTTCTCAAGAATGATATATTTTCCACTCCATGTATACCTGAAAATCTCGGTTTAACTATCCCTCACCTCTCCCGGTTATAAGCCTTCCCGGTTATAAGCCTTCCCGGTTATAAGCCTTCCCGGCCATCTACCTATTAACAAAATTATATTGCGATTGTAGACCTGCCCCTTTCCTAGATATGAGCCCTTCCATTTATCCTGGTTTTTTTTAACGCAAGTATTTCTAATGCCCGATTTATTGAGCTTAAAGAAGCGAGTAAACGGAAAACGTATTTGCATAGCACTATATATTAGTCTTACTTTAGTCCTTGTCTGCTCATTTTAAAACAATTTTTTTTATACTGCTTATAAGCCCTCCCGGATATAAGTTCCCCCGTTAATCCTTTCACTCCCGAGAGTGCCTCAAATCAAAATGCAAGAGAAATCTCACTTTCATTTTCAAAAAAATTAAATATAAATAGTACCGTGTGAAAGTTCTGCTGAAGAGGTTTCATTTGAATGGTCACACCACAGGGTTTTGTCCACAGACTCAAAAGTTAGAATCACCTTAACGTCTCCATAACTGACTATGGGAGTGAAAGGGTTAAAAAGCCCACCGAATACCCCAAATGAACTTTTATAATCTTAAAGGACTAAAATACGAAAATGGCACGAAAAGTTTGTTTTCTTTATATTTGATGTTGTTGCGGTTTTGTAACGGGTGGTTTTATACTAAGTTAGGATTTTTAATCTACGTACTAGTTTTTGACTAGTTACCGAGCTCCGACTTTTATAAACAAACTAGGTGTAAAATACCTCCCATGCTGAGGAGGAGCTAGCGACGTTTAATAATGAATGATCTTATTTTGCTAATCGTATCTAGTACTCTAAATTTTTAATGCGCCATCATCATTATTTTAGTTTCGTTATTTAACGTTTCTCTAAGCAGTACCCGTACTTAACTGTAATTTTAGTCAGCAGTTATCAACATTGTAAAATCCTTACCATCTCTGAACATTTATTTTGGTCGGACATGAGGTTTTCTTCGTAGCAATTTTAAGAAACAAATCTTTCTCTGATCACACCCAAAGCGCGCGACTCTTGTTCACTTTGGTCTTGTGCGCAGGCGCGCATGTCATTTACTCTTCCATGGTTGGCAGCTTCTTTGATTAATTATCAGAATTAGGTATCTAGCTAAGTCATTATAAAAGTGCAGGTATGATTCGGATTATTCGGAAGGAGCTGTAACGTAGGACGTGCTTTTCTTGTCATAAGAAGAACTGTTATAAACGATAAAAGTGTTAAAAAACCCTCGCCATACGTGTACAACAGCATAAGATGATTGTTCGTTTTGGCTTTAAGGAATTAACGTAATTGGCACTGCTCTCCTGCCTGTTGCTACTTTCTCCCAGAAACCATTGAGATCCTGAATATTAGTGTGCATATATTCTCCTCACTGGCTTCGATATAGATTAATATGAGTAAAGTTGGAAGAATTTGGTTTTCCTTTTTACAGCTTTCCGTGTTGCCTTCATGTTGGGAAAGGCGGCTGAAAAACTGAAAAAACTGAAAAGACGTTGTTAACCTTGGGTCGTACATCTCTGATCGCATTCCGGCAGAATCAACCAGCTGCCAACCATCTGGTCGTAAATTTACTGAATTACGCTGCTGTGAGTGCTCATATTTTCACAAATTTACTATAATTTTGAAATAATTTAATCCAACAAAAAATAGGATAAAAAATTGTGAGAGCCGCAGTTCAATGAACTGTCAGTAAGGTGAGATGTGCAGAGAGCTCGGTACATGTACGAAATAAGCTGGTTTCTATAGCAATAAAGCGACTAGAGAAGAATTATATGGCTATTACTCCCGTGTGTAAAAATGTTTGTACCCTCCCCCGAATTTTATTTGCTCAATGTTCATTTGAATTTAACAGGCCAATCGATCAAAGCTAACGGCAAAACGTTTTTAGTGTTAATCAGGGAAGGAAAAGGAGACAAAATTGGAGGATCCGGGTATCGATCCCGGTACCTCCCGCATGCAAAGCGGGCGCTCTACCATTTGAGCTAATCCCCCGACTTCTGTGGATCCCGTCAAACTTTGAGTTTAAATCATTAACTCCAGACCTTTTTTTTTTCGAAAAAAACCGCCACTTCAAGGCAATAATTTGGCTCCTGAGTAGGTGTCCATATCCCGGCCTAAACATCTATAACTTTCTCTGCGGCATCGAAACTAAAGTCTATCTTCCATTTCCGCTGTTGTTTGAAAAATTGATTTTGATTTTGAGGCCAGAACGTCATGGTAGCCCACATATAGAGCAAGAACGTCATGCTAGCCCACATATAAGGCACTAATGTGAAGGTAAGTGAGTACAAGTAAAGGGAAGTGAGTACAGATGAAGCAAAGTGAGTACAAATGAAGGAAAGTGAGTACAAGTGAAGGAAAGTGTGTGTTAGTGGAGGTAGGTGCGTTAACCAGTTGGTGTATATATTCATATAGGATTTTAATGTTATTAGTGCCTTATGTGTGGGCTAGCATGACGTTCTTGCCGATTTAAAGCATGCAGACGTCTTTCAGGGTTTAAGCGCTCAACTCATATTTTTCGTTAAGTTTGTAGGCTGTTTTAAAATAGTCTTTCATTGAATTAGAAAAGATTTTACCTAAACTTTCAGGAAAGAGTCTCAGAGGTCCGATTGTATTGTACACTTTACTGGCGATCGCGACAAAACTTTCAGCCTCGATTGAGAATAATAAATAAGAAGTATAGCACCATTACTAGAGCATTGACCAGTGCTCACAATCCAAGGTTTAGGTTTAACATGTAAAAGTGTCATTGAAACATTTTTAAGTGACAACCACCTCTTATAAATTAACCTAAATGATGATATGTGGTCTTACTTTCTCTTTCTTAAATATCCGGCGGATGGCGCACTTAACGAAATAAAACGAAACACACGGGCAAAAAACGAAGCCGACAAGACAAGATGGCAACCTAAACTCATTTTTTTCTCTTTTTAACGACAAAGCAAAGCTTGTGAAATATGCCAGCCGTAAATTTCGTCGTGTTTCTTTGCACCGATTGGTCGGAAATAGCAAAGAATTTGGTCGCAAAAGTTGCTGAGAATGTCTGATAGTGATGAGCGAGTGGTGAGGTTTTATCTAGCTGCTGAGGCGCAATTTTTTTCGACTCTGAGGTGAATGCAATTGTCCCCTTGGAAGCGTTTTAAACTCTTACCTTTACGTGCAGAACGAAATTTCCGGGAATGTAAACACATATACGTATACGTCCTAAATGTTACCACGGACGCTCTTCTTCGAAACGCGCGAAACGTGCAAATGTTTGTTCCACGAAAAAGAGAGAAGTCAATCGTTAACGTCATAATTGCACTTTGTGACAGATAGCGCGCGCATAGATTGTTAGGACTCGTTCCCAGGTTTATTGGTTATAAATGAATTTTTTGGTCTGTGGTTTCGTGTTGGTCTCCTGTACGAAGTCATCGTGGATGTGGTCTGAAAACGTCATATTTTTTGAGGATATGGTTAAAAAGAACGCGCGAACTTATAAAATGAATCTGACATCACAAAAAGCGATGTAATCACAAGAGATCGCCTGAAGGGCATTATGGATTACTCTGTTTTAAGGTTGATTGGAAGACCATTCCATAACTTTGCACCACGATAAAGAAAACTCTTTTTCACGTATTCTGTATTGGGTTTGGAAGTGCAAAATTATGGTTAGAGCCCTAGGATCATAGGGTGCTACGGTGCAGTTGTTGGCGCTTTGCACTTCAGATCTGAACGTCAGTAGTTCGAGGCCCAGTACCTACCGTCCTGTTTTTTCCGCAGTTAAAAAATCTTTACCTGACGTTGTCTGTCTCCCCACCCAGGTGCAAAGGGAACCGACGGCATACTGCTTGGGGTAACCCTGCGATGGACTAATATCCCACCCAGGGGGGAGAAGCGATACTCTCAGTTGCTTCATTGTACAGAAACCGGGTTAATGGGCCTCCTTAACTTGGCTTGCGTGTGACTTTACTTACCTAACCCTAAGATCATATAGATAAAGAACTCGTCTCATAACAGAGTAAAGCTTCGATAAATCGTTTCTCAAGAATGATATATTTTCCACTCCATGTATACCTGAAAATCTCGGTTTAACTATCCCTCACCTCTCCCGGTTATAAGCCTTCCCGGTTATAAGCCTTCCCGGCCATCTACCTATTAACAAAATTATATTGCGATTTTAGACCCGCCCCTTTCCTAGATATGAGCCCTTCCATTTATCCTGGTTTTTTTTAACGCAAGTATTTCTAATGCCCGATTTATTGAGCTTAAAGAAGCGAGTAAACGGAAAACGTATTTGCATAGCACTATATATTAGTCTTACTTTAGTCCTTGTCTGCTCATTTTAAAAGAATTTTTTTTATGCTGCTTATAAGCCCTCCCGGATATAAGTTCCCCCGTTAACCCTTTCACTCCCGAGAGTGCCTCAAATCAAAATTCAAGAGAAATCTCACTTTCATTTTCAAAAAAATTAAATATAAATAGTACCGTGTGAAAGTTCTGCTGAAGAGGTTTCATTTGAATGGTCACACCACAGGGTTTTGTCCACAGACTCAAAAGTTAGAATCACCTTAACGTCTCCATAACTGACTATGGGAGTGAAAGGGTTAAAAAGCCCACCGAATACCCCAAATGAACTTTTATAATCTTAAAGGACTAAAATACGAAAATGGCACGAAAAGTTTGTTTTCTTTATATTTGATGTTGTTGCGGTTTTGTAACGGGTGGTTTTATACTAAGTTAGGATTTTTAATCTACGTACTAGTTTTTGACTAGTTACCGAGCTCCGACTTTTGTAAACAAACTAGGTGTAAAATACCTCCCATGCTGAGGAGGAGCTAGCGACGTTTAATAATGAATGATCTTATTTTGCTAATCGTATCTAGTACTCTAAATTTTTAATGCGCCATCATCATTATTTTAGTTTCGTTATTTAACGTTTCTCTAAGCAGTACCCGTACTTAACTGTAATTTTAGTCAGCAGTTATCAACATTGTAAAATCCTTACCATCTCTGAACATTTATTTTGGTCGGACATGAGGTTTTCTTCGTAGCAATTTTAAGAAACAAATCTTTCTCTGATCACACCCAAAGCGCGCGACTCTTGTTCACTTTGGTCTTGTGCGCAGGCGCGCATGTCATTTACTCTTCCATGGTTGGCAACTTCTTTGATTAATTATCAGAATTAGGTATCTAGCTAAGTCATTATAAAAGTGCAGGTATGATTCGGATTATTCGGAAGGAGCTGTAACGTAGGACGTGCTTTTCTTGTCATAAGAAGAACTGTTATAAACGATAAAAGTGTTAAAAAACCCTCGCCATACGTGTACAACAGCATAAGATGATTGTTCGTTTTGGCTTTAAGGAATTAACGTAATTGGCACTGCTCTCCTGCCTGTTGCTACTTTCTCCCAGAAACCATTGAGATCCTGAATATTAGTGTGCATATATTCTCCTCACTGGCTTCGATATAGATTAATATGAGTAAAGTTGGAAGAATTTGGTTTTCCTTTTTACAGCTTTCCGTGTTGCCTTCATGTTGGGAAAGGCGGCTGAAAAACTGAAAAAACTGAAAAGACGTTGTTAACCTTGGGTCGTACATCTCTGATCGCATTCCGGCAGAATCAACCAGCTGCCAACCATCTGGTCGTAAATTTACTGAATTACGCTGCTGTGAGTGCTCATATTTTCACAAATTTACTATAATTTTGAAATAATTTAATCCAACAAAAAATAGGATAAAAAATTGTGAGAGCCGCAGTTCAATGAACTGTCAGTAAGGTGAGATGTGCAGAGAGCTCGGTACATGTACGAAATAAGCTGGTTTCTATAGCAATAAAGCGACTAGAGAAGAATTATATGGCTATTACTCCCGTGTGTAAAAATGTTTGTACCCTCCCCCGAATTTTATTTGCTCAATGTTCATTTGAATTTAACAGGCCAATCGATCAAAGCTAACGGCAAAACGTTTTTAGTGTTAATCAGGGAAGGAAAAGGAGACAAAATTGGAGGATCCGGGTATCGATCCCGGTACCTCCCGCATGCAAAGCGGGCGCTCTACCATTTGAGCTAATCCCCCGACTTCTGTGGATCCCGTCAAACTTTGAGTTTAAATCATTAACTCCAGACCTTTTTTTTTTCGAAAAAAACCGCCACTTCAAGGCAATAATTTGGCTCCTGAGTAGGTGTCCATATCCCGGCCTAAACATCTATAACTTTCTCTGCGGCATCGAAACTAAAGTCTATCTTCCATTTCCGCTGTTGTTTGAAAAATTGATTTTGATTTTGAGGCCAGAACGTCATGGTAGCCCACATATAGAGCAAGAACGTCATGCTAGCCCACATATAAGGCACTAATGTGAAGGTAAGTGAGTACAAGTAAAGGGAAGTGAGTACAGATGAAGCAAAGTGAGTACAAATGAAGGAAAGTGAGTACAAGTGAAGGAAAGTGTGTGTTAGTGGAGGTAGGTGCGTTAACCAGTTGGTGTATATATTCATATAGGATTTTAATGTTATTAGTGCCTTATGTGTGGGCTAGCATGACGTTCTTGCCGATTTAAAGCATGCAGACGTCTTTCAGGGTTTAAGCGCTCAACTCATATTTTTCGTTAAGTTTGTAGGCTGTTTTAAAATAGTCTTTCATTGAATTAGAAAAGATTTTACCTAAACTTTCAGGAAAGAGTCTCAGAGGTCCGATTGTATTGTACACTTTACTGGCGATCGCAACAAAACTTTCAGCCTCGATTGAGAATAATAAATAAGAAGTATAGCACCATTACTAGAGTATTGACCAGTGCTCACAATCCAAGGTTTAGGTTTAACATGTAAAAGTGTCATTGAAACATTTTTAACTGACAACCACCTCTTATAAATTAACCTAAATGATGATATGTGGTCTTACTTTCTCTTTCTTAAATATCCGGCGGATGGCGCACTTAACGAAATAAAACGAAACACACGGGCAAAAAACGAAGCCGACAAGACAAGATGGCAACCTAAACTCATTTTTTTCTCTTTTTAACGACAAAGCAAAGCTTGTGAAATATGCCAGCCGTAAATTTCGTCGTGTTTCTTTGCACCGATTGGTCGGAAATAGCAAAGAATTTGGTCGCAAAAGTTGCTGAGAATGTCTGATAGTGATGAGCGAGTGGTGAGGTTTTATCTAGCTGCTGAGGCGCAATTTTTTTCGACTCTGAGGTGAATGCAATTGTCCCCTTGGAAGCGTTTTAAACTCTTACCTTTACGTGCAGAACGAAATTTCCGGGAATGTAAACACATATCCGTATACGTCCTAAATGTTACCACGGACGCTCTTCTTCGAAACGCGCGAAACGTGCAAATGTTTGTTCCACGAAAAAGAGAGAAGTCAATCGTTAACGTCATAATTGCACTTTGTGACAGATAGCGCGCGCATAGATTGTTAGGACTCGTTCCCAGGTTTATTGGTTATAAATGAATTTTTTGGTCTGTGGTTTCGTGTTGGTCTCCTGTACGAAGTCATCGTGGATGTGGTCTGAAAACGTCATATTTTTTGAGGATATGGTTACAAAGAACGCGCGAACTTATAAAATGAATCTGACATCACAAAAAGCGATGTAATCACAAGAGATCGCCTGAAGGGCATTATGGATTACTCTGTTTTAAGGTTGATTGGAAGACCATTCCATAACTTTGCACCACGATAAAGAAAACTCTTTTTCACGTATTCTGTATTGGGTTTGGAAGTGCAAAATTATGGTTAGAGCCCTAGGATCATAGGGTGCTACGGTGCAGTTGTTGGCGCTTTGCACTTCAGATCTGAACGTCGGTAGTTCGAGGCCCAGTACCTACCGTCCTGTTTTTTCCGCAGTTAAAAAATCTTTACCTGACGTTGTCTGTCTCCCCACCCAGGTGCAAAGGGAACCGACGGCATACTGCTTGGGGTAACCCTGCGATGGACTAATATCCCACCCAGGGGGGAGAAGCGATACTCTCAGTTGCTTCATTGTACAGAAACCGGGTTAATGGGCCTCCTTAACTTGGCTTGCGTGTGACTTTACTTACCTAACCCTAAGATCATATAGATAAAGAACTCGTCTCATAACAGAGTAAAGCTTCGATAAATCGTTTCTCAAGAATGATATATTTTCCACTCCATGTATACCTGAAAATCTCGGTTTAACTATCCCTCACCTCTCCCGGTTATAAGCCTTCCCGGTTATAAGCCTTCCCGGCCATCTACCTATTAACAAAATTATATTGCGATTTTAGACCCGCCCCTTTCCTAGATATGAGCCCTTCCATTTATCCTGGGTTTTTTTAACGCAAGTATTTCTAATGCCCGATTTATTGAGCTTAAAGAAGCGAGTAAACGGAAAACGTATTTGCATAGCACTATATATTAGTCTTACTTTAGTCCTTGTCTGCTCATTTTAAAAGAATTTTTTTTATGCTGCTTATAAGCCCTCCCGGATATAAGTTCCCCCGTTAACCCTTTCACTCCCGAGAGTGCCTCAAATCAAAATTCAAGAGAAATCTCACTTTCATTTTCAAAAAAATTAAATATAAATAGTACCGTGTGAAAGTTCTGCTGAAGAGGTTTCATTTGAATGGTCACACCACAGGGTTTTGTCCACAGACTCAAAAGTTAGAATCACCTTAACGTCTCCATAACTGACTATGGGAGTGAAAGGGTTAAAAAGCCCACCGAATACCCCAAATGAACTTTTATAATCTTAAAGGACTAAAATACGAAAATGGCACGAAAAGTTTGTTTTCTTTATATTTGATGTTGTTGCGGTTTTGTAACGGGTGGTTTTATACTAAGTTAGGATTTTTAATCTACGTACTAGTTTTTGACTAGTTACCGAGCTCCGACTTTTATAAACAAACTAGGTGTAAAATACCTCCCATGCTGAGGAGGAGCTAGCGACGTTTAATAATGAATGATCTTATTTTGCTAATCGTATCTAGTACTCTAAATTTTTAATGCGCCATCATCATTATTTTAGTTTCGTTATTTAACGTTTCTCTAAGCAGTACCCGTACTTAACTGTAATTTTAGCCAGCAGTTATCAACATTGTAAAATCCTTACCATCTCTGAACATTTATTTTGGTCGGACATGAGGTTTTCTTCGTAGCAATTTTAAGAAACAAATCTTTCTCTGATCACACCCAAAGCGCGCGACTCTTGTTCACTTTGGTCTTGTGCGCAGGCGCGCATGTCATTTACTCTTCCATGGTTGGCAACTTCTTTGATTAATTATCAGAATTAGGTATCTAGCTAAGTCATTATAAAAGTGCAGGTATGATTCGGATTATTCGGAAGGAGCTGTAACGTAGGACGTGCTTTTCTTGTCATAAGAAGAACTGTTATAAACGATAAAAGTGTTAAAAAACCCTCGCCATACGTGTACAACAGCATAAGATGATTGTTCGTTTTGGCTTTAAGGAATTAACGTAATTGGCACTGCTCTCCTGCCTGTTGCTACTTTCTCCCAGAAACCATTGAGATCCTGAATATTAGTGTGCATATATTCTCCTCACTGGCTTCGATATAGATTAATATGAGTAAAGTTGGAAGAATTTGGTTTTCCTTTTTACAGCTTTCCGTGTTGCCTTCATGTTGGGAAAGGCGGCTGAAAAACTGAAAAAACTGAAAAGACGTTGTTAACCTTGGGTCGTACATCTCTGATCGCATTCCGGCAGAATCAACCAGCTGCCAACCATCTGGTCGTAAATTTACTGAATTACGCTGCTGTGAGTGCTCATATTTTCACAAATTTACTATAATTTTGAAATAATTTAATCCAACAAAAAATAGGATAAAAAATTGTGAGAGCCGCAGTTCAATGAACTGTCAGTAAGGTGAGATGTGCAGAGAGCTCGGTACATGTACGAAATAAGCTGGTTTCTATAGCAATAAAGCGACTAGAGAAGAATTATATGGCTATTACTCCCGTGTGTAAAAATGTTTGTACCCTCCCCCGAATTTTATTTGCTCAATGTTCATTTGAATTTAACAGGCCAATCGATCAAAGCTAACGGCAAAACGTTTTTAGTGTTAATCAGGGAAGGAAAAGGAGACAAAATTGGAGGATCCGGGTATCGATCCCGGTACCTCCCGCATGCAAAGCGGGCGCTCTACCATTTGAGCTAATCCCCCGACTTCTGTGGATCCCGTCAAACTTTGAGTTTAAATCATTAACTCCAGACCTTTTTTTTCTCGAAAAAAACCGCCACTTCAAGGCAATAATTTGGCTCCTGAGTAGGTGTCCATATCCCGGCCTAAACATCTATAACTTTCTCTGCGGCATCGAAACTAAAGTCTATCTTCCATTTCCGCTGTTGTTTGAAAAATTGATTTTGATTTTGAGGCCAGAACGTCATGGTAGCCCACATATAGAGCAAGAACGTCATGCTAGCCCACATATAAGGCACTAATGTGAAGGTAAGTGAGTACAAGTAAAGGGAAGTGAGTACAGATGAAGCAAAGTGAGTACAAATGAAGGAAAGTGAGTACAAGTGAAGGAAAGTGTGTGTTAGTGGAGGTAGGTGCGTTAACCAGTTGGTGTATATATTCATATAGGATTTTAATGTTATTAGTGCCTTATGTGTGGGCTAGCATGACGTTCTTGCCGATTTAAAGCATGCAGACGTCTTTCAGGGTTTAAGCGCTCAACTCATATTTTTCGTTAAGTTTGTAGGCTGTTTTAAAATAGTCTTTCATTGAATTAGAAAAGATTTTACCTAAACTTTCAGGAAAGAGTCTCAGAGGTCCGATTGTATTGTACACTTTACTGGCGATCGCAACAAAACTTTCAGCCTCGATTGAGAATAATAAATAAGAAGTATAGCACCATTACTAGAGTATTGACCAGTGCTCACAATCCAAGGTTTAGGTTTAACATGTAAAAGTGTCATTGAAACATTTTTAACTGACAACCACCTCTTATAAATTAACCTAAATGATGATATGTGGTCTTACTTTCTCTTTCTTAAATATCCGGCGGATGGCGCACTTAACGAAATAAAACGAAACACACGGGCAAAAAACGAAGCCGACAAGACAAGATGGCAACCTAAACTCATTTTTTTCTCTTTTTAACGACAAAGCAAAGCTTGTGAAATATGCCAGCCGTAAATTTCGTCGTGTTTCTTTGCACCGATTGGTCGGAAATAGCAAAGAATTTGGTCGCAAAAGTTGCTGAGAATGTCTGATAGTGATGAGCGAGTGGTGAGGTTTTATCTAGCTGCTGAGGCGCAATTTTTTTCGACTCTGAGGTGAATGCAATTGTCCCCTTGGAAGCGTTTTAAACTCTTACCTTTACGTGCAGAACGAAATTTCCGGGAATGTAAACACATATCCGTATACGTCCTAAATGTTACCACGGACGCTCTTCTTCGAAACGCGCGAAACGTGCAAATGTTTGTTCCACGAAAAAGAGAGAAGTCAATCGGTAACGTCATAATTGCACTTTGTGACAGATAGCGCGCGCATAGATTGTTAGGACTCGTTCCCAGGTTTATTGGTTATAAATGAATTTTTTGGTCTGTGGTTTCGTGTTGGTCTCCTGTACGAAGTCATCGTGGATGTGGTCTGAAAACGTCATATTTTTTGAGGATATGGTTACAAAGAACGCGCGAACTTATAAAATGAATCTGACATCACAAAAAGCGATGTAATCACAAGAGATCGCCTGAAGGGCATTATGGATTACTCTGTTTTAAGGTTGATTGGAAGACCATTCCATAACTTTGCACCACGATAAAGAAAACTCTTTTTCACGTATTCTGTATTGGGTTTGGAAGTGCAAAATTATGGTTAGAGCCCTAGGATCATAGGGTGCTACGGTGCAGTTGTTGGCGCTTTGCACTTCAGATCTGAACGTCGGTAGTTCGAGGCCCAGTACCTACCGTCCTGTTTTTTCCGCAGTTAAAAAATCTTTACCTGACGTTGTCTGTCTCCCCACCCAGGTGCAAAGGGAACCGACGGCATACTGCTTGGGGTAACCCTGCGATGGACTAATATCCCACCCAGGGGGGAGAAGCGATACTCTCAGTTGCTTCATTGTACAGAAACCGGGTTAATGGGCCTCCTTAACTTGGCTTGCGTGTGACTTTACTTACCTAACCCTAAGATCATATAGATAAAGAACTCGTCTCATAACAGAGTAAAGCTTCGATAAATCGTTTCTCAAGAATGATATATTTTCCACTCCATGTATACCTGAAAATCTCGGTTTAACTATCCCTCACCTCTCCCGGTTATAAGCCTTCCTGGTTATAAGCCTTCCCGGCCATCTACCTATTAACAAAATTATATTGCGATTTTAGACCCGCCCCTTTCCTAGATATGAGCCCTTCCATTTATCCTGGTTTTTTTTAACGCAAGTATTTCTAATGCCCGATTTATTGAGCTTAAAGAAGCGAGTAAACGGAAAACGTATTTGCATAGCACTATATATTAGTCTTACTTTAGTCCTTGTCTGCTCATTTTAAAAGAATTTTTTTTATGCTGCTTATAAGCCCTCCCGGATATAAGTTCCCCCGTTAACCCTTTCACTCCCGAGAGTGCCTCAAATCAAAATTCAAGAGAAATCTCACTTTCATTTTCAAAAAAATTAAATATAAATAGTACCGTGTGAAAGTTCTGCTGAAGAGGTTTCATTTGAATGGTCACACCACAGGGTTTTGTCCACAGACTCAAAAGTTAGAATCACCTTAACGTCTCCATAACTGACTATGGGAGTGAAAGGGTTAAAAAGCCCACCGAATACCCCAAATGAACTTTTATAATCTTAAAGGACTAAAATACGAAAATGGCACGAAAAGTTTGTTTTCTTTATATTTGATGTTGTTGCGGTTTTGTAACGGGTGGTTTTATACTAAGTTAGGATTTTTAATCTACGTACTAGTTTTTGACTAGTTACCGAGCTCCGACTTTTATAAACAAACTAGGTGTAAAATACCTCCCATGCTGAGGAGGAGCTAGCGACGTTTAATAATGAATGATCTTATTTTGCTAATCGTATCTAGTACTCTAAATTTTTAATGCGCCATCATCATTATTTTAGTTTCGTTATTTAACGTTTCTCTAAGCAGTACCCGTACTTAACTGTAATTTTAGTCAGCAGTTATCAACATTGTAAAATCCTTACCATCTCTGAACATTTATTTTGGTCGGACATGAGGTTTTCTTCGTAGCAATTTTAAGAAACAAATCTTTCTCTGATCACACCCAAAGCGCGCGACTCTTGTTCACTTTGGTCTTGTGCGCAGGCGCGCATGTCATTTACTCTTCCATGGTTGGCAACTTCTTTGATTAATTATCAGAATTAGGTATCTAGCTAAGTCATTATAAAAGTGCAGGTATGATTCGGATTATTCGGAAGGAGCTGTAACGTAGGACGTGCTTTTCTTGTCATAAGAAGAACTGTTATAAACGATAAAAGTGTTAAAAAACCCTCGCCATACGTGTACAACAGCATAAGATGATTGTTCGTTTTGGCTTTAAGGAATTAACGTAATTGGCACTGCTCTCCTGCCTGTTGCTACTTTCTCCCAGAAACCATTGAGATCCTGAATATTAGTGTGCATATATTCTCCTCACTGGCTTCGATATAGATTAATATGAGTAAAGTTGGAAGAATTTGGTTTTCCTTTTTACAGCTTTCCGTGTTGCCTTCATGTTGGGAAAGGCGGCTGAAAAACTGAAAAAACTGAAAAGACGTTGTTAACCTTGGGTCGTACATCTCTGATCGCATTCCGGCAGAATCAACCAGCTGCCAACCATCTGGTCGTAAATTTACTGAATTACGCTGCTGTGAGTGCTCATATTTTCACAAATTTACTATAATTTTGAAATAATTTAATCCAACAAAAAATAGGATAAGAAATTGTGAGAGCCGCAGTTCAATGAACTGTCAGTAAGGTGAGATGTGCAGAGAGCTCGGTACATGTACGAAATAAGCTGGTTTCTATAGCAATAAAGCGACTAGAGAAGAATTATATGGCTATTACTCCCGTGTGTAAAAATGTTTGTACCCTCCCCCGAATTTTATTTGCTCAATGTTCATTTGAATTTAACAGGCCAATCGATCAAAGCTAACGGCAAAACGTTTTTAGTGTTAATCAGGGAAGGAAAAGGAGACAAAATTGGAGGATCCGGGTATCGATCCCGGTACCTCCCGCATGCAAAGCGGGCGCTCTACCATTTGAGCTAATCCCCCGACTTCTGTGGATCCCGTCAAACTTTGAGTTTAAATCATTAACTCCAGACCTTTTTTTTTTCGAAAAAAACCGCCACTTCAAGGCAATAATTTGGCTCCTGAGTAGGTGTCCATATCCCGGCCTAAACATCTATAACTTTCTCTGCGGCATCGAAACTAAAGTCTATCTTCCATTTCCGCTGTTGTTTGAAAAATTGATTTTGATTTTGAGGCCAGAACGTCATGGTAGCCCACATATAGAGCAAGAACGTCATGCTAGCCCACATATAAGGCACTAATGTGAAGGTAAGTGAGTACAAGTAAAGGGAAGTGAGTACAGATGAAGCAAAGTGAGTACAAATGAAGGAAAGTGAGTACAAGTGAAGGAAAGTGTGTGTTAGTGGAGGTAGGTGCGTTAACCAGTTGGTGTATATATTCATATAGGATTTTAATGTTATTAGTGCCTTATGTGTGGGCTAGCATGACGTTCTTGCCGATTTAAAGCATGCAGACGTCTTTCAGGGTTTAAGCGCTCAACTCATATTTTTCGTTAAGTTTGTAGGCTGTTTTAAAATAGTCTTTCATTGAATTAGAAAAGATTTTACCTAAACTTTCAGGAAAGAGTCTCAGAGGTCCGATTGTATTGTACACTTTACTGGCGATCGCGACAAAACTTTCAGCCTCGATTGAGAATAATAAATAAGAAGTATAGCACCATTACTAGAGCATTGACCAGTGCTCACAATCCAAGGTTTAGGTTTAACATGTAAAAGTGTCATTGAAACATTTTTAACTGACAACCACCTCTTATAAATTAACCTAAATGATGATATGTGGTCTTACTTTCTCTTTCTTAAATATCCGGCGGATGGCGCACTTAACGAAATAAAACGAAACACACGGGCAAAAAACGAAGCCGACAAGACAAGATGGCAACCTAAACTCATTTTTTTCTCTTTTTAACGACAAAGCAAAGCTTGTGAAATATGCCAGCCGTAAATTTCGTCGTGTTTCTTTGCACCGATTGGTCGGAAATAGCAAAGAATTTGGTCGCAAAAGTTGCTGAGAATGTCTGATAGTGATGAGCGAGTGGTGAGGTTTTATCTAGCTGCTGAGGCGCAATTTTTTTCGACTCTGAGGTGAATGCAATTGTCCCCTTGGAAGCGTTTTAAACTCTTACCTTTACGTGCAGAACGAAATTTCCGGGAATGTAAACACATATACGTATACGTCCTAAATGTTACCACGGACGCTCTTCTTCGAAACGCGCGAAACGTGCAAATGTTTGTTCCACGAAAAAGAGAGAAGTCAATCGTTAACGTCATAATTGCACTTTGTGACAGATAGCGCGCGCATAGATTGTTAGGACTCGTTCCCAGGTTTATTGGTTATAAATGAATTTTTTGGTCTGTCGTTTCGTGTTGGTCTCCTGTACGAAGTCATCGTGGATGTTGTCTGAAAACGTCATCTTTTTTGAGGATATGGTTAAAAAGAACGCTCAAACTTATAAAATGAATCTGACATCACAAAAAGCGATGTAATCACAAGAGATCGCCTGAAGGACATTATGGATTGCTCTGTTTTAAGGTTGATTGGAAGACCATTCCATAACTTTGAACCACGATAAAGAAAACTCCTTTTCAAGTATTCTGTATTGGGTTTGGAAGTGCAAAATTATGGTTAGAGCCCTAGGATCATAGGGTGCTACGGTGCAGTTGTTGGCGCTTTGCACTTCAGATCTGAACGTCGGTAGTTCGAGGCCCAGTCCCTACCGTCCTGTTTTTTCCGCAGTTAAAAAATCTTTACCTGACGTTGTCTGTCTCCCCACCCAGGTGCAAAGGGAACCGACGGCATACTGCTTGGGGTAACCCTGCGATGGACTAATATCCCACCCAGGGGGGAGAAGCGATACTCTCAGTTGCTTCATTGTACAGAAACCGGGTTAATGGGCCTCCTTAACTTGGCTTGCGTGTGACTTTACTTACCTAACCCTAAGATCATATAGATAAAGAACTCGTCTCATAACAGAGTAAAGCTTCGATAAATCGTTTCTCAAGAATGATATATTTTCCACTCCATGTATACCTGAAAATCTCGGTTTAACTATCCCTCACCTCTCCCGGTTATAAGCCTTCCTGGTTATAAGCCTTCCCGGCCATCTACCTATTAACAAAATTATATTGCGATTTTAGACCCGCCCCTTTCCTAGATATGAGCCCTTCCATTTATCCTGGTTTTTTTTAACGCAAGTATTTCTAATGCCCGATTTATTGAGCTTAAAGAAGCGAGTAAACGGAAAACGTATTTGCATAGCACTATATATTAGTCTTACTTTAGTCCTTGTCTGCTCATTTTAAAAGAATTTTTTTTATGCTGCTTATAAGCCCTCCCGGATATAAGTTCCCCCGTTAACCCTTTCACTCCCGAGAGTGCCTCAAATCAAAATTCAAGAGAAATCTCACTTTCATTTTCAAAAAAATTAAATATAAATAGTACCGTATGAAAGTTCTGCTGAAGAGGTTTCATTTGAATGGTCACACCACAGGGTTTTGTCCACAGACTCAAAAGTTAGAATCACCTTAACGTTCTCCATAACTGACTATGGGAGTGAAAGGGTTAAAAAGCCCACCGAATACCCCAAATGAACTTTTATAATCTTAAAGGACTAAAATACGAAAATGGCACGAAAAGTTTGTTTTCTTTATATTTGATGTTGTTGCGGTTTTGTAACGGGTGGTTTTATACTAAGTTAGGATTTTTAATCTACGTACTAGTTTTTGACTAGTTACCGAGCTCCGACTTTTATAAACAAACTAGGTGTAAAATACCTCCCATGCTGAGGAGGAGCTAGCGACGTTTAATAATGAATGATCTTATTTTGCTAATCGTATCTAGTACTCTAGATTTTTAATGCGCCATCATCATTATTTTAGTTTCGTTATTTAACGTTTCTCTAAGCAGTACCCGTACTTAACTGTAATTTTAGTCAGCAGTTATCAACATTGTAAAATCCTTACCATCTCTGAACATTTATTTTGGTCGGACATGAGGTTTTCTTCGTAGCAATTTTAAGAAACAAATCTTTCTCTGATCACACCCAAAGCGCGCGACTCTTGTTCACTTTGGTCTTGTGCGCAGGCGCGCATGTCATTTACTCTTCCATGGTTGGCAACTTCTTTGATTAATTATCAGAATTAGGTATCTAGCTAAGTCATTATAAAAGTGCAGGTATGATTCGGATTGTTCGGAAGGAGCTGTAACGTAGGACGTGCTTTTCTTGTCATAAGAAGAACTGTTATAAACGATAAAAGTGTTAAAAAACCCTCGCCATACGTGTACAACAGCATAAGATGATTGTTCGTTTTGGCTTTAAGGAATTAACGTAATTGGCACTGCTCTCCTGCCTGTTGCTACTTTCTCCCAGAAACCATTGAGATCCTGAATATTAGTGTGCATATATTCTCCTCACTGGCTTCGATATAGATTAATATGAGTAAAGTTGGAAGAATTTGGTTTTCCTTTTTACAGCTTTCCGTGTTGCCTTCATGTTGGGAAAGGCGGCTGAAAAACTGAAAAAACTGAAAAGACGTTGTTAACCTTGGGTCGTACATCTCTGATCGCATTCCGGCAGAATCAACCAGCTGCCAACCATCTGGTCGTAAATTTACTGAATTACGCTGCTGTGAGTGCTCATATTTTCACAAATTTACTATAATTTTGAAATAATTTAATCCAACAAAAAATAGGATAAAAAATTGTGAGAGCCGCAGTTCAATGAACTGTCAGTAAGGTGAGATGTGCAGAGAGCTCGGTACATGTACGAAATAAGCTGGTTTCTATAGCAATAAAGCGACTAGTGAAGAATTATATGGCTATTACTCCCGTGTGTAAAAATGTTTGTACCCTCCCCCGAATTTTATTTGCTCAATGTTCATTTGAATTTAACAGGCCAATCGATCAAAGCTAACGGCAAAACGTTTTTAGTGTTAATCAGGGAAGGAAAAGGAGACAAAATTGGAGGATCCGGGTATCGATCCCGGTACCTCCCGCATGCAAAGCGGGCGCTCTACCATTTGAGCTAATCCCCCGACTTCTGTGGATCCCGTCAAACTTTGAGTTTAAATCATTAACTCCAGACCTTTTTTTTTTCGAAAAAAACCGCCACTTCAAGGCAATAATTTGGCTCCTGAGTAGGTGTCCATATCCCGGCCTAAACATCTATAACTTTCTCTGCGGCATCGAAACTAAAGTCTATCTTCCATTTCCGCTGTTGTTTGAAAAATTGATTTTGATTTTGAGGCCAGAACGTCATGGTAGCCCACATATAGAGCAAGAACGTCATGCTAGCCCACATATAAGGCACTAATGTGAAGGTAAGTGAGTACAAGTAAAGGGAAGTGAGTACAGATGAAGCAAAGTGAGTACAAATGAAGGAAAGTGAGTACAAGTGAAGGAAAGTGTGTGTTAGTGGAGGTAGGTGCGTTAACCAGTTGGTGTATATATTCATATAGGATTTTAATGTTATTAGTGCCTTATGTGTGGGCTAGCATGACGTTCTTGCCGATTTAAAGCATGCAGACGTCTTTCAGGGTTTAAGCGCTCAACTCATATTTTTCGTTAAGTTTGTAGGCTGTTTTAAAATAGTCTTTCATTGAATTAGAAAAGATTTTACCTAAACTTTCAGGAAAGAGTCTCAGAGGTCCGATTGTATTGTACACTTTACTGGCGATCGCAACAAAACTTTCAGCCTCGATTGAGAATAATAAATAAGAAGTATAGCACCATTACTAGAGTATTGACCAGTGCTCACAATCCAAGGTTTAGGTTTAACATGTAAAAGTGTCATTGAAACATTTTTAACTGACAACCACCTCTTATAAATTAACCTAAATGATGATATGTGGTCTTACTTTCTCTTTCTTAAATATCCGGCGGATGGCGCACTTAACGAAATAAAACGAAACACACGGGCAAAAAACGAAGCCGACAAGACAAGATGGCAACCTAAACTCATTTTTTTCTCTTTTTAACGACAAAGCAAAGCTTGTGAAATATGCCAGCCGTAAATTTCGTCGTGTTTCTTTGCACCGATTGGTCGGAAATAGCAAAGAATTTGGTCGCAAAAGTTGCTGAGAATGTCTGATAGTGATGAGCGAGTGGTGAGGTTTTATCTAGCTGCTGAGGCGCAATTTTTTTCGACTCTGAGGTGAATGCAATTGTCCCCTTGGAAGCGTTTTAAACTCTTACCTTTACGTGCAGAACGAAATTTCCGGGAATGTAAACACATATCCGTATACGTCCTAAATGTTACCACGGACGCTCTTCTTCGAAACGCGCGAAACGTGCAAATGTTTGTTCCACGAAAAAGAGAGAAGTCAATCGTTAACGTCATAATTGCACTTTGTGACAGATAGCGCGCGCATAGATTGTTAGGACTCGTTCCCAGGTTTATTGGTTATAAATGAATTTTTTGGTCTGTGGTTTCGTGTTGGTCTCCTGTACGAAGTCATCGTGGATGTGGTCTGAAAACGTCATATTTTTTGAGGATATGGTTACAAAGAACGCGCGAACTTATAAAATGAATCTGACATCACAAAAAGCGATGTAATCACAAGAGATCGCCTGAAGGGCATTATGGATTACTCTGTTTTAAGGTTGATTGGAAGACCATTCCATAACTTTGCACCACGATAAAGAAAACTCTTTTTCACGTATTCTGTATTGGGTTTGGAAGTGCAAAATTATGGTTAGAGCCCTAGGATCATAGGGTGCTACGGTGCAGTTGTTGGCGCTTTGCACTTCAGATCTGAACGTCGGTAGTTCGAGGCCCAGTACCTACCGTCCTGTTTTTTCCGCAGTTAAAAAATCTTTACCTGACGTTGTCTGTCTCCCCACCCAGGTGCAAAGGGAACCGACGGCATACTGCTTGGGGTAACCCTGCGATGGACTAATATCCCACCCAGGGGGGAGAAGCGATACTCTCAGTTGCTTCATTGTACAGAAACCGGGTTAATGGGCCTCCTTAACTTGGCTTGCGTGTGACTTTACTTACCTAACCCTAAGATCATATAGATAAAGAACTCGTCTCATAACAGAGTAAAGCTTCGATAAATCGTTTCTGAAGAATGATATATTTTCCACTCCATGTATACCTGAAAATCTCGGTTTAACTATTCCTCACCTCTCCCGGTTATAAGCCTTCCCGGCCATCTACCTATTAACAAAATTATATTGCGATTTTAGACCCGCCCCTTTCCTAGATATGAGCCCTTCCACTTATCCTGTTTTTTTTTTTTTTAACGCAAGTATTTCTAATGCCCGATTTATTGAGCTTAAAGAAGCGAGTAAACCGAAAACGTATTTGCATAGCACTATATATTAGTCTTACTTTAGTCCTTGTCTGCTCATTTTAAAACAATTTTTTTTTATACTGCTTATAAGCCCTCCCGGGTATAAGTTCCCCCGTTAACCCTTTCACTCCCAAGAGTGCCTCAAATCAAAATTCAAGAGAAATCTCAACTTTCATTTTCCAAAAAATGAAATATAAATAGTACCGTGTGAAAGTTCTGCTGAAGAGGTTTCATTTGAATGGTCACACCACAGGGTTTTGTCCACAGACTCAAAAGTTAGAATCACCTTAACGTCTCCATAACTGACTATGGGAGTGAAAGGGTTAAAAAGCCCACCGAATACCCCAAATGAACTTTTATAATCTTAAAGAACTAAAATACGAAAATGGCACGAAAAGTTTGTTTTCTTTATATTTGATGTTGTTGCGGTTTTGTAACGGGTGGTTTTATACTAAGTTAGGATTTTTAATCTACGTACTAGTTTTTGACTAGTTACCGAGCTCCGACTTTTATAAACAAACTAGGTGTAAAATACCTCCCATGCTGAGGAGGAGCTAGCGACGTTTATTAATGAATGATCTTATTTTGCTAATCGTATCTAGTACTCTAAATTTTTAATGCGCCATTATCATTATTTTAGTTTCCTTATTTAACGTTTCTCTGAGCAGTACCCGTACTTAACTGTAATTTTACTCAGCAGTTATCAACATTGTAAAATCCTTATCATCTCTGAACATTTATTTTGGTCGGACATGAGGTTTTCTTTGTAGCAATTTTAAGAAACAAATCTTTCTCTGGTCACACCCAAATCGCGACTCTTGTTCACTTTGGTCTTGTGCGGAGGCGCGCATGTCATTGACTCTTCCATGGTTGGCAACTTCTTTGATTAATTATCAGAATTAGGTATCTAGCTAAGTCATTATAAAAGTCCAGGTATGATTCGGATTATTCGGAAGGAGCTGTAACGTAGGATTTGCTTTTCTTGTCATAAGAAGAACTGTTATAAACGATAAAAGTGTTAAAAAACCCTCGCCATACGTGTATAACAGCATAAGATGATTGTTCGTTTTGGCTTTAGTACATAGATTAAAGACCCTAACTTAGTATAAAACCACGCAAATAACCCGTTACAAAACCGCAAGAACATGAAATATGAACAAAACAAACTTTTTGCGCCATTTTCGTATTTTAGTTCTTTGTGTGAAAGAACTTTCACTAGGGTACTTGCTTGCTTGAGTGACTTCTCATTACATCAGCTCTTTCACTTTCTTTTCAAGTTTAATTTGTGCTCAACTGCTCAGTTCTATGTTACAGTTCCTTCTGAATAATCCAAATCATACCTGGACTTTTATAATGACTTAGCTAGAGATACATAAACGGTTTACTGAAGTAGTTTAAAGTCATTCCAATTATTCCAAACTTGTCCCCACTGTCCATCTCTTTTGCAAAAAGGAAACTGAAATAAAGTTTTGTCAAGCGATATCCGTCTTTACATAAGTTCGCCTATAACGTGATAGACGTTTGTAAGAGCGAATAGTGTACGGAAAGGATTCGTGTCACTTAGAAAATTCTCCGCTTGGTTAAAAAATAGAAAGACTCAAGTCCAGTGAACGTTTTGAACGAAAGCACGAATATTGACTAAAAAGAAAATGGAAAAAAATATTTGGTCCATGTGAGGGTCGAACTCACGACCTTGGGGTTATCAGCACCACGCTCTGCCGACTGAGCTAACGGACCAAGCACACAAACCAGATGAACAAAATGTCAATTTCTATTTAACAGAAGTCAAAGGTCTCCTGTAATCTACAAAGTGATATTTTCTATAATCGCTATATTGCTTTTCTTGTCATATGAAGAACTGTGATGAACGATAAACGTGTTAAAAAAACCCTCGCCATTCGTGCATGACAGGATAAGATGATTGTTCGTTTTGGCTTCAGGGAATAAACGTAATTGTCACTGCTCTCATTTTTGTTGCTTCTTTCTCCCAGAAACTATTTAAGCCCTGAATATCAATGTGCATATTCTCCTCACTGGTGTCGATAAATATTACTTTGAGAAACGTTGGATGAATTTGGTTTTCCTTTTCAACATCTAGGCATTTTAGCATTTTTAGGGCTTTCCGTGTTGCCCTTATGTAGGGAAAGGCCGCTGAAAAACTGAAAAGACGCAGTTAACTTTGGGTTACATCACTTTACATCCTTGGATCGCATTCACAACCAACCATCTGGTCGCAAATTTACAGAATTGTGCTACTGACAATGCTCATAGTTTTCAGAAATTTGTTCTCGTTTAGGAATAATTTAACGGAAACCAAAAAATAGGATAAAAACGTATTAGAGCCGCAGTTCAATTAACTGTCAGTAAGGTGAGATGTGCAGAGAGCGCTGAGGTGTGCAGAGAGCTAATCCCCCGACTTCTATGGTTTTTGTCAAACTTTGAGTTTAGCCGATTAACTCCCAACCTTTTTTTTTTATTAAAAACGCTGTGATTTGGCTCCTGTCTAGTGTTTAAATCCCGGTTTAATCATCTATAAATTTATCTGCAGCATGGAAACTAAACTTTTACATTTCCGAGGTTTTTTGAAAATTTGATTTCGAGCATGGACAGAACTGACATAACAGGTCATCTTTCCGGGTTTAAGCGCTTAACTCTATTTTTTGTTGACTTTGTATGCCACTTAATAGTCTTTTATTTAATTAGAAAAGATTTCACCTAACATTTCAGGAAAGAGTGTCACAAGTCCTATTTTATTGTACGCTTTACTGGCGACAAATTTTGAAGCCTCGCTTCAAGAATAATGAACAAAAAGAATAGTACCAGAGCACTGATCAGTACCGGCTCAATTGAACAATCACAATCTAAGCTTTAAGTCTAACATTTCAAAATGTCTTTCAGAGATTCTTAAGTGACAACCACCTCATATAAATTAACCTAAAGTATGATATGTGGACTTTCTAGAGGGAGAAATTAAAGCTGTACCGATATTAAACTATGTTTGATCAAAGTTTTTGACACCCGACCTTAAATATCCAGCAGATGTCGCACTCAAAGAAATATAACGAAACACAACTACGTAAAACCAAGCCGACAAGACCATAGTTAGTACTAACTATGACAAGACAAGATAGCAACCGAAACTCATTGGTTTCTCTTTTAACGACGAAGCAAAGCTTGTTAAATATGCCATCCGTTTTGTCCTCGAAGAGACAATTTCAACGTGTTTCTTTGCGCCCTATTGACCGGAAATAGCAAAATATTGGTAGCGAAAGTTGCTGAGAATGTCAACAGTGATGAGCGAGTGGTGAGGTTTTGTTTAGCTGCTGAAGCGGAGTTTTTCGACTTTGAGGAGAATGCAATTCTCCCAGTGAAAGTGCTTTTATGTCTTACCTTTACATGCAGAACGAAATTGCCAGGACTGTAAACACATATACGTCTTAAAGGTTACCACGGAAGCTTTCCTTTTCACGCGAAACGCGCAAGTGTTTGTTCCGCGAAAAAGAGAGAAGGGAGTGAATTTTTGACTTCATAATTACCCTTTATGACATACAGTGCGCGCATAATTTGGTAAGAGTCGTTCCCAGGTTAATTGCTTATAAATCAACTTTGTTTGTCGTTTCTTGTTGGTCTCCTGTATGAAGCCATAGTGGGTGTGATCTGAAAACATCAGTTTTTGGATTATGGTTGAAAAGAACGCTCACATCGCAAAACGATAAAATCACACGATGATGACTTTTCTTAGCAACAACGATAGTAACGATTCCGGACTTAGATCGAAAAGCCTTTAAATTTGTTTCCATTATCTTTATATAATATGCTGACTGGAGATTCTACGCGCATTTTTATCAGTTCTCAGCTATGATTTATTTGAGAGCAGACGCATAGATGTGTGAGTGTAAATGTAAAACTTTATTTACACAGAAGGAGGCTCGGCCACTCAAACAGTCCCAAACAGGACTGCAATAATCGAAGTGTGGTAATATTAAGGCGTTATAGATTTGTATTGCAGTATTTGAAGAGACAAAGGGCGACACGTTTTAACGCGCCGATAGCTGAAGAGACTTTCCTGGATATTTTGTCAACGTCTTTAGACCAGGAGAGTTGATCATCGATCAACTCGCCTGAGCATTCCTCCAACTATTGCCACATCAATCTCGTCACATCGAGCATTTAATCTCTGTCTTGACCGTCATCAATGCCAACATTTTGTCTTTTTATTATAAAAAACAAATAGATTCGACGTTGCCGTGCGTCTGCTCAGTAATAGATCACAGAAGACGTCAAAACGAACACCAGTCACACGCTCGCCTAACGGCAGACGCAAGACAAATCTATTTGTTAAAGTTTCAGTCGTAAACATGGGACAAAGTAAAAGCCAATTTCAAAGGAACATCTTGAAAATCTTGTGACTGTCGATAGGGACATCTATAAGAGAGAAAATGATTCAAATCATCTCTAAGACGCTACTTAGTGCTCGTATAAATGAACTGTCAGAGCTCGACAGATCGTCCACACAAAGTTGTTGTATACACTGTATGTCTACGTCAGACAACAGTGGCCGTGGTACGAGCTAGGGAAAGCGCCCAGGGGTTTGTGTACCTCTCTTGTCGAGAGAGACGAGGCCCACGGATCTGAGAAAAAGGAGACAGTTTTCTTCCTCCTTTGTCCGTTTGTTTTTACCCCGCTTTATACTCAATTGCTTTTAGCAGTGATAGAGACACTTACAGAGTGGTTATGATTTCAAACTTAACTAGAACACCTTTTTCTTTCAAGTTATTAAATAAACATCGTTTGTAGCCAAAACGATAGCCTGAAAAAAAAAATCAGGCTCGAATCTTGACCTGCCAATTACTGGTGATCGAAGCTGACTTGATAGCTTAGTTGCTGGAACACTGCACGGGTAACTGGAGGGTCATGGGTACCTTGTTTTCTTTTAAGGGGGGGGGGGGGTCAATTCCTTTCCTCTTTCTCTTTTTTTAGTTGCTTAAGTTGTTTTCATAAATGTGATATTGTTCCACCAATTCCATCTTTTATCCATAGTTCATACTTGTGAACTCGTTGTCATCTTTTTATTAAAAGGGGAGCTAAATCGCTATTTCTACACTGTATGACTGCAGTTGACGTATAGTAAAGCTGTTTGTTGAAATAAACAAACAAACAACAGAGACCATGCATAGCGGAGGGGCCCTGAGGTTAATGTACGCCTCTTTTATGAAGTTTGAAATGATTTGTAAAGGACATTGGGCGGCATCTGGCCATGGATCTTCCAAATTTATATGCTGCAGTTTAAAATTGTCAAAGGATCTTAACGGAAGGACTTTCTCAAGCGTCCCGGAAATATAAGATATTTGTTAAGAACTACCAAGCCAATCAGGAAAGTAGTTTGGTTTTGCAGTTGACGAATTTTCCGAGCTCGTGTAGAACATGCATTCCCTGAAATCGCTATATGTTCACGACACTCAGTTGAATTATTTGTAGTTTGACCCCCGACTCAGAAACTCTCACAGAATTTCGAGGGAAATTCTCATGCAAACCTCATTTAAAAAATAACCCAGCAGTCAAGAAAGTCAATTGCTTTTGAAGACACTGACAAACTGAATATTCCATCTTTCTCACTGTAACACTGACAAACTGAATATTTCATCTTTCTCACTGTGATCAATTGTTCTCATGCTGGCCCTAATTTTACTGGTTAAGTTAATGGATTAAAAAATAACGAACGGCTTTGATTTCAAGTAAAAATAATTTCTACCATTGAGCTACCGCTACCTACAGACGACTTAATGGACTTAAGGAACCTTTGTCTTACTTCTACGTATTTTCAGTACAACAGCAAGCACTACAAACAGTTGCACGGAACAGCTATGGGCTCACCAGTTTCCGTTGCTGATGCAGAAATCGTTATGCAAAACATCGAGGAGCGAACCCTTGCGAAATCGACGATTTTCACGAACACCCCAACGGGCAAAACGCCGACATAAAGTTTACTATTAAAGGAGATCGAGGAAAATGGTAAAATACCTTTTCTAGACTGCTTAGTTACCCGCGACAATAACGAACTACGGACGACAATTTACAGCAAACCGACACATACCGACAGACTACTCGACCAATCATCTTACAACCCAACTTCTCACAAAGCTAGGACTATACTGACGGACCCTGACAAGACGCGCGCAACTAGTTTGTGACTCACCCGGCTGGCAGCTTAACGGACGAAATCAAGTACTTAGACAACGTTTTCAACAAGAACAATTACAACCGGTGTCAGAGCGGATTTGGACCCCCCGGTCCAGATCCGGTAGCGGATTTAGACCCCCTGGTCCAAATCCGCTAGCGGATATGGGCCCCCTCTCGCGGAATTGGACCCCCTGAAAAGAAGCGTTCTACTGAGTAAGGTAATAAAATTCCTTGGGAAAGTTGTTTTGGAGCTGTTAAAGAGGCAAAATAAAAATGTTGAGGCAGTTTTTTTCTTTTCAAATAATCTTTAATACTTAGGGTAAAAGAGACCTTACAACGCTAGTTTGGATCGATACATTTTAAAAACTAACCTTTCTTGACGATAACTTACAATAGTTTCTACCATAACTGAATTAAAGCGACTTTTAAAAAAGCTATATTTACATGACCAAATGAGAAAATGGTCATTTGCACGAATCCTACAACCCTACAACATCTGCGTTGCTCACAAACCTATCCCTACTTTACGACAGCTACTGACGAACGTTAAAGACAAAGACGAACCGAGCGACAGACAGGAAGCAGTTTATAAAATCAAATGCTGCGACTGCCAGGCCACTTATATTGGTGAGACCGGCCGAAATTTGAACGTCCGACTGACTGAATGCGTAACCTACAGTACGGACTACTATTAACGAATCACTCTGGAAAGCTGGTTTACTAACTTGGAACAAACACCACTGAACCGTTGCCAACAGCTACCTGCACCTTACAAACGACTGATTGCCGACAATGACAAGACAGACAGACAATAGACAAACCGACTCTTCTGACTAACAATAGACCAACGGACATTTGACTAACAAAAGACGGATCGAAACGCACCAATCACGTTTAACAGTCTTCACAGCCAATAACATCACGGCTTAACTGACAGACGACCAATAACATCACGAGATCGTCGACCAATCAGGACAAAGACCAGAGACTTATTATATCTACTGAAGATTCACAGTTCACTTGACTCTGATGATGACTTCCGCTCAGGTTGTCGAAACGTCAGTCAATGTCACCTCAAACAGTCCTTCTCAGGACTTCACTCACCCGGACGATCACAATTTACCGAATTATGTTATGACTCCTGGGTTCAAACCATTTACAGTATTATTGTTATTATTATTATTATTATTATTATTATTATTATTATTATTATTATTATTACTATTATCATTATTATTAGTTTATTTTGGAAGGTATTATTGTTATTAGTATCATTTATTTTTTCTAAATTGGTTTGTAATAATTTACCACTTGTATGTTTTTTTTTTAAATTTGTAAAATTCCAATTTCAGAAATTATATATATAAAGTTTGTGAGACGTTATAGTATTTTCCTCCAGTATAGCTCTGGCCCTGAGGAAGGCCAATTTTGTTAGCCGAAATGTTGGCCATTAAATAAATCAGCCCTTTGCCGTAGTGCCAGCCTTGCATTCAGTTTTGTTCTATTACACTTCGAATGATGTCTGGCTCCAGCATGTCTACATCAGAGGCCCGCAACACCGAACCAGTACGATTTCATTACGCGTCGTGTGGACCTCTGCACCCAAAGGTTATAATTCAAGTGGCTGTATGTGGCTTGAGTCAAAACGTAGGACATGAAGGATTCACGAGAATCTTCTTCGCTTGTCAATGAAACAGAATTGAAAATTGGCGCCATGGGTAAGCTTTAATATGGAACAAATCTTTTCCAAAACCACCCCTCCCCTAAAATGTTCGTCGAAACCTGAGTGCGCGCAATGCATTGTCGTCCGGGATTGCTCGCCTTCAGTGAGATGGATCGTGTCATGTGTTGTCCGTTTAGTCGTCCGTTTATAGTGGAAAATCCCTCGAAATTCAGCCTTTATGTCCTTCTCTGGATGCAGGGGTTGCCATATTCCATCGCTTACACGGAAATACAGCATTTGTCAATTGGTGAGTAGAATTTGAGCTCGGTATGTTGCGTCGCTACATGTAGCTTGTTTACACGAGTAGTAATCAAAGATTAAGATAGTGAGTTCGACTGGTTGCATTCTATCAGACAGCGACCAACACTTCGGTTCCCAAGTTGTCACCAAGGAGACGAAAGCCTCTGAGTTCTTTGCTTTCCCCCTTAATGAAAACATGGGTCTGTGGCAGAGGTTCTTTGGAAATCGAGCTCGGGTTTACATATTGTTTTCACTGAGAATTGCTGTGAAATGATTTCACCATGGTGAACAAATTTTCTGCTGAAGACAAATGTCCTTCAATATGTGCTGACACAGTGTTTCAGTCAGTGGAACAGCAAGTCCCCAACCCAGCTATTATCACTTGGTTAGCCAGCACAAAAGCTCCAAAACATGTACTTAGAAAGGGCCTGAAACTAAATTTTCAGAAATCCTTGATGACCTATTTACAACAGCAAATTCACACGACAAATTTTCTATGACAAATGAAACTGGCATGCCAGTTTAATTAGCAAAGACATTTGTAACAAAAAAAATTGAGAGAATTCTCTCAACTACACGAGCAAATGAGGTTTGCCACAGAAAATTTGCTGGTGTGCATGGGGTATTGGGCTCTACAACGAGACACAGGCAGGCATCTCAATATACAAAATAACTGGAATCAATTCAACTATAAACCGTTTGGTGGTTTGTGCACGACTTTACATCAACGAATTTGCCAGTGTTATGTTTTAAAAATGACCACCAAGGTAAGCAGATTAACAAGAAAAATTCAAGCACTACATATCAATGATTAATTAGTATCAAGGAGCATTTTAATGTCTCTGTTGACAAATTCCCTCACTTGAAATTTCCTGTGTCAAAAATAACACAGGCTAGGCTATTGCGTGTCTCAACAAATGTCCTAACAGAAGCGTCTACTTTCATCCTGCATTTAAAGTAATATGTACCCTTCATATCAGCCTTTATCGTCATGACTTACCACAATGTGACCAGTTTCTGGCTATGAAAGTCCTCAGAAATCACTCTCAAAATTCTTTAAATTCGGCAACAAGGAACAGAGTGAATAGCAAACTCCCCGTACGAATAATTGATGTTTTGTTGACCGCTGTACATCCTACCTCTGCTGCTTGTGTTTGTAAGTGGGCTTCAAACTGTGTCTTGTCCGCAAACTTGAAAATTTTCCCCGAAAAGTCTTGCAAAAAGTCTGTGTGAAAGCCTTTGTGGTCCTTGAGTTTGTAGGAATAATCAATGTTTTCCCGACCACTTTAAATCCTACGTGCGCCGCTTGTGTTTTTAAGTGGACTTCAAACTGTCTTGTTGACAAACTCGAAACCTTTTCTAAAAAACTCGAAGAGACTAACAAAATAGCTCTTGAAACCACGATCAATATTCGCCTGCACTGGTGTCTTTGTGTTTACACACTAAATTGACTGTTTGGGGCCTGGGGGTCATGAAAGTGAGGCCAGAGTCCATACCAGTTCCCGGCCGAGCTTAGGCCCCAGCAAAAATCTTCAGGGGGGCTAATTTGGCGTCAACAATGACCAACCCATTACAGAGAAAATCTCGAATTTTTCTGGCTGTATAACACAGGACACCCAACACACTTCTCCTTCGTCGAACGCAAACACGACTTAGGCTTATTTTGATCTACCATTGGAGACCAATAGTCCTAGCTGCAGTTGTTATAAGTCCAGATGTGATGTAATGTAGTGCTTATTTACCCAGTGGATAAGTCGGTATCCAACGGAGCAACCTTACTTCAACATACACATTTGGCCAGATTTGTGCAAAGCCGCACACAATGATTGTACATACAATCAAGTTCGTGGAGATTTTCCCCCATGCTTTATCAGCTGGATTATGGCTTATGCTGTGGACAAAATTATCCGCCCATTGAACAACTGGGGCTTGGATACTATGTTGTTTGTTTCAGGTCAATGTTTGAATTCAGCTGCTCTCGTAATGTCCCCAGGGTATAAAATTGAGCATTCAGTTTCCTAACTCAATCAAAGTGGTCGAATCAAACTCAATTGTTTAAGTTTTTATGTGTTTTCCAGGCTTGAGACTCTTTATAGTCTTTTGGTCTGCTTGGTTCGATTTTCCTTTCAGAATTCAACCTCAAGAAATTTTCTGCTTGACTCTGTTTGATGACCGAACAAAATCGAATTTGATTGTTCGATAACCCTTAAACCCCTAACAGTGACAAAAATGAAATTTCTCTTTATTTTGTTACTATTATTTTGTTCAAACATTCAAGTGATGAGAATAAAGGAAGTGATAACCAAGGATAAGATGTCTTGATATTTAGACACATTCTACATACTAGTGCCATAACAAATGTATGGAGTACAGTAAGGAGAATGTGCCTTTTTTGTATTAGGGCCTAAAGGGTTAGGTTTGATGTAAAGTTCTCTCGATAATGTTCAATGTGATACCCTGGGTAATACCACACACATCAAACAGAAAACAAATGCAACTTTGAGTCAGTAAATGTGCGCATGATTTATGTGTGAGGTTATGCAGAAAATCAGAGGGATGTGTGATTTACATGAAAAGCACCCAGTTGCTGGGTTGCACCAACAAGGGAGGTTAGCTGAGGTTTTCTTATTTGTTCCTGAGTTTTGTTTGTTCATGTCTTTGTAAAGGGAAAAAACAAGACAAAAACAAATAAATTCGTCCTGTTGGATGGTACATGTATATTGGTAGATTATCCACAAGGCTGAAAGACTGTGGAAAATAGTAAGCAGTTGGCTGAGAAGCGAAGCTTTGAGGGTAACTGTTAACCACAAACTGTTTCTTTTTTAATTGCGTTAATTTTCCTCATTTTGCAATTTTACCCCTTCTTTCATGTTAATTTCCTATATTGCCTTCAATTTGCTTTTATGTAAGTTGCATTAATTTCAAATACCTTAACAAACACAAGCGTTAATTTCCTGTGATAAGGTAACTAACAAAATTGTCCTGTGTGCATAATGTAATAGCATTAGTGAAAGAGCTGGGAAAATCATACAGCCTTTGAACACAGTTATCACTGGTAAATCACAGATGCCTCTCACTGATTTTTCTTAAAGAGAGTAAGTGACTGTACACAGGGAAGGTTAAGCCTTCCAAAATGAATTACGGCATTTCTTTCATGTCAAAATAGGTTAGATGGTTTGTCGGGGGTGACAATCCTGAAAACAGAAGAGGACAGATAAATAATAAAGTGTACAGAAATACTTTTGAGTGTGTGAAAATGGTTAGTATTTGCACACATGAAATTTTGCACAAAGATCACCTGAGAATGGTTTGTTGGTGTTCGTTAATGTTCCTAAGTGGGATCCATGTGTTTAAAGCACAATAAGGACTCAAGTGCACCCCTTAGGAAATATGTTAGTGGTAGCTACGAATAAGGTATTTTTGAAAATATTTTAAGGGGGTCCTGGACCCTAATTTACTGATTTTTGAGACATTTTCACTGGGACTAAAATGTGACTTATATTAGTCCAAAAACTATGTAATTACCACAGCTTATGCAACATTTTATCAGGATTCTGAAAGCAAAAACAGTTTGTTCATTAGATTTAAGGAATTTGTGGAATTTGAAGAATTTAAGGGTGCTATTGAGACTGCCATTTTAGCATAAATCAGACATCACTGAAAGGGGGTTTAAACATTTGTAGCAAGACATAAAACACTATAACAAAACTTTTCACCAGATTGTGTCACAGGAAGTTAAAAAGTAATGATTTTAGGAACAAAAAATTTTGATTTGTAGTCAATACATTACCTTGTAATGCAAACAGCATCATAGGAAGCCCAAGCATAATATTTGAATATCATTAAAAATGGCATTTCAAAATATAAGACTTGTGTACGCACTGGGTCGTAGTTACTACAATTGTAACACGACCAAAACGAGTGTGCCCCTCCCCATAAGGGCATAATTTGACTGGTGTCCAGTGCCGACCACGGTCAAATGGGGCTATTGGGATCCTCACGGATCCATGGCGGCCTATTTTGAGATGCTATTATGATTTTGTGGAGTGGATAATTCTTTTGGGACACGAGGTATGTGCAATTGGTTTTGAGAAAATCACTTGTATGTCTTCCTTTTGTCAAGTTGCTAAGTCAGAATGGGAGTCTAAACTATATTTGTGGGTAAATTCGAGTGAATTCCGAAACATGTCGAGTGGTGATAGTGGCTAAATTGGGCCAAATGACTCCTTCCTTGTCAATGTATTATACATGTTCTAACACACAGTAAAGTAAATGGACCTAAAATTGCTCAAAATGCGTTGTAAGGATAGCAAACAACACCTTGTAATGTTTCATGAACTTTATTCAGTTAGTTTGCTGTTATGTATTGCTCAAAATGTTCGCTTCGAAATCCCATACAAAGTCATATTTTGAAACGCTATTTTTAATAATATTCAAACATTATGCTCGGGTGTCCTGTGACAGCATCAAACATCTCATGACGTACTCCGGTGAAAACTTTCATAATTATACGTATTTGAAGCCTGCCAAGTTTGGTAGCAAATAAATAAATTGTAAAGGAGATATTCTGTCTACAATGAGTGCATATTTATGTCACAAGCACCCAAATTGTTCAAAACATGCCATAATTTTTCGTAATTCCTGCCCCGATCAATTCTAGCATGATCTTCGCCTCACCGCCATGTTTTCCAAGCCAGCAATACGTATTTCCAGTAGTAAATTCCAAACTTTTGCTTTATATAAGGTCTTTCTGCCCTTATAAAGAGGGTCCGCGAAACCAATCAGAAGCGCCAGCATAAACAATGACACCTTTCCTTGGCAACTGATATCGTGGAGTGCAACGCTGATAGATTTATTTGACTTGCGTTGTAAACTTTAGAGTTATTCTACAAAATAGAAAAGAACAGTGGCTTTTTATGATAAAATGAAGCTTCCATAGATATTTGTGAACACTAGTTGTATTCTGCAAAGGACAAGATTGTGCTTTTGACGGCCAGTAAGAAGAAGTTGTGTTTGATAACTCCAGACAATCGCTAGTATTTCAATGTCACGTGATGAAACTTGCATTGCTCCGTCTTTATACAAAAAGAGACACTTCAGTATGTCGGTACAGGGGAAATACTATGGTATCTAATACGAGAAATGTAACTTGTGATATTCCATTCAAACTAGCATGAATAAGGCACACTAAGTAAAGAGTATGTGACTTGTGATAATTTTGCAATTGAAACTTGAGATCACAAACTGTCAAAATCACATACCATAGGGAATGTTTTCGTAAACCACAATTACAATTTGAGCTGTTTGTTGTGGTAATTTTCCCCCAAAATTTGCCTTGGAGAGGAAACTTCAGTTCCTTATATCTCGCCAAATACAAATTCCCTTGAACTGAAAACTTGTAATCAAACATATTTTGTGATAAACTTCAAGCTGCTTTGAACTCGACCGATTTGAAAAGCATCACTCTAGCCTCCAGAACCCCCTTAAATATCAATAAAGTGAAAGGTGACAGTGGCCTTCACAAAATTCTAAAAAATGCCTTGGACAGAGCTTTAGTTCAGGGGTGAGTACATTTGACTTTGGAAATGAAGGTTGCTTGTTGTTTCTTTTGATAAGGAATTCTTCTCCACATTGTCTCTCCTAGATGTTAATTGTTTACTAAAAGGCATAAAGAGTGGATTACAATGGAAGCATAACTGTAAGTGTATATGTAAGAGGATTTGTTAGTGTTTAAAGTGCACGTAACCCAAAATATTTTGCCACTAATATAAAACTTTGCACCTATTTAAAAAACATCTAGCCATTGTTTGCAGTTTTTGACTTAACTATGGGCATCAAAACTCACGAAAAAGTACGCATCATTTGGTACAGAAGGGAGACGGGTCTATTCCCAATTTGACGTCAATGACTGCTTTGCCTGCATGTTTACAAAAACTTATGGCGATGCTAACCAGTTTGTGATGTCACATCAGGAATAGACCCACACTCCTCACTAGCTTGGTCGTGTGACAGACAGTGGCTAGATTTTGTAACGTTTATAGCCTATTAAAAAGTAAAGGCGCAATGCGTTTTATTATATGCTATTTTATTTATTTTATTTTATTAGCTTCACCATATAAGAAAGCACAGAGAAGAAGAAGAAAAGGAAGTTAAGGTGTCATGGTGCCCCAAAATTGACCATGTTTTCGAAAAATACACTTCTGTCATTTTCTGATAGATATTATTCAAACCTCTCTTTTACAAAAAGTTAAAAAAAAAATCGTTTCTACGCAAAGTTATGGACGAAAAAAGATTTGTGGCATTAATTTTCTCTAATAATGTGTTGACAGTCATCTGTCAACAACGCTGAAAATAGCATGTGACATAACAAGGCCCCGATGTTTTGACACGCGATCGATTGCATAGCAGTTCCACTTATTTTGAGTGTGTCTACAAAGTGGCTTCGATCAGATCTGTGAAAAAGAGAGAGAGAGAAAAGATCGAGCGTTGAGGAATTACTTGCGCTTCCTGACTCCTCACTAATTAATTTTCTCTAATAATGTGTTGACAGTCATCTGTCAACAACGCTGAAAATAGCATGTGACATAACAAGGCCCCGATGTTTTGACACGCGATCGATTGCATAGCAGTTCCACTTATTTTGAGTGTGTCTACAAAGTGGCTTCGATCAGATCTGTGAAAAAGAGAGAGAGAGAAAAGATGGAGCGTTGAGGAATTACTTGCGCTTCCTGACTCCTCACTTGTCAGTGTGATAAGCTTCAACTGCCAGCTCACTTTTCGTAACGCAAACGGCGAAAAACAATCCATCCATTCAAATTCCATAACAGGTCTACAAAGCCAGATGTATCAAAGAATCAACTTGGCGCAAAAGACGGCATGTCCTGGAAAGTACGGAATTTGTCTCCAGTAATAAAGAAGTTAATTTTTTTCCCAATTGCTCGCATTTCTGACAGGATGTTCTCTCTTAGATCTTGAGCCGAACATGTGGCGGCTTCTTTGCAGATTTCAATGTGCTTTCCTTTCACCTTTCCCTTTGTCTTTCAGGTCCCGGCAGCTTGGGTAGTCTTACCCAGCTCAAATGATGATGCATTTTACAGCCGACGTGATATTATGACTTTAAAATTTCCATTTATTGCGTTTGAAGACCCTTTGAACGGCACTCGTACTCAATGAAAGTTACTTTCCAACATAAAAACACGCAGAATTTGACACCATTCTTGTCGGCATGTTTGTGCTATTGTTGTAAGGTGGTAAGTTGAGCCTCCCCTCTGTCAACCGCAGGTAATTATCCTGACACCTAGGTGTTTTAATCTCCTCAGACTGGAAAAAGTTTCCAAATAATATTTTGGCTTTTTTCTTGAAACTAATTTTTCAAGTCAAGTGCCAATCGCGCGAAGACTGAAATTTTCCCGCTACAGGGGTGGAGGCAACTGGCCGCTCAAGAAACACTCTTCTTTCCGAAAAATGTCGGGGAACACCCCCTTTTGGCTTGAATTTAGCGGCAGTAGACCTTTTCTTCTCGTCACGGAGCTGTTTGCTTTCCTTAATCGCCTTACGGGTACGCTTTTCATCGTCAGAGTCAGAAGCAAGAGGCTCTGCAGTGTAACAGGACACCGTGTGCCACCCGTATTTTTCCGCCAGTAAAATATGCTTATTTCGTTCGAGAAGCTTATCTGTACCTTCTTGCAACTTGCTGGTACGCTCTTCGGAGTCGGTTGCCTCCAAGGCCTCATCGATTTTCTCTGCCACATCCCGATTTAGTTCGTACTGTTTTTTGTTTCCAGCGAAACGGAATTCCAGCTCTGGAGCACACTGCATCGAAATAAACAGGCTGTCGAATTTCCTACCCTACTTCATTCTAATTATCTGGTTCTGAAGATAACCTATAAGTACGTTTTCTTGTTAAAAAGAAGTAACTTATCGGTGTTCTCCCCAGGATTTTTGGAAGGCCAGGGGGTACTCTCTTCAAGCTCGCTCCCAGGGTCTCTCCCCACTCCCTGAGCGAGAGATGAGGGAATGAGGAGAGACCCTGGCAATGAGGTTTATTCTGAATTTGATTTTCATAAGAACCTTCCTGTGGCCTGAATAGAAAATTGATAAAGATTTCCGAACTTACGACTTACTTGTACATTGTTTATGAAGTAACTTAGTAAAGTACTCAGAAAAACAGGAAAATAACAGTTACTTGTCTTCATAAAGTAAAGTTACGTAAAGTTTGTGAGTACTTTATGAAGTAACTGTTATTCTCCTGTTTTTCTGAGCCCCCCAAATGTCAGCAGCTTTCTCGAAATCAAATTCTTCCAGCTTTGGTCCTTCAATAGAAATCGTTAAAAGATGGTTAAGGATCCTGTTACTGAGTCTATTCCGTAGCCTAGTTTTGATCCTCTTCAAGGCAGAGAATCCTCTTTCACAATCTGCACTGGACATTGGTATGACAAGGGCAATCACAGCTAACTTACGCAAATTGGGAAATATGTGCTGTAAGGATGTCTGCTGAACCAAAGCTGTCAACAACTCTCGACTGTCTTTGCCTTTTAAATCAGCCTTTGCCTGGACAGCATTCACAAAGGTTTTCCACTCTGCCAAAATAGCTTGGAGCTCCACAACAGGCTGATAGTGCTTGATCAGTTCCTCAATGTGTTCCTCACCATCACCTGGTAAATACTCTTCTGGCCAAGTGGAGGAATCAAAGACTGAAAAGTATTCTAGAAGACCAGCATCTGGAAATCTATCCTCAACATGTTTGCAAAGGTTTTCCAAATATTTATTGTAAACATTATGCTTGAAATTGTCCTTTGATGAGCTTCTGATATCAAAGTCCTTTAGTTGATTACTAATGACACCATCAACTTGCTGAAAAAATGCCCCAGGAACAGTCTTTAAAGTTTCTAGCTGCATAACTGTAGACTTCACCAGTGACTGAATCAGAGAGAAGTCCAAATTCTTTTTTTGAAAAAGCTTGGACAGGTGTGATAGGATAGGTAATATGTCTGACACCATATAGACACTTGCAACAAACTGATATGTGCAAATAAACTTGCTAAGACCCAGTGCCTGTGCATCATTCCTTTCTGTTGCCTCTTTCTGAAGGCTTGTTATAATTGATGGCAGAGATTTAAGAATTGCTGTTGTTGCTTGATCATGTGACAGCCATCCGGTGTCACTGGCTCTTTTAAGCTTCAGATCAGGTGCTCCGAGAACACTCTGAATATCCTTTAGCCCTGCTGCTCTGACTGCTGAATAGTCATAAAATCGATACAATTGAGCAACAATATCTTTAAATTTCTTCATGTATGGAATTGCTTCAGCTGCCTGTGAACAGGCAAGAGCTAGTCTATGTGCCACACAGTGGTTATTTACCAGCCAAGGGACTTTCTCCTTTAATTTTGCTGCCACACCATTTCTGCTACCAATCATAGTGCTTGCCCCGTCACTTCCAAAACCACACATTTTTTCATTCATTGATAAGTCTAGGTCATTGCACACAGAACAGATCTTATCAGTTATTGTTTGAGCTTTGTAATTTGAAAGCTCAAATGTTCCAAGAAATGAACACTTAATGATTCCTTTATCTGAAACGTATCTCACATACCACATAAGCTGTTCAAGAACGGTGATGTCAGTTGTTTCATCAGCCAAGATAGCAAAGAAAGGTGAAGCCTTTACTTCCTTCAAAATGTCATCATGGACAACTTTTCCAAGAGCTTCAACAACTTCCTGCATGAACCGTTCCGGTGTATACTTTGCATTGTCTGCTTTTCTTATCTTTTAAAGATATTCACATCCCAGTGACTCGCACAGTTCAATCAATGACTCAAAGTTAGTTGTGTGTGACACTTCCACCTTTATAAGCCAGTACATACATTTTAGGTGGCCAATAAATGCCTTTCTTTCAGCACTCAACACTTCTTTAAAGGCACCTTCTATACCACCATCAACAGCTGTTAAACCAAGTTGAACTTCCTGAACATGCTGAGTCCACTGAGCTCACCATTTTTGACACTCCTTCCACGAACGCGGGAATTTGGTTTAGTATTTCATGAATGACACCTTGAAGTGTCCTTGTGTTCTTGGGACAGTTTAAAGATGGCTGCTGTTCAACGAAATGAATGCATCACAGGTTTGAACATATTCATGTAAGGGTAAATCACTTAAAAAACCATATTAATTGCGAGAAAACACAGTAAAAAACACCAGGCAATGTTTCATCAACTTTATTGAGTGATTTCTTCTTTACTTATGGATAGGAATTCCCATTTCCAAATCTCAAATTAAGCTTACATTGGGTTAAATCTTCATTTTTAAGCCAGGCAGCAACGATTTTCCAGCAAATCAAGCCAGGCGGCCCGCCTGGCCTAAAATACCTAGGGAGAACACTGCCACATGAATACTCCATAGCTTCCTCGAACACACACGACATGTGCGTAATGACTTGTGCGCATTGTCACCGCTAACAAAAAGACTGCAGTGTCATTGTTTATCGTGGTTGCTAGGGACTCTGCGAGTGTTTGATTCTAGGACGCATTACACACTCGAAATACGCCATTTTCTGCATTTCTTCCATGAAATGAGTGTCCCAGAAGGCAATGCAACTTGTAACGCAGAAAACAAACATGGCGGACTCAAATTGAGCAAACAAAAGCGTAAAGACGTGCAAAATTCGGCGGATTATCAGCGTGTGTGAGGTGAAAATAGGAATATTTTCCACGCATTTTAATCAATTCTACTGAAAGTTGCCAGAGTTAACAAACACAAATGGAGCTATTTTGCCTGACTTAGCCGCAGTTTCCTGTTGCATCAGATCGATGTTGTGGCATGTCACGTGCCTGGTTTAGAGATCTTCGATTTTTTCCCATAGGATTTCCACCTGGATTGCGGCTAAGTCACACAAGAATCCCTTTTACATAGGTGTTTGATAGTGCAAAGAAGAAAGCTTTCAAACGAAAAGAAAGGAAGAAAAGAAAATATTTATGAATTTGAGTGACATTTTTAGGTGTTAATTTTCACACCTTTCTGACAGGAAGTTCAAAATTTTGACTTGAAATTCGGATTCCACGGGAAAAACTACTAGCGAATGGTTATGTTTGAAATTAAACCAAAGTGGATAAAGTATTTTAGAAGACTCCATTTACAACGCATTTCAACCAATTGTACTACCTTAAAGTGGGAATTTCTTCTGCTGTACTGGTCATTGTTTCAACTGCAACTGCTTTTGTTGTTTTGAGCAACGCCTTGTTGTGCAAGGCAAACGGTGTTTGCCTTGGAAGTTGAGGCGTGTTCATCAGCCGACAAAATCGTTTCGCTGCTGCCAGCCCTCAGCCAATTGATCACCTGGCACAAAAACATCATTCAAAACATTGGTGATTAGGTATTTTGAGAGATGTGAAGAAGTCGTTCGCCCAACCACACCAAATACAAAACTATTGAAGATGGCTGGTACATCCTTTCCGTTACAGAGTTTGCTCTTGCAAAATTAATCTGCATTCAAAGGGCTCCTCACAGGGCAAAATTCTGAATACAGAGTCCAATATTTCCATGTTGACGAAACGAAATCGTGTAATGGATGGATCTGTACTTGGTATTCCACAATCAGGCGATTTAGACTGCTTGGGGAGTGGCATTTTCCAAGCAGAGGCAGAGTTTCTGGTGTTTATGTATGTAGTCGAAGGAAACCCATCACCTTTGCTGACACGCGTATGCTTCTTTGAATACTGATTTCCACGAAATTTATGCTTTTTCAAATATTTAGAGCGAGATTTTGACATGATTAAGTAACTAGAAGGATAAATTTCCGAGAGCACTAGACTATAAAGTATGAAAATGCACGAGGATGTGACCAATATGGTGTATCAAGCAAATGTGAGTTGTTCTCAAGCTTGCCCTTCATGTATCCCTAATTCAAATGCCCCAAACAAGGCAAATGGAGACTGCTGCATTAGCGAGAGGTACCAGGGTTTTTTTTTGGTTCGGTGAATAACGCCTGGGCATTTTTTATTGTTTCTTGCCGTAAACAAACCGTTGCCATGACCATTGCTATGGAAAAAAAAGTAGATCTTCTCAGGAATTTCGCCTAAATTTCACTTTCCCATCACAAATTTCTATTAAAACAGAGCTGGGAACGAAAGAAGAATACTTGAGGATGGCAAATTCACTGAAATTAGAAATTCGCAATTTCCAGCAAAAAATGCGAAATTTTGAAGTGGAAGACCACCTTAAAACTTAAATCTGTCATAGAAAGTCAAAAGGATCTACGTAACAAGGTCTGGTGATTACCACAAAAATCTAAAACTAAGGATCTTAGGGAGGAAGGATCAAGTGACTCAGCCAATAGGAACACAAAATGGCAGTCAGTGACGCAATCGGACTGCAAATCAAAATACCTCAGCACACTTTTTTGGTAGATTACCAAGGATTAACAAACAGTAAATTGAAAGAAATGCAGTTAAAGATTACAACACATTTTAGTTTTAGTTTTTCTGAACTGAGTGACCTTATTGCTGCTAGCAGAATCGCAAGAAACTCAAATTTAACAGCAAAGTGGAAAAACATACCTGATTTGGACACAGAATTTGTAGTGTTCTTTCTCTTGGCGAGTAAAATTCGCTTCTTCATCATTTGCCTTCATCTCCCATCTTTGGCACACATGGAGTTCATTCCTTCCTTGGCTTTCTTGAATAGAACTGTGGGTAGATAGTTCGAGTATTACCGAACAAATAACGATAAAGCGGACCGATTACAAAAACCCCGATTTCTGAAATGGCCTGCCATGTTGTGACATAACATGGTTATCAAAATTAATAATGATCCCAGACTGTCCACCCCTTCTTGTGGAAGGAACATGGAGGGAATTCAGAATGACGATGTCTCTTGGAGCCTGGGTGCCTTTAAAGATGACCTTCACTGGAAGTTTCGCCCATCTGCAGCAATGGCAAGAGCAACAGCGAGACTGTGGTTTTCTGGTTCACAGGTTTTGACTGGAACTGTTTGGTTGCTGCTAACTTCCAGTGTAGGGGTTGATGGAAGCGCGAAGTACGTCGGTGTCTCATTCATGTTGTAGATCCTGGATAAAGGGTATCCAGCACCTTGTCTGGCTGCTATGAGGAAGTGGTGAAACTGCACAAACTTGAAGAATGAAGATGGCTAGTGGTGAAAACCAAGAAGCTCTCAAGAAGTTGTTAAAACGGCAAGCCATGGAACACACCTTTGGCCATGATGATGGTGATTATGATGTGTAAGAACAAAGCCCAAGCAATGTTGATTTCCCCATCACTGTAGTAAGGGGAAGGAGCTGTTTCTGTGGATCTACCACACACTCAAGGACATCCCATAGCTCATGACCCTTCAACAAGAGGAATTAGTTTTCCAGTTGTCCAAATGTCCGATTTTCCTCGTAATTCCGTTAAGATGAGAACATAAATTTTAAACACATGTTGACAACTGTTTGCAATTTGCCATCATAGATTATCACATTTTATCACTGGAACTGTATCACATTGTCTCTTTTTAGAACTGTTTTCAATTGGCCATCTGAAGCTGTGACATTGTATGTGGATTCTTTCGTGTGCTGAGCATCAAAATTGATTGAAGTGGTCGACTGAAAACTGCTCTGTGCTTTAGTTATTGTGGAATGACATAAATATGATACAATGATGAAGGGCAACTCTGCATGATCTAGTGTTAACTGTTGATGCAAAGCATGCTGCAAGACAGTGTTCGCAGTTTTCTTCTGTATACCAGATGAATGAAAGACATTCGCAAAGAAAGTTATCTGTATAGTCATTCTTGTTCTTGTTTTTTACAAATTCAAAAATAAATATCACGCCATCAGAGACCTTTCATAAAAACAGTAACACTTGAAAATATTCTCATATTAACATTTTGAAGTAATATAGATTGTGATAAAATCAGATTGATTGATTGATTGTAAATAGTTCATGCTTGCTCTTCAAGATTTTAAAAGTATTTAAGAATATTAAATATTATGTCTTTTGTTTAGCTTGTATAACATGTCTGGGATTATGTAATAAATTTCAGTGATAAAAAAATCCTCGTTGTATTCTTGTTAGGCTTCAGGCCAGGTAGCATGGGCAAGGTCCCCCATGTTAACTCTGTACACCTGGAAACAAGATCAAAATATCATATAAATTTATAGCTACAGGATTTTCAGCAAAACAGTTATTTCAGGAAGGATCCTAATGAAAGCAGGTTGCCCATGGAACAACCATACAGTAAATTTGTTTGTCCTATTGTCAACCACTTTTCCATGAAAATCAAATCAACTTTTTCTAGGCTTCCATCATCTTATGAAAGACATACCTAAGGGAAGTTCAATTTCATTTTCTGAAGAAAACCCAAAAGGAATGAATACATTCGAGAAGAAGAACAGAAACAAATCAGTTACTGTAGAACAGGTTTCGTTTCCCAAAGTGTGTTATTGTGTCATGCTCCTGGAAGGAACACTGACTTGACGTTCATCACAATCCTTCAAGGGTCACTTATTGTACTATAAAAATGTGTAAACTTACCCTTGCATGAGTTGGGTCTCCTTTGTCCACCAGGGCACCAGGAATTATTTCCTTCGCCACCCTCTTCAGGGTGGAAGGAAAGACATAAACTGGTTTCCAAACTTCTGACCCAAGGGTCTGTCGACTTCCAAACTGTGACAGAGGTTAATAACAGAATAGTGGCAGGCAGGTCCCCCTGTCATTCCATACCCTTAATAACCAATGCCAAAAGTGATAATCGTTTGTATGAGCCACTAGAGATAAAGGGGCCTGCAAAAATAAGTGCTAGAAAAGATTTCAGTCCAGTAAAACATTGAGGTCCCACCTGGCTGAATGCTAAAGTATTGCACAAACACTCTTATGAAGCTAGACAATAAAGTACACATGTATAGAAATGTTCAAATTCTTCCACTTATTCTGGCCATATATGTGTCGCTGATATGGGACAGTTGCCATTTTAATGCTGAAGACTGTCCACAGAGGTCAGAAATACCGACTTTAAGAAGTAGTCAAAAAGGAACAGGCGAACACAATAAGGAGGCTGAATAGAAGAATGATAAACTACTGAGGGCGAACATTGTGCTTGAAATTTCGACCAATGTACTAAATGAAAGTCCACACAATTGAGTGAATCAAACTGTATGCCTTGTTGTGCAAAGTGTTCCGATAAGAGCAAATGAGATGAGTCTAAGAAAAAATTTATGAACTTACCCACAAAATTGCCCAAAGCCATCTGTAGAGCCTGGTACAGCCTTGGTCAGATTTCGCCTGGCTTCAGCACAAAGGCATGCAAAAAGCGAATGAGGTCTTCAGAAATCTGAAATCTGTGAAAATGCAGGATTTCCAAATAAAGCTCCTGGTATAAAGTAACTCCACACAACCGAATTTTGCAACAACCTACCATTTGTGGTAAATTCGGCTTTGAAAAACATAAATGCAGCTTCCCGCGCAGCATCGGCCACAACAGTTGCCGCCAACTTGGTATTTTCCACATCCAGAAGTCCCAGAAGAAATCCACTGCTTAGAATTTTGCACACTCAATTCTTTTCTGGTAACCAGCCCAATCCCATTTCTCAGTCAACCGAAGCAACTTCCGGTAAAAACGCCAAACTTTGCCATGTATTTCTTTCTCACCAGTCGTTTATATAAGGATAAAAACATGTTTGTCAATTTTTACATGGCCTAACCTACAAATAACCTTAAAAATGATCTGCTCTTGAGAACATGAAATTTTGCCAGTGCAGATACCTTAAAGGATTAACACAACCCAACAGCTGTTTGCACGATGGCATCATTTGACTACAACTCCCAGAATGCTTAAGAATTTTTTGTTTTGCAGATAAGAACTATCGTTGCTTATTTAATAAAACTCATTCGGATGACTAAATTGAATAAAAAAGAGGAGCAAAATGAATTAGACTTTTGCAGCAGAACATATTAATGAACGAGAAAACCTGTGGTTTATCAAAGTGGGCCTTACAAGCTGAAGTTAACTCGTGGGCCACTGGATTAAATCTCTGAATCAATTGTTGTTTCTGGGCAACCGTGCTTGCTTTCCAAAAACTGACCTTAGGTAGTAAAATGGCCTCCGTTGGTATTTAGCCATCCTTGGTTGGTACCGTGTACGCAATCAACTGTCCTCGGTCAATTGAGGATCAGGAGGATGTGGATGGGGATTCTATGATCCATGTCTTTAACAATAAAACTTATTATATTATTTTAGTTCTGATTTTACATGGTAAATGAGGATGGAAAGTTGAATTCAGGCATTTGAGTAAGCCTGAAAGCCACATCTGGTATCCTGCATTTTTCTGCAGTCCAAGGATTTTTTCACTTGGGGCAACTCAACTTCATTCCCGTCTTATCTTCAAACCACCATCAAATAGACCATTTTGGTACTAACATCAAAGTAAATCAGTCACTATTGCTGTGGACTTTCCATATTAACCTGAATTGAAATGCAGGTTAAATCTGATGAGCAATTATCCAAGAAAGGGATGACTTTGTGTTGGAAGTATTCCACACCTTGTTTTGCCCACATCTGACTGAAGAAGGGAAGGTAAAGGACGCTTGTGCGCTTACTTCCCTCAAGTAGATTAAAAAAATGACATCAGTAGAGGAAACATTGATGTAGTGTTCTCATCCTAGCGAACTAAAATCAGAGACATCCATGAGGAACTGACCATCGTGAGGCCTCGCATGTGAAGGAAATTGTTTGACCTTGGTGACATCTGGAACACCGGTTTGCAAAAGCCACCTTCTTTGTACATTAAGTTTCGTTGCTTGAGGCTATGTCTACAATATAACGGACAGCTCTTGGGCTGGCACAAAAACCATATTGGATAGGGCTTTTGTTCGCATATAAAATGCTGATTTCAGGGTGGTTTCTGTAACAAAGTGAAGCTGTGCTGCGTCGATCTTGAAAGTGAATCATCACCTATCGGACAGGTTCCTGTGTCACTCTTTGTGGTAGTGTGAACAGATAGAAGTGAATGAAAGTGAATGAGTGGGAGCGAGGATTGGAACCCACCGGAATGGAAAAAATAAATATTCAGGAGTGAGGATTGGAACTTAGTGCAAAGATGGCGGCCTTACTTTTATACTTTTATACAGGGGATTTCTCTGGATTTCTACTATCTCAAGTGCTTTACTGATGCTGAAAGAAATGACGAAGAGAACCAACAGAAGGAGGTTTTCATGTGCAAGAAGTTCTTTTTATCTTGTCGTACTTTGCTCTCATCCCTTCCTAACTCAGACCCTCATACTCACAATAGGACTTGAATATTAGCGCACATCGAAGAAGAAGATCAAGTTCATCGTCCATCCATGAACAATCCTTGGAAGCTGCCATATTGAAAATGCGTGAAAATAACTGCTCTGGTCAACCACTCTATGCACCGAACACATTTGCGTTTTCTTCCAACCATGTGGACAGAAATGTGGCCCTCTTGGGCAACGAAATGCTCCAGAGGCTCTTGTGATCTATGTTTTCTCCGCCATTTTGAAAAACCATTGATAAGCTGCTTTGAGAGGTCAATTACGAAGTTTATCATTGCTTGCTTTCTCTGACAACGATTTGTGTGATTCAGTGACTCCAAAATAAAAGGATTGCAAGTGGATAAATTAAATAAAAACCAGAATTTGTAGCAATACCACTTGTGGGAAGAATAACCTGTCAAATGAAATGAATGGACCTGATCAGGTTGGTTAACACCTCCCATGTGAGACGTGTAAACATCAGCCACACAAGACTTATCAATCTTGAAATTGGGGCCCTTATTTCATCATTGAACAGCACGGGAAGGCTCACTTGGCAGTACATTTGTTGATAAAAAAGATATATCCCACTTATCATGCCATTTCGTAAACACAACTTTGCCTCGTTGAACAGGAACTTTCTCCGCTTGGTGAAGCTAGCTTGCTTTTTGCACAAGGGGGCAACTCTTTCCAGTTGCACCAAACTGTCGTATGCATGACTGGGACATACTGTTCATGAAATGACTTGAAAATATCCGCCATATCCTAAGATTTATTAGAATTTAAAAACTCTAATCCAAGTAGTGACTGTCAAAGATAAAAGTCCATTTGAAATATAAATGATAATGGTTTACTCAGAGTATCAATGAAATAGTGGTATAGGGCCAGAATACAGTAAAATACGTAAAAGATACGTGATAGAATAGAGCTTGAGATTTCAGCTCTTTGCATCGTGTTCAATTCTCCATGATGGTGTAGCACTTAGAGTGAAAAATATTATTACACATGTGCCCCTTACTTGCTCTGATTTCTGCCTCATCACTGCCGAATGTGGATGTGACAGGTGGTACTCAACAGCAACGGCAAGGACCTTGAATGTGGGGAAGTGTTTTGTAAGGACACGCAGCATCAGGGGAACCAAGCTTGCCTTGACACTTGCTTGGACGTCACGGCTGGGTACCAAGTGATACCACAAATTTGAACAAACCACAACATATACATTTATTGCAATTGTACACCACTGTTGATACTTCTAGTGGAAGGTCGATTTCCTTAGTTCTGTTACTGCATCCTCTAGGTCATTACAATTGAAATTATCAGGTGCACTGATGTTTCCTTCTTTACCATGAACACTGTGAACGAGGACCACTATGTCTCCATGCATCTCTTCATAATATTTCATGTGGCTCACTCTATCCTTGGATAAATCCAAGGGAGCAATGTTGTGACTGTTGTTGATGACTTCCTGAATGATTCTGATCTTCAACTCCTTTTCAAGGGTGTCTTGTTTCCAGGATGTGCACTTTTGAGGATGTTTGCACAGCTTTGGTTTGCATTTTAATTGCAGAAACATGTGGCATTGTGATGCCCTGGTGGGCATACCGTTCAATGGTAATGGCCTTGGCACCACTGTTCAAAAGCAGCAAACTTAGTCGGTTATGTGCAGCATTAAACTGTTGGTTGTACTGCTTGAAACAAAAAGCAGCTGCCAAACAGATTGCATTTCTTGATTTACTGTTCAAGTTCAGTGGCTTGTCAATGGCATGCAACTTTGCCTTTCCAGGCTGAATAATGGCCGTCAAAAAACTCTCCTTCCATGACATTCACTTAGCCTGTGCTGAATTTCCTTGACTTAGGCTGTGCATGTCGGTTCTTTCTCAAAGTTTCCAAACAAAAGCAAAACATACAAGCTAAAGAGCTACAAAAATTACACAGTTATCACTCGTCTTTTGGCTCATTTAAATTTTGGTGGCTCATTTAAAGTTCAGCAGTGCATGTTCAGTTACCTTAACATGTGATCTGAGTCTTTCAATAACAGTCTACTTTGAGTAACGTAATGGACGTCACATCAGAATATCGAAGATCTCGTTGAAATTTAGAAATTAAGATGTAGGGGTATAGATCTTTGAAAAGTTTGATATTTGTTGATGTAAGAAGTTCTAATGGATCTTATCTCTGTGTTATTGAGAGGCGCCAAAGCTTAATTGGCTCAATACTTGTAGATGTTTGTCAAGTTTTAGATAGCGAGGTTGATGATCTTCCAAGGAATTACAAATTTTGTCGACAAGGTATTCCAATTTCCGCAAAACAGGAAGAATCATTAATGCTGCAGTCACGTGTACAGGCAGTAGAATTGGAAAATGTTGGAAAAATTTCCAAGTAATCAAGGTGTAACTATTCCTTGTCACTTAAATATACTTTTTTGAGGTCAGACATATACCTCTTAAAGGGGCAGTCTCATCAATTTTTAGTATCACTGTGAAAAGCCAAAAGACACATTTTTATCTATGGAAGCCTAAAAATAATGGTCCAGTAGTATTAAAATGGGTATTCCAGTACATGGAAACTATAATAAGTATGTCTGGATAGGGATGGCCAGGATGGAAATGGCGTCCAACTTCAAAAATTCTGGCAGAATCTTTCACGTTTCTGTCCTTCTGTCTCAGATAAAATCTCTAAAAACTAATTTTGGCTTGTTTTTGTCTTTCAATTCATTTAATATTGTCCCCTTGGTGATCTAAAAGTAATTCATGTGTGAGCAAGGTACCTTTATATAAATTAATCAAAATTGTGACAAAGAAGATAGGAAAATTGCCATGAGACTGGCCCTTTAAAGTGCCACTGGGACCAGAATTTTGGTATTCCATGTTTTTACATTTTCGAACATAGTTTGTGGTTCTTAGTCACCATGCCAAATTTGAATTCATTACGACGACTAGAAGTCGCTTTTTTCGGACGGTTTTTGTCGAGATTTTGCAGCCGCCATTACTGGCCCTTGTTCCAGAAGCTGGCTTGCGAATGAGCGGAAGTGACGTCAGAGGCTCACCTCAAAACTAAAGCCTTTACAATCGCCTTTACATGGTTACTTGCCACGGGAAATTAAACTGTCCTCGAGGAAAGATTTCTTGCCAACTGTTTGTTGCACGACTTTGAATTTTTCCTTGCTGCAGCAGTTATGACAGGTTAGTACTTGTGCTGTACAATGCTACAACAATAAATCCAACCACCGAGCTAGTATTTCGCTTCATTGAAGCCCTGCGAGCGGACCCGATGGAAAAAAGGACAATGTTCGTACTCACACACAGTGCGAATTTCAACCCGAGAGGCATTTTGATCACTTCACGGACGAGTTTTTCCAGAGGGCCGTTCATGTCGCAAGATCCCAGAGGTCGATCATTCCATTGTCCATTCCAACTATATGGAAAAAAGGACCGGAAAAAACATTATCTGCGTGAACAAAACGAAAGGTACCTAATCTTAGAACGTAGTTCAAGTGATAGTTTGTTTCTTTTTCAACGCATCCACGATTGTGCAAAACTGATTTTCTTTTAACGTATTTTAAAATTTATTATCGTCGTGAAAACCCTTTCAGTTCTGCCGTCTGCTGGCGCGAAGATCCTCGGCGAATGCAGTCCTGACCGCCGTGATTAAGCCGATATAGTTTGTACTGCTTATCTTTTGCTTTTTTTTAATTGCGCGTATGGTAATTTCAGAGCAGTAATCGCTTAGAAGCATGGACATTTATTTTATAACATACCATCCTGAATGTGGAGGAACTTTTCTCTCTTTATTTCCTGTCGGTGAACAGTCGATTGACATTATTGTTCGGGCAGTAGCAAAACTTAGGTTAGGTAATTACAACCTAAGAATTGAAAATGGAAGACATTCCACCCCTAAACTTCCTGAGCATCTGAGAATTGAAAACGAAGTTGAAAACGAAGTACACTTTCTCTTATCTTGCAATAGATATGATGCAATTAGAAAATCTTTAATGGACGATATTCCTAGTAAATATTCCGATTTCAATTCTTAAATGCTCATGACAAAATTGCAAAATTACTGGTTACTTCATTTACGAAGCTTTTGCATTAAGAAATGCTTATGGATCAATAGATACAGGAATTTCTTTCTCTTTTCTATGTGCAATGGCATTTGTAATTGGGAATGCAAATAAAATGTTGTTGTTGTTGTTCGAGATAAAGGCTTTAATAGATCGGATCGTCGGTGCGTGGAAATTGAAGTTGGGAAAAAATATCACACGCCACCATTTGCTTAAGGGTTTAACAATGTTATTTCTTTTTACTGTCATGGCAATCTTAGTAAATGAACTACTAAGAAAAATCGTGAAATATCAAGTTATTATTTTTACGCAGCGAATAAGGTAAGCGAAAGCTTCGTTTTTTTGGCGGTCCGCAGGTTGTTGTTGAGCAGCAGAAAATTTTCCTTGTGGTTTTTAATTTTGACTACAAATATTTGGATTCCGGTCACACAAGGCCTCCAGTTCTGGAAAAAAGGTTTTGATTTATTCCACTTCTTTCGGCTCAGAAAAGGAATTCTATAAAAACTGTTTTACAATATTTAGCAGCGCCAAGCGAGCACATGTGTTTCAATGTGTTAAGTGACCACTGTACTGTGATAGACACGATAAGCTGCCTGGCAGCTGACTACAACAATTACGGTTTTTCAAGAAGGTTTCTCAGACTATGCTAAGAATGGCCAAAAATCTCAATACTCTTTTATAATATATAATGAACATAAACAACGGCAGACAAAGTATAGCTTCTTTTATTTTCTCCCACACCAACCATAACATCGATAGACCCACGGTTAAGAATTCGCGAGCATCAAAGTCTATTAAGTTTTTATAGGTGTTTTGTCTAAATTTCCACAGCTTAAAAGATCAACTCTTCGAATAGCCATGTCTATTTTGCTACGGGTTTATTCAGTGGATAAAAGTTACACAACCTACCTTGGAATGGACAACTTTATCCGCTGGATAGCGGCTGAACAGTTGGCTTGATAGCGCTATCTAAACTTTGAACAACCGAGATGAAGCAAGCGATAAATTTTATCCGCCAAATAACTCAAACAATATGGCGAGAAAAAAAACTTTAAACAGTTTGTTGACAAGATTATTAGTTGAAACCTCACATCAGTTCTTACATCGTACAGTAAGAAAAATTCTTCATTTGCCGAATGAAACGAATCCTCAGATGCTTCGGAAGCTAAAGACTGTTCTGAATCATAGAAATACTCTTCGGAGGTTTCGCAGTCGACGGTAGATATCTTCAGTCAAAACACAAGGAAACGGGACTGAGGTGAGCCTCTGACGTCACGAGCTATTAAATTGCGCAATCACCAAGGAACACGTTTTCAGTAATGGCGGACACATTTTACGCGACTTTGGAGCTAAAAAATGGAAGGTTTGGATGGAAGGTTTGTTGTTCAGTTTTCTGGGGAAATATGAACAAAACACGATATTCTGCGACAGAATTTGGCCGAAATAAGCTTATGAATTTTCGTCCGAGTGGCACTTTAAAAGCTCTCATCTCCTCGTGTACCTCAAAGTCTTGTATTACTTGCCACACTGAAGTTCTGTTGTCTTTGGGTCGTTTTAATTTCTTATCATTGTTAAAAACGACATAGTATTTCAGTTCCAATTTTGCCAAAAAACCAATGCAACACCTCAGAAATATGTTCTTCACTTTCAACAATCATGAATTTATAAGTTTTATTATCGGAGCCGAGGAATGCTTTTTGTCATTTACAAGCTAACATTCATTTGCTTTACAGATTTCATGTGATACCTGTAGAATCAGCAAGAGAACAAAACCCAGTGGTCTCTGAGTGACTGAAAGTAACAATTATTGTTCGCAATGGCGTCCTTGGCATTGGCGATAATAATTTCTACCAGAATTAACTGGGCAGTATGGTGGTAAAAACCTCAACAGGGCCCCAGATTCAGTAATTAATTGGCGCACTTTAGGAATACGATGCACAAGGTGACTATCTGTTCAAAAAAGGGAAAAACGGAAAATTTTAAATAGTTTTCAGACCCTTTTACGTTAGAGTGGTGTTGGTTATCCTCAATCCAAATATGTTGTTGGCAACTTCACGCATTCCTGTGAAAATAAGTCTTAACGTGGTAATAGCACTGACTGTTCAGTTTGATCTGGCTATAGTCATCTTGCTGTCTCCCGGAAGGGTCTGTTTTAGCTTTTTTTTTTATTAACAATCCTGAAGTAATCAGGTTGTTACAGGTTAGGATAAAAAGAGATGCCTGATTGAGTCAGATGGAAGTGGACTTCATTTGCCATGCATGTAAATTTGCCACCATGTACGGTGGTAAACTCCATCTAAAGCTAAATGTTGGTGTGAGACTGACAGCGAACAAGTACCATGAGGGAAAGATGAAAAGAACTTTGAAAGATGTGCCAACAGCGGAAGGCCCAGACCACCATCAACCACTGTAGAGTGGAAGTATGCGGTTACAGTGTCATGAGGCAACTTCAACCAGGACCTTTCAGCCACTCGTGTAGTCTGATCGAGCCACTTGAGGTACTTGAAAGAGGTTGGCGATAAATGATGGTACAATGACGGCAGCAAATGACAACTGGCAATGTACAGCCACTGCTGCGTCTAAAGTGGAGCTGCTGAAATGTTCAACAGACCGTCCTTAAGGTTCTTTGTAACATTCGCCTTGGTACTTCATGGTGAGATGTCCACACCCAGGTACCGATAGACTTGGCTGAAACCGCTGGAAGTAGTTGCCCCCCCCCCCCCCACCAAAAGGTGAGGAAGTGGGTTGACCACCCACTTTTTCGCCCTGCCATCAATGTCAATGCAGAGAGAAGCCGACTTTCCCGCCAGGCCTGTGCTCATTTCCAAACCACACAGCCCTAGCTGGTGGTCTAGGTAATCAGCCAGGACCTGCAATCCAGTTGGTGTGGCAGCGTATGACGCAATGTCATCCACAAATCCGCTGTGGTTAACTCGTACGCCTCCAACCTCCGTTCCCACCTCTGGATTAAGCTGTGGAAGTGCCATATCAATCATGGCATTGAACAGGTGGATGCTCTTCGGGTCTCCTTGTCAAATTCCCCGCCCAATCTGATGGAACTCCTCCGCTCAGAGCCAATTCTCTGAACAGTCCACGCATCATTATACAGCTCGCACAGATAGCCCAAGAATGTCTGTGGAACCAATAAGCATGCAGCTGCCACCAGAATGGATTGGTGGGAAACTGAGTCAAAGGCCTTCTTCACATCCACAAAGGCGATGTTCAGTGGCCTTAGGTCATCCTGATGTTGACGGATGACCCCCTGGATAAACCACACCAAGTCGGCTATACCATCACCCTGTCTAAACGCTTTCTTGCGAGAACTGAATGAAAGGTTCTCCTCCATCTGATGTGCCAAAATCAGGCAGAAGCACCTGACCATGATATCTGATGTTGTGATCGGAGAGAACTTCTCCGGGGCACCCGGTTCCACACACTTGGGAAGCGGAACAGTAGGACACTCAGTAGGTATCCTGCCAACAGCGATAAATTAAAGTGCGCCGCCAACTGATCAGGAGGCAGTGTTCTTACGTCTTTGAGCTTACGACCTTCAGGCCCAGGTGCGCTGTCCTTCATTCTCGAGAGAGCTTTGGCAACTTCATCTGAATTGATTGGATGCAAAAGCTCCCACTTCATGGAACCCATCGGGGAGCAACGGGTGTTCAAACAACGCTCTCCAGAATGGTTCCTGCATATTCGTAGGAAGCGAGGCTGGCTGGTCTTGCCAAGTGCCTGAGATAACATTCTGGGCACAGCGAGAGCAATTCTTCTGACACTCCCACTGCACCTGGGCATAGTGTGCCCTGCGCCTGACTAGGACAACCCTGGGCCCTGGTTTGTGAGGGCCCAGTATGCAGCGCAGATTGCCTCCTCGCCAGAGGTGGCAACCAGGCCATGTACCCATCATCCAGCGCCTTCCTAACCTGGTCAGATGGCAGACCAGGTTCAATCTCCTCAAGGCCAATACCTTGCAGATCGAGTTCGACACCGTCTGGTGCATCCCTAAGTTTTCTTGCCCACTCGCCCGCACCATCATCGGTCTCTTGGGTTCCAGGAAATTCAGTTGCAAGATCTTCATGTGAGAATGGCAATGACAACGCACCGTCGTGCATTCCAGGTATTGCTTGCGTTCCCTCAGCTACGCTAGAAGTCGCGTCAACACTCAGACTACCAGTGTTAAGGGCCTGCTGTTCAGTCCTTGGAGTACTAAGGATCTGGTGGTAACGTACGGTGCTCACCCGCCATTGACTTTTGATGGAACCATAAGTCCGGCATGGAAAGAGTGAGTGAAGGTGCTTGTTCATCTCACTCACCCCCTCAGCCTCAGCACATGGTTCTTCACGTGCGAGCAGAAGCAGTCCCTTTCAATCCCAACGTGCCTTCTTCCTCCGCTCCGGCACATTCTCCGTATGGGCTTTCCGGTGGTGGACACTGAGCCCCACTGGTTTCCTGAACTCTCTTGAGCAATCAGGGCAGTGGTGGACTCCCAGGGTCTCAGCCCCCGCATCAGCAGGCCGGCAATTGCCAATAGGGGCTGCAGTGGCAGCCCCATGATAATTTCTTGACCGTCCAGAAGTAATTGCACAAACCTACAAGGGTTGCTAGCCCTTGTGGGACTAGGGCACTGTTGGCTTCACCAGATAACTGCCCTACACCCAGCCATAATGATAGGTGCAAAAAGCGAAAGGTGAAGTGAGATAACAAATGGTAGACCCAGGCACCCAGCTGACAATGTAAACAACCGATGCCAATAGCTGTGGCAGGACCCAATCAGGTGCACTGACAATTCCTTCTTTACCGCAAAAACCACGAACAGGGGCTAGTATGTTTCCATGCACCTCTTCATTATATTTCATGTGGCTCAATTTTTCCTTGGAGAAATCCAAGGGAGCAACGCTGTGACTGTTGTTGATGACTTCCTGAATGATTCTGATCTTCAACTCCTTTTCAAGGGTGTCTTGTTTCCAGGATGTGCACTTTGAGGATGTTTGCGTAGCTTTGGTTTGCATTTTAATTGCAGAAACATGTGGCATTGTGATGCCCTGGTAGGCATGCCGTTCAATGGTAATGGCCTTGGCACCACTGTTCAAAAGCAGCAAACTTAGTCGGTTATGTGCAGCATTTAACTGTTGGTTATACTGCTTGAAACAAAAAGCAGCCGCCAAACAGATTGCATTTCTTGATTTACTCTTCAACTTCAGTGGCTGAATAATGACCGTCAAAAACTCTCCTTCCATGAAATTCACTTAGCCTGTGCTGAATTTCCTTGACTAAGGCTGTACATGTCGGTTCTTTCTTATCATTTATCATTGTTAAAAACGACATAGTATTTCAGTTCTAATTTTGCCAAAAAACCAATGCAACACCACATAAATATGTTTTTGCTTTCATCAATCATAAAATTTACAAGTTTTATTATCCGGGCTGAGGAATGCTTTTTGTGATTTCCAAGCTAGCACTCACATCGTCCACATCTGCTTTTGAAAAACACGCTTTTCTTGCATGCAGGTGTACTCTACTGAGTTAAAATTTAGCTCCACTTACTTCGCAGAAACCGTGAGATTTTGTGGGAATAACATGGATATATATACTTTCAACATAAAATTGCGTTTTTAAATAAAACATAAATCACCCAGAACAGTTCAAAGACCGACTTCAATAGCCACAGTGCATTACACTTGCTGCAATACCTGTAGAATCAGCAAGAGAAGAAAACCTGTGTGGTGTCTGGGTGACTGAAAATAACAATTCCTCTTTGCAAATGAAGGCCTTAGCATTGGCGATAATCATTTCTACCTGCTTTTGATTGGGGAGTATAGTGGTAAAAACCTCAACAGGGCACCAGATTCAGTATTTAATTGGCGCACTGCAGAAATACAATGTGCAGGGTGACTATCTGTTCAAAAAGGGAAAAAAACGGAAAATTATAAATAGTCAGACCCTTTTACGTCAGAATGGTGTTGGTTATCCTCGATCCAAATATGTTGTCGGTAACTTCATTCTTGCTAATTATAGTCTCACCACGGTAACAGCACTGATTTGGTTATAGTCAGCTTGGGTGTCTCATGGAAGGGGTCTGTTTTAGTCTTTTTATTAACAATCATGAAGTAATCAGGTTGTTACAGGTTATGATAAAAAGAGATGTCTGATTGTGTCAGACGGAACTGGACTTCAAGTTGCCATGCATGTAAATTTGCTACCACATAAAATCTGAAAGTGATAGTAAAAGAGGCCCACAGCATTGACGAATCAGTGTTAAATGACCAAAAGGGTTGTGGTACGGTAGAGGTTTTGTGAAGGATCAAAACAGTTGTCGGAAAGGGGGCCCACTTATTGTTTGAAAACAAATGTAGGTTTTTTGTCTATCAATATTCACCACTGTGTTTGTTGTGCCACGTCATTACTGTGGTTGTCCAAAGTGTATAACATTTAAAACAGGAATCTTCCACGACTCATGTGCTTCCTGATGTGTGCAAACCTAGACAACCATGAAAAGAGTAGTTCGCAAACTTCAGTGTTGACATTGTGTTGAAAAAGAAAAAAGAACATTTTAAGATTACATTTTGTTGTTGTTGCCTCAGTAAAGTTAACGTGTGGCAATATTGGAGTACAGTGGCCTCATGATGGAATATTTTTGCTTGTAATATTGGATTCTTAGGGTGAGAAGAAAGTTATAAATGAGGGCAAATGTTGTCATAAGAAAGTTCTTGTTTGGTGATTAGGGTCAATATCCATTAGTGAGACTGATTGCTATGCCCAAGGTAATTATTTTGGTATGTTTTCCTTTAAATAATTAAAATTATATTAAAATGTTTAACTCGTTTGAAGTTGTTCTGTCACTCATAATTTATCTTATGTGGGAATTTGTAAAAAAATATATTCTTGCATGCCATTTCATGTTGTGACTATGTCAAGTTCTGTGAAAAATTGTGGTGGAACAGTTTTTTGTTGTAATGAAGTAAAAATGTTAATCACCTGGAGGCAACCTGAAGTGTTTGGGTTAGAGTTTTTGTGCACCAGGCATCGACGTGGTTCTTGAAATGGAAACAATCACAAATCAACTGCATTTGTGCCATTTCTGGGCTGTTGGTGTGAGATTGCATCTCTTAGGGTTTTGTGCAAATTTCCTCAGATGGCATGCATCATCATAACAAAGTGTTTCTGTTGAAAAGGAAAAAAGTGTCATGCTTATGAAACGTGAAGGTTGAGACATGAAGTTGTAATTTAAAGTAATTATGAGAAATAACTGCCTTAAGTTCATTTAGAGGTATTCTCACCAAGTTTTGTTTTAAACTCCTTAACTTGGTTGCTCTGGGGTTAGCTCTGTATTCCTGAGTTTCCAAAAATGTGGTTGTGGAAAAAAGCACAAAAAGCCTGACATAAACCCTTTGGCATTGTTTTGGTCATCCTGGATGTTGGGTAGGGCTGTTTGAGGTTGAGTGAGACCCAGAAAGGTAAAAGATGTTTGCGTCATTCTGTAATTGGCATTCCCGGTGACTGCAAAGAAATAAATTTGGTGATTGCATTTATTAAAATTTAAAATGGAATGTAAAAGCATGAATGTTTTACGATTTGCATATTTTCTCATGTTGTAAAAAGCTGCCATTCCTACTAAGCATACACCCTTTTAGAAAGTCCACCCACCTGTCTTGGGAAAAATTGGAAATAAGTAAGGTGATATAAATAAAACCGCAGAAGAGGCCAAATTTAATAATGTACCCAATGGATCAAACCCAAGGGGCTTCAAGAAATGAAATGGGTAATTTTATTACGTTTGGTTGGTTGTTGTAAAAGGCATTCAACCTAATTAATTTTGTAACCATGCATTTGACATTATGAGCCTGTGTCACATTTGAACCTAGTTAGGTGGCCTTGCTCACCACAAGTCCCCCTTAGCTCAGTGGTTAGAGCATTCAACCGGCACCTGGAAGGTCATGGGTTAGACTCCCGTTGGGGAGTAAAAACGACGTCAACATGTCTTCTGTTAAGTCTGTAACCCCCTGGATAGTTAACATTAAGCTGTAATAATTACTTGTCTTTGTTTTGTCAGTAAACATTTGTAAGAAATCTTGGTACTCTTTTGTGTCTGACACTTGTGTCTTGGTGGTCGAGTACATATTCATTGGACTGAAAAAAGATATAAGTTCGTCTAAGAGTCCAGAAGATTTCCTTCCTGAATTTGCAAAAAATGGTATCATTTGTTCCTGAATTGTATCTCTGCAATTCTTTATAATAAAGTATGGTTTTGCTTTTTCAGTCCTATGTTCAACGTCTTTTTCTAAATTGGCATTTTTATGAATGGTGGACATGGCAGTTACCAACTATAACTGGACATTTTGGGCCGAATATTTAAACGAAGTCTAGCTTAGACCTGGTTTTTGACTAAATCGAGGTTTAGACAAGGTCTCCAAAGACCACGGATAGCCGTGCAAAACATAAAAGGCAGTTCATTTCATTTCCAGCCGAGTTGCATGAGACAAAGAGAAGGTTTTACGACATAGCGGGGTTCCCTTGTGTCGTAGGAGCAATCGATTGCACCCACGTGAGAATTGTTTGTCCAGATAGGAACAATGCGGTGGCTTTCATAAACAGGAAACAATTCTATTCTGTGAACGTTCAAGCTGTTTGTGACAGTAACGCATTAATTACCAACATTGTTGCACGCTGGCCGGGGGTTACTCATGACTCCCACATTTTTGACAATAGCACAATTGCTGAACAATTTTGCAATGGATCCATCAATGGTCTCCTTGTTGGTGATAGTGGATATGCATGCAGATCCTACCTTATGACTCCCCTTCTCAACCCAAGAAATGAAGCAGAAGTCTGTTATAATGATGCTCAAAGACGTACAAGAATTGTGATAGAGAGGTGCTTTGGAATTCTGAAGAGGCCCTTCCCTTGCTTGCATGTAGGGTTGCGTACCCGTCTTGCAACAGACAGTTCACCTTCACAAAGCTGTTGCATTTCTGGAGATAGTCTTGGTATGCTTTCGGAATCCAGGAAAGGACAACACTGGTTGATTTCCAATTGATTTGTCTCGCTGTAAAGGTCTGAGTAGAAAGAATACAACTCATCCATGATTTTTTTAGGATTTGTCGTTATATTACCAGCAGCGAATTTGACTTTCCTGATCGTGCTTTTTCTCTTGTTATTTCTTTCAAGGTTTACAAAGTACTTATTATTTTTCTCCTCTTTTTCATACCAGGATGCACGTGAACGATTGATTGCTCCTCTATTTATGTATTCATACTGGAGATGACGTCTTGCTAGCTCTGCTTTCTATGCTTGAGTTGCTGCTTACTCTTTCCTTCCTTTTTTGACATTCAGTCATGAAATACGACCAAAAAAATCAAACTCGCAAAGGCATGCGGAGCTTTGGTGAGCATGTCTTACTCCGACGTCAAGGTGGGGAAGTGGATTGACCACCCACTTCCATCTTCTTCCTTGCCATCGACGTCAATGCGGAGAGGAGCCGATTTTCCTGCCAGGCCGGTACTGATTTCCAAACCACACAGCTCCAGCTGGTGGTTAAAGTCATCAGTCAGCGCCTGCACTCCAGCCAGCGTGACTGCGTATAACGCAATGTCATCTGCGAAGGCACCATGGTTGACTCGTACGCCCCCCACTTCCGTTCCCACCTTTGGATCAAGCTGGGCAAGTGCCATATCAATTTTGGCATTGAACAAGTGGACGCTCATCGGGTCTCCTTGTCGGAGCCCCCTCCCCAATCTGATGGAACCGCTTCGCTTGGAGCCAATCGTCAGAACCCTCCGCGCATCGCTATACAGCTTGTGCAGAGTGGTGGAAATCCCAAGTGTGCAGCCACCACCAGAATGGATTAGTGGGAAACCGAGTCAAAGGCCTTTTTTCACATCCACAAAGGCGATGTTCAGTGGCCTTAGGTCATCCTGATGCTGACGGATGACCCCTTTGGATAAACCATACTGAGTCTGCTAGACCATCTCCCTGTCTAAACGCCTTCTGGCGAGAACTGAACGGAAGGTTCACCTCCATTCGGTGTGCCAAAATCCCATGGAAGCACCTGACCACAATATGTGATATGGTGATCGGACAGAACTTCTCCAGGCACCCGCTCCCTCCTCCTTGGGGAGCTGAATAGTCTTGCCCTGCCGTAGGGCACTCGGTAGGTATCCTGGCAACAACCATAAATCGTAGTGCGCAACCAACTGAACGGGTGGTAAGGCTCTCACGTCCTTAAGCTTGTGACCGTCAGGCCCCGGCGTGCAGTCCTTCATTGTAGAGAGAGCCTTGGCGACTTCATCTGAACTAATCGGATCCAAGAGCTCCTGTGTGGTGGAACCCGCGTGATGGAAGGACCTATCTTCGCGATGCAATGGATGTTCGAACAACGCTCTCCAGAATTGCATATCCATAGGAAGTGTGGCTGGCGATCTCGCCAGGCACCGGAAATAACATTCTGGGCACAGCGAGAGCAGTTCTTTCGATAGTCCTGCTGCACCTGGGCATAGTGTGCCCTGCGCCCGACTCTAGGATGACCCTGGGCCCTGGTCTGCGGGGCCCGCAGCACGCTGTTCAAATTGTGTCCTAGCTAGAGGTGGCAACCAGGCCACGTCCTCATCCCCTAGCACCTTCCTTCCATCCTAACCTGATCAGATGGCTGATCAGGCTCAATCTCATCAAGCTCCAAGCCTTGCAAGTTGAGTTTGACACCGTCTAGTGCATCCCTCAGTTTCCTAACCCATTCACCCGCACTGTCATCGGTCTCCTGGGTTCCAAACAATTCAGCCGCATGATCTTCTTTCGAGAATGGCAATTACGACGCACAGTCGCACGTTTAAGATGTTGCTTTTGTTCCCTCAGCTACGTTGGGAGTGGCCTGACTTGGGCCACCCACTTTCAGGGCCTGATGCTTGGCCCTTAAAGTACTAAGGATCTGGCGGTAACTTGTGTTACCCACCCGCCGTTGACTTTTGTTGGAATCAGAAGTACGGCTTGGAAAGAGTGGGTGGAGATACTTGTTCATTCGCTTCAGACCCTCAGCCTCAGCACACAGTCCTTTGCACACGAAAACCAATTCCTCTCGATCCCAATGTGCCTTCTTCCTCTGCTCCGGCACATTCTCCAGGTGATACACCTCGGGATGACACTGAGGCCCACTGCTTTCCCAAACTCTTTCGAGCAATAGGGGCAGCGATGGACACCCAGATTCTCAGCCCCTGCATCAGCAGGTCAGCAATTGCGAAATGGGGCTGCGGTCGCAGCCTCAACCAATCTTCTAGTGTTTCTCGAAGCAACTGCGACAACCTACTGGGTTGCTAGCCCCTGCTGGCCTAGGGTACCGTTAGCTTCACCAGACAACTGCCTACCAGCATAATAATAGGTGCAGAAATGAAAGGTGAAATGAAATAACATATGGTAGACTCAGGCATCCACGCCGGCGTAAAACCACCGATGCCGACGGCCACAGCAGGACAGTGAGATGGCTACACCTCCCATATATACAAAGCCATAGAGGGCCTTCGGCCTGTGGCTTGGGTGGTACGTAACTGCGTGCAAGATGTCAAGTGCACATAATAGAGCCATTGGGGCCACAGGCTTGAGCGTACATACCGCTCCTTAAATGTGTATATCTCTTCACGCGTTATTGGGATGCCATGCCCAGCACTCACATGGGCACTTGGCCGGCACAACTCACACATGGGCACCTAGCCCGCACTTGCAACAGCCCAAAGGGGGCACGGTTTAGGGTCCCAAAGGACACACTGAGGTGGACTACCGCCCACAGCTGCTACCCCCGACACTGGCGGCACACCAACCTGAAGCCTGAGCCTCAGGTCTGAATTAGCTGGGCTTCAACAGAAGCTGGCTACTGGTGACTCTCGCCGGACACAGATCGGTGATTACCAGGAAGGAAGGCAGTACGCCGATGAAGGTGACCACCCACCAACCTGAACGACTGCATCACACGAAGAGGCCACAAGTAAAAATGTGGGAGCGTTGCTAAATTTATTAAGGCTTATTGCAAGTCATCGTTACAGTAAACCAAACAAATAGAACAGAACCCTGGAATTGCCAAAAATATTCATTGTCGAGCGGAGCGAAAGGACGTCTGTTTTCTCAGTTATTGCTTTACCTCTATTGATACAACTTGATATACACATCTTCACTGGGATGATCATCATGGGCTTGTGTAAGTGAAAACATAATGTCAAAGTTTTCAATAGCAGTTCTGGGTACACTTACATGAAGGCACCCAGTCAAGTATACTGACTGCATAACAGTATGACCAGTTTTTAAGGAATAGATATGAAGTGGTCTTCCTATCATCCATAATAATGTTATAATCAAAAATCGATAAAAAAAAAACTTGAAGGTATTCCTGGAGTCTAATTTAGACATTTGGGCCTCTTATTTTTATGTCCCAATTCTGTAAAATTATTTGTTCAAACTTGGTCATATTAACACAGACACTACAACATTATGTGTAGATTTGTTAAAATAGTTTTATTCTAAAGTATGTACAGAAGTCCTGTAGTCTGATACTTTTGGGGGTGGTTAAAAGATTCTTGGTTCTGGATTTTTCGATATAACTCAAAGAGAATTCAAAAAAGCTTTTTCTGATCTACGTATGTCACCGAAACCTTGAATCTTGTGGCAGTACGTCACAGTAACGGCAAATCGAAAAATGTTACACTGCAAAATTTAATTTTGCTCGTTTATAGAATTCTTGAAGTCATTGCAGGACGGATACTTGATAACATGTGACAAACTACCAGAGAAAACATTGTACATGTATCTAGTTTATGTCCTGCAAGTTTCAAGTCCATCCGATGAACCAAAGAAAAAATGTAATTTATAAAACCCCACCTTTGATGAAACTCGTATTTTTTAGCTCAAAATCGCGCTCAAATTGAAACAAAATCGGTCTACAGCTTTCCTCCAAACCATTTTCCATGGCAGTCGTGTTGTTGAGTCCTTCAGTCATGTTTTCCAGCGAAAAAACGCAAAATAGTGCCCTTTTTTTGGTTCCTCTTTCTTTTTAAGGTGGGCTATTTTCCTGCGAAACCAATCAGAAGCGCCAGCATAAACAGTGACACCTTTCCTTGGCAACCAATCTCATGGAGCGCAGCGTTGTCAGATTTATTTGTTCGTGTCGCAAATATCACAGGTATTCCACGGTATTCCACGGGGTACCGTACTGTGTTGAATTTTGTAAAGGACAAGATTGCGATTTCAGAGACTTGTAATAAGAAGTTGTCTTCGATAGCTCTGGGGGATTGCTAGTATTTCAATGTCACGAACAAAACTTGTGTAAATTTTGTGCAGTTACTTCACACTAACTCACGTCTCTTATGACTGTGAAGTGAACGGTTCACTTTTAACTACCGCTTTGACACCATATGACACCAACAGACTGCTGTGCACTTGAGTCAAAATCTCTGTGTTTATTAAAGGTGAATTGTATCAGGAAAGGGCTCCATTATAGTCGTCTCGATTTGGACCTCGTTCATATCTTTGCTAAATCAACAAGCTGATAGCACATGGCCTTTTCCATAAGCAACACTCTTGCACCTTAAAAGCACGCCACATAAAACTGGAGTTTTCGCAGATTTTGGTCTTGACGTCCTTTATCTGTTGTTGAGGCCATTACCAATTCCACACATGTTCATTCATCGTCTGAAACGAGACGTACCTTGCTGGGGCTGAGAGGAACCCTGATTGGAGCTAATAGGTGCATTACTAGTGCTTACTCTTCCGAAAACCCTAGCTACTTTACTGTTGACATTCACAGGTGACCGACTTCTGTTTTCCATCTGACCTGACAGTTGTCGTATGTTTTCTAGTAATTGCTTAAATTGCTGCATGGTTTCTTGTGTTACGGAACAGATTTGGACACGAAGTTTTCTCTTTAGGAAGTTTTATTCTGGTTGTGCTCGTTACACTGAAAGGCTCAGAATTCATCTATAACGCATCAACTACGCTATTAGAAGTGGTTGCTTTGTCAACGTAACGCGCTGTGATTGGCTAAAATATCCCGCCTACGTGCCGCGGCATAACTCAAAGACGGCGGCTTTCTATTAAGGGATTAATGACTACGCACAAAACACTGCTGAAATGAACTAACTTTCTTTCCCGAAACTTTAAATGTTGGTATCATAACTTATCAAGATCTGGCACGGGAATAAACCTTTAACTCCAATCACAACTGTTACTGATTCGGCTAATACGCTATTGATGATCACGCGTCTGTTTTCTGGTAAACTACTTATTAAAGAACAAAAGTTCCTTAAAGTATTGTTCTTAAACTTAATTAAATCGAGCCGCGTGTTTTGCTACGCCTAAATTTCACTGTTCGTTTTAAAGAACATAAACTATCCTAAATTGATTATTTTATAAAAGAGAAAATATCTTAGATTGAAGACAGAGGAGCGCGCGCCAGGAAATCGAAGGGTTGTAGGATATTCGTAGTTGTTTACGCGTCCGTAAACTAATTACCTGGATTAGATGGAATCTAGGCTTTGTTAACGCTAAAGTCCGAAATGTTTCGCCCCCATGAAGGGGCACAAAAGGTAAAAACCCCTTTGGCGGAAGACCACACTTCTGGCGTCCAAAGTAAGAATAGCGATTTTGAAATTCCATCATCAACCCTGTTATCATCAATAGCGCGCGCTCCACTCGCACCATCTTAACCTAAAGTAAAACGACACTCTAATTGATATATCATCACACTGCATAAAGAACGTGTTCTATTAAGTAAGATTGCGGACCAACGCTTAGCTTACATAATGAGTTATCCACGAACAAATTAAGAATTCTAATAGTTGAATGGAACCATTGTTCCACAGTTCGTGCTGATCAAAAGACCAGAGTGTCCAGAATTAACCAAACTAAGTTAATAACTCTTAAAGGCATAACTGTTCGTAAAATAGAAAGTAGTGACCAGGTTGTTACTTGGCTTACGCAAAAACATTAACTGTTTACTCAAGCTGGATTAAACCAAACAATAGTTGCCTGCGTATGGTATTTAAATTGATTTGGAATAAAAGGAAAGGGATTAGAGATAGGAATTTTCCCACGAGAAATGTTCTAAGCTTGCAAAACAATATGTAAATCGTTGCGTGAACGTGAGTAAAAGTCAGTGACAAATTTGGCACGTGTATGTTGCTTATTAACGATCTGGTCATTGTACGAAAAGTACAGAACACGTTCGTAGTTCACTTGAATTTTTCAATAACACAAATTATACTGATTGTAATTGATTAATGATCAAATTGACTTATAATACAGAATATGAAAACTAACGGTCAAATTGACTAAAATACGAAATGTAAAACTTGTTTGAATATAGATAAAATTGTGTGCCAACACTTGATTCGCCTTTTCGGAGATTTTCATGCGAAGAAAAGGGCTTAGTACTTTGTATGTAGGGAGACAAATTATAGCCCAGGAAAGCCACCAACTCACCTGCTGAAGAACTAATTGATAGTTTCAAATGTCTATGTCTCAATCTTCTATACCGATTTCTTGTCTGGATGGGTGATATGTCTTGCTGCAGTGATTTTTTTCTCGAGTAATGCAATCACTTTCTGAAATGGTGACGTTTCATTCTCGTGTCGTATATATTTCCAGTTGCTGATGTGTCATTTGAACCATGGAGTTCTTCTGTTGAAGGTGCTATCGTGTGATAGGTTGCCCAAGGAAATATGAAGTTTGAACATCAAATTTCCGAGGGAACCTAACACACATAGGGCCTGAGGTAGAAGAACTCTATTGTTTTTATTGTGCAAGAGTGAAAAAATATGTCAAAAAATAGAGCATGAAAGCCCCCAAGGTCAATGATGTGTACATGGAAGCCATTTTAATGCCGTCCTTCATTTCTACTGGCTAACAAATATTTTCCTTGGCTGTGATTGGCTAGTAGTTTTGAGCTGCTCTGATAAGACATTTCGAGTGTTCAATCTGAAAGTCACTGTTCTGCAGCTAAAAAACATCATACGTTTTGCCCTAAAACTACAAAGAAAAGCAGCAGTGGGTTAAAGTCTGTGTATAAAGTCAACATTTGCTGCCATAAGAGAGTTGAAAGTGCAGTTATAAGACTGCCTCAATGGCAAGTTCTGAGCTGTTGTTGTGTGGTGGCTTGTTGACTGAGAGCAAACTTGCATGGGGGCCATTGCTGCTTCTCTCGTGACATCTTGGAGTCTTGAAAGGCAAGAGGTAAGCCTCTGGGAAGTCCAAAACTGTTGGCTGCTCATCAGATAATGCACTAAACATCGCCAAAGTTTGAATTGCTGGTCAAATGTCGGCGATTCATCAGCCATTTACTCATCACTGACAGCAGTCTTCATTGTCACAAAGGCCTCCAGCATGGTTTTTGGTCCTTCCAAGCTGGCCTTTTTGGTAGACAATTTCTGTCTTCTCTTGAAATGCATGGCTTGAGTTTAGTAAAGGAAATTGTGCCTCTTTTGGCCAAACGTTTCAAGTTTGAATCCAGTGTGTCATTAGCCAACTCAAATACTGTATCTCCTATCACGGAAACCTGTTTGTGATGAGGAGCCTTTTGCTTTCATAGAATTTTGCGAATAACGCTTCCCATTTACTGATCGCGCCTTAACATAAAACTGGCAAAGAATTGGAGCCCGCTCTTTGGGATTGAAATCCTGTGAGTTTTTCTCAATATTTCTTTCTTTATGCCAGACCAGAAAAGAAAAAACACAGATATGTATTCCTTGTGGAAAAATGGAACTTTCCTCATTCCTAAAATGACTCACAGTTCATTTGCAACATGTATTATAGAAATGCATTGTTGTGGTTTACAATTGTAAGTTATTTCAGACATTAAATTACCTTTAAGAACTTTGACAGCATAAGCAGTGGATTCTTTAGTTTTCTTTGGGATACCATCATCCACAATCTGCTTAATTTCTTCTTTGTTGATTTTCGGGAATCTCCCTGCCATAGGCCCTTTGCATAACTTGATCATGTGCTTCGATACCATCTAGCAATGATTCACTAGGTGGCAAACCATCCAAGCGTCCTTTCAGACAACAAAGCTTCGAGTGCAATCGAGCGTAGCCTTTGTAGTTCAATCCAAGCGTCTTAAAAGCGTTCTAATTCAGTGCTTTAGAAGTATCTTCAACAGATTAAGCATAAGCATCATTGTTCTGGATTAAGTGGCGCATCAAAAGCAAAGAATGGCGGATAGTGATACAGTTTTGCCTAGCTTGGTGGCGGCACTCAAAGTTCATAATACTCAGTTGGGTTTGATACAAAGGTGGGGGCTTGAAATATTTTTTCTTTTGTTTTTTCTTTTGTTTATTGAACAACTTGAATGAGAGTAGTGAGAGTACTTTCACATATTATTAAGTACCAGCAAAAAACAAATATGTGGGACTCCACTTTTGGACTTGGCCAAATCTGTACATTGGAAAAAAAATGAACAAATGAAGCCCTAAGATAAATAGTAATTAAATTTACAGCTGGCATTTAAGTTTTTGGTGTGTTCTCTTGCCAAAGCTGTTTTCGCTCTATCAGTCACGTGAGGCTCGAAGGTGTCACAAACAAACAGGCTGTGTCTCTCTCCCAGTCCACCTGCCTTGAGTGCAAAAATTTCTTGATCCACAACTTCATTCCTTCGCTATCCATCCGTCCTTGTTCTCAGGCAGTACCTTCAACGCCATAGTCTTCAAGAAGCCGTTGGGTGAGAGTTGTTTTCTGTTGAAGTAACAGGGCATTGCGTATGCTTCATAAAATGCTGACACCGGTGGTTTCTGCTTTAAATTGCCCCCTCTGGAATTCCATATTTCCCCTCTTTCCAGGGCTTTCAGTCTCACTAATGATGGAAGACTATTGTTCTGTTTCTCCATGATCCACTCCAACAGATTGACTTCCAGTTCTGGCCATGCAGCCTTCTTGCCAAGATTAGCACACTTCGGACAGGGCATCTTCTCTAAATTTTCTTTGGTCCTCCACCACAGTCTAACATTACCCTCTCAGACTCCAAACTCTCGTTCAGCAGCATGATTTCCGTCCCGTTCAGCAATTCAAAATTGATGATTCTTTAATTTTCTGATATATTGTAACTGACGCTTCTCTCTGGTGAGTTTTGTTGCTATTTTGACCTTTTGATCGTTCAGAACTGGTATGTTTTTTTCATTCACCTTTTACACTTAAGAAGCTGGTTTAATTCATTCACAGATCAAGGCTGCAAACATTTCATTGGTAGTAGTTCCTTTTACTCTAGAATTAACAACCACTAAATCGCAGCTTTTGTTGTCTTTGTAATTCTAATTGGTCACACGCTTAAAGAAAGGATTTCGCGTATGATGTGCATCACGCACATGTAAGCATTTAAGCAGGTTTTTGCAACACATAAATACACGAGCATTTTCTCCATAACTTTTGCACTAGGCTTATAAAATCAAACATACTAATTTCGAAGTAACCTTTCTAATTGTGGAGGGGTTGAAAGGGGCTTTAGAAGACAAGTAAAACACCGAAGAAGCTCAAGAATCTTTGGAAAACAACTGGATAAGCAAAGTGCCAAGCTACCTTGAGGAACTTGGTAACCAAGCCACAAAATTGGTCAAGTACTGGTAACTGATAACTATGACTGCCCACAAGTCGAGGTCAGAATGATTATTTTGAAAGAATGTTATTAATGTATAAAAACAGCGACACCATTTTTTAAATTAACACCTTTATTAGAACGAAAAAAATTAACAATGCTTTTTTAACAATTTTGTTGTTAATCATTGACTTTTTCTGACTTGGTGGCCCCTAAAGGAGCCATTTTTGACAGCAAGCACAAACCCTGCTCGCTAAAAGCCATTGAGTTCTTCCTTGTCATCACTCTCACCAGATTTGTTTCACCACTCTTCCTCTGTGAGCTGATCATCGTACACATGTCGGTCTTTGTCTCCATTTTCTTCATCTTGGATGGTAGCTTCTTCTTTCCACAGAATGTCGCCTTCTGTGCCACCAGTGGAGTTTGAGATGCCACATTTCTTAAAAGATAGTGCGACCGTCTCTTCCGGAAGACCCCGCCATGCTTCTTAAACCCAGGAAGACACTGTTTCCAGTGAAGCCACTTTCACATTTCCAGCTGGAGTCAAGCTTTTCTGTCTTTCTACCGTCCGGTTTGTCCATCTTTCTCGGAGGCGGTCTTCTGTGTTGGTTTGGCACAGTGCATCTTTCGCAGGGTCGACAAGGTGGGCTTGAAATGAGTCCCAGACATGGAGACTTCGTTTTCTCAGTAAACTGCCAGGTTGCAATTTCCAAACTTTCTCGATCCACAGCTTTATACCATCTTCATCTTTCCAGTCATTAGGTGATGATGTACAACTACGCCTGGTGGAAACTTTAGCTGGCTCTTTCGCTTGAAAATGATCACCGGCTTTAACTTTGTGCCATAGGCTAGGCAGGAAAGGATGACTGTGAAGCGGGACTTCTTGTGGCCAGTTGTAGTGGTGGATAGGGTTTTTTCTCCTTGTGCATTGCCTTTTCTCGCTGATGGCATGTCAAACCAGACAGGAGTCTGGTCCATTTTGCCACTGTTCACAAGTTTGTAGTTGCCTTTCTTCCTGCTGTTGATCACGAAGCGGTGGAAGTCCACAATCTTCACCTCTATCAACCATTGCAAGCGCCTTGCTTCGGATCATGTTGCTGGTCATGATGTAGCTGCTCTATCTCTGCTCTTTGATCCACCTGACTAGTTTGTCTTCCAGTTCTGACCACTGGCACTGTTTTCCCCAGATGCTGCACTTATTCCTGGATACATTTAAGCTTTTCAACTTGCTTTCGGCTGTCATGGACTAACTTTATTGACACCAAACTCCTGGCTTGCTGCGCAGTTGTTCAGTTGAGTAAACTTCACAATTTGCAGGTTGAACTTTGCTGTGTACTTCATCCACATGGGTTTTTACACCCTGTACATTGACAGCTGTCACTGCAGCCTTTGACACCTTGAAAACACTTGATTCGTTTTTTGAAGTTATCACAGGAAATAATGCTGGCCTCATTTTTCTGGCACCTTGCCCACAACGACAGCATTCAATGTTGGCAGCATCTTTCTTATTGGAAAATGGCTGTTTCACTGGATAGCTGTAGTTCACTGTGTGGCTGTTCGCTTTTTTCATTTTATCGAGGCCACGGCATCATATTGACCTGCACCTGAATAGTCAAAAGCCACAAAAATGGGTGGACACTGGATAGTTCCCTTGGAGTAACTAGTATCACTGGCAGATTCTCCATTTGTGTCAGTACAACAATTGGAAGTTTAAGTAAATTTGCCTTGGCAAGAGGCATGGGGTTGCCTAGCTCGGATGCGGTGCCCATCATTAAGAAATAAGTGTGCTTCAAGGTTGATGTTATAGCATATGCAACAGACAAAGAAGCAGTTACCATTTGGGGGAATATTGACACGGCCCATATCATGATTTGATACAGCACTATGAAGAGTAGAGGATTCTTTGCTGCTGGGTAAACCAGAGTGAAAGAGTGTCAGGTTACTTTTGGAAAAGAACAAAGTATTTGAATGAAACCTTGGACAATGGCCAAGTGATTGGATATGCTTACAAAGCTGTTCCATGCATTTTGATGAGTTGACCACTGCATTTAGCTGTTCCTTGCTTAAGTTAGGCAAGGGTGTTTGAGTTGAGCTACATCCTGACACACTCGGCTCATCTTCGTCTGAAGACGAATTTGAAGAATCACCATCCAAGGAATTCTGCAATTTATCAAATATTTCCCCTTCAGAGTTTTCTTGACCAATATTACCAGAATCTGAAGGCAGTCCTACCTCCAAAATGAGATCAGTCATTCCAAAATGGCCTAGAAGTGCCAGTGTAAATTGGATTCCAATCCTTGACCTCTCTAAGGCTTAGTTTAGAACTATGAATTCCTTCATTGTAACTTGTCCCTCCAGATGGTGCAATATCAGACAAACAACCTTTTCGGACATGTGCTAATAACTTGGTTACTTCTTCAATGGCACACTGGCGAATAATTTTTGTTCCTTCATATTCCACAGATTTCCACTGTCTGAGGAAGTTTTCAATGTTTTTTCCAGTACAAGCTCTGAAGGAGCGGGCATAGTTCTTTTACCTCCAGTGTCTGCTGGGTCCCTCAAAATCAATGTAAAGTCATGCACCATTTGAGATTGTAGTCTTCGTAATGTGTCAGTACCTCCCTTCTTTGGAATTTTTGACCGAAATCTTTGTATAGCATGAAAAGGATCAAGCTTTATGGACACCGTCAAAAACAGAGTTCAGTTTCTGCCTCCAATGGCAGCAGTTATCAATATAAAAATGGTTTACAACACAACCTTGATTGCTTAGCCTGTCTTTCAACTAATCAACAGATCTTCAACCTTGTGAAAACCTGTTCCATTACAAAGTTTCCACAATGACAATATGCCAGTCTCATTCATGACTATAAATAAACTGTCATACAGCTGTATCCACTTTTCCTTACTCCATAAGCCAATATTTGATGATACTTTGACTGCATGATCAGCACTTAATGAAGTAGCACGCATCTGATACATTCTCTGGTGGTATAAATGTTCCTTTTCAAAGTATCCTTGCATATAACAGGCAGTTGCAACTTTTTCTCCAACCTTGCAACCTTTGGCTAAAAAACTCGGAGAGCTTTCTGAGATTTTCCCCTTTTCCTTAAGAAAACACATCTTTCTTAAACCATACTCATCAAACAAACTTTGTTGACAAAGGACTTGGACGTCAGTGATTGTCATACCTGCGCTTATGTGCGAGATAAAAAAAATCAACACAACTTTCTCGTAACACCACCCCTGTGGAACAGGCTGAAAATCAGCTTTCACTTGAGAAAGAATACCTCGATCATGACTGAGGATTTGGTGGTCATTTCTGCGCAGGTAGACTCTACCAACAAGGAGCACATCGTTTTGAAGGCCATAAAGAAGTCGTGGTTGGTCGTAGTCATTACTGCCATCTTTCCAGCAGATGGGATGGAGAAACTCTTGAACATTATTGTCCTTACAAGACAGACAGGAAAGGATTAGATCTGGAAAATATGATCAAGGATCCCACAATAACACATCTAATCGCACGAACTGGTCCATTTGCAAACCAAGACTCCTATTATTATTTTCGACCACAAGCTGAACCAAGGCTTTCGTTTCTTCATGTAATTTTACCGAGACAATTGTTTATGATGAGAGCTAGCAGTAATGGGCAAATGAGGAACGATTTCCAGATATTAGCTAAGACTATCATAGCTGCCATCTCTTTTTTTCTTTGAGCAGTTTTATTCTGTGGGTGGGGTCAGCAGGTCAGGGGAGGGGACGGGATTGGTTCTAGACAATAAGCTAGGGAACCACAAGAACCAGGGGAAGCACAAGAACCACAAGAGCCAGGGGAAACAAGTACCACACGAACCAGGGGAAACACAAGAACCATGAGAACCACAAGAGCCAGGGGAACCTCAAAACCACAACTTATAGACCTGTATAGACAAAATCTTTCTAGTTGTTACAATAATGCCTCTTTATATATTCGATAACCTTGCAAAATATATACAATAAAGAATGTATGGAATGATCACACAAAACTTAGATCAACTGATGGAACTTACACTTAAAAAACCAGCAAAACTCATTTACTAAGTTAAAACTAGTAACAAAATGGTTACTTTTGACGCTAATTTCCAGCTTTTCACACAGCATTGACTACATCATGATCTTAACAGAATCTCAGTTATCGTTTTCAAATAAAGTCAATATTACCTTGCTCGAATGTAAGGTCCATATCCGTCATGTCCAGTGGATCTTCCTGTTCTTCCTGTGAAGCTATAGGTGGGGAGGCCGTGGTCTCAGTTTTTGTTGCGGTTGCTGGTCGAGTTATCCAGGATGACTGTAAGGACTGGCTGGACTGCGATCTTTCGTGGTTTTTATCCTGATTGTGCAACTTTGTACACCCCTGATAATGCTCTAGAGTATTGTATGAGACACTGTCTCACAGTTCCCATGATGTTATTTCAAGGAAGTATGAATGATCTCTTCAGGACACAATCTTGAACTTGTAGTAAAGTAGGCAACTTTTCCGCTAGTTCTTCTGTCTGTCGGAAGGCGGAATTGTTGTGCACGCAATCCAAATCTGACATGAAGGCCAGCTTCAGTGGTACTGTTTCCATACTTTGATAATTCTGTAATTGGGCAAAAGAAGATACAAAGGGATGATGTTCTTTGATGATAAGTGTTTGTTGATATCTAATATATTCGGTGCTCCGGGCCTGATAAGAGTCTGAATTCCTATAGCGCTGCCTAAACACTTCAATGCCGAATGGCTAACAACACAATAACAATCAATTGCACCTCCCCTGTCAAATATGTGTCCATAAGTCATCTCCTAGTTTGTAACAGATTAAATTGTATGCCGATTGATTGCCATAAAACCTCGCTATTAAAAGGATAATCCAATAAAACTATTGTACACTGTTGGTTTAGGCTGCCTAGCACACATGCCTATGGATTCTGTTTTTGGCGTAGAGATCCATAGTTAGGTTTAGGAAGAGGTTGTTAATCATTTTAAATGAAACTGTACAACACCTTCTTTTGGTTCTGCCAGTTCTTGTTCCTGACGAGGGTTCCTTTTAACACTTGCCTTCACGCAACTTTGCGTACATCGCTTCATCTTCCTCGGGTGCTGGCCATTTGCGACTTTTGGTACTCTGTTTTGGCAGTTCTTTTGGCTCTTTCGAGGTAGTGCCAGGTTCAGCTTCCTTTATCAGTACCACTGGACCTGATACCCAGGCTATTACTTTTTGACAGAGAGACACTAAAATGATACACAAGAAACGTATCAACGCACTCAATATTTTTTTGATTACTATTTTTAAAAAAGGGATTTTGCTGTGTTCGGTCAGTTCTGTGCGAAAATCACTGCTTAGTACCTTTTCACGCGGCTAATTTGGGGGCAATCACGCGTCACATAAAAACCCTTTGCCACCCTCATGAGTGGGTCTTGCCACTGTTCTTTCATCACTATACACGTTTTTGGACCCAGTAAATGTGCCGAAATTGACAGTAGGGGATGCCTATGGCCTTGCGCATGGTGTTGGTTACCACGCGCGTAACATTTTGAGTGACATTAGAAATGAATGTAGATTTCGGAAAAAATTGGATTGCGGTTTCTTCAATTCTGTAAAAGAACAAGCAAGCAACCGTAAAAATCCGTAAAGGTCCGGAGTAACCTTAAACTGCTTCCTTGTGTTGACATTGTTGTCTATCGTGTATCACTCTAAAATAAAAATTATAGTAATTTAGCTCCAGTTATAAGAGAATGCAGCACGGATTAATGCTGTAAGTTTGTTGTAATATATTACCATTCAGTAAGTAAACAAAGCATTGCGGTGTTCTTTTACAGGCAGCCCTCATAAAAAAGGTCAAAGGCAAAAATGTTGCTGGCGATGTATCCAAAGAGCTAAACTTATGTCAATTTTTTTTTCAACAATATTGTCAAGGTTCTGGTTGGCTCAACTTAGTGTCTTTTTCTTTCAAAACCCGTTAGGGAAACATACATGTTGTAATGGAGATCAAAGTAAAACCAGTAATTTCCTTTTGTCTCCTTGTTGGCCAAATCCACTCCACTTGTTTTCTCCTTTTCTCAATGGCTCTTTTTCTATCTACTGCCCAATACTGAGAAGACAGTACCCATTTCACTATAAGCTCAGGAGGACAGCCATTTCCAGTAAGAAACAGTGTTAGCTGAAATGTTCCCTTGCCTGTCAAGGGCTTGCTCCAAAACAACAACTTGATCCACTTTGGCCATGCATGCAGAGGGTAGAAAATATCTCTGTCTATCATCTATAGCATTTGTGAGCTTACTCGAGAAATATTTGTCCTGAAGGTAGATTGTAGATAAAAAGTAAGAATAAGAACTAAGAGATTTCTACATTGGCCACCACTGCTGACAAAGAGATTACTGCGTACCAGCTGTACCCATTCCCTTCTGGACGTGTCCGACACATTCTCCTTTTTCTACCACATACTTACCACCAAATGTTGCTTTCATAGCTTCTTGTAGTTTTCCAAAACTGCTACTGACACCATCCCCGACAAATGTTGTGTACTTGAGTTGCAGGTTACTGATGCTCCTGACAAAGATTTGTACAGCAGCAGATGCCTCCATTTCCTCAGAACTAACACTGTGGTTGATTTGACAAGTGGCCTGATGGTTCTCTTTCCATGCCTTGTATACATCATTTTGTCATTTTGCTCGTAGGCTGGACATTCATGGCATATTAGGGATTTCACTTTGTAGTCAAGAATTTCTCCAGTGACTACTGACAACACAAAAACTACACCAGTCTTTGAGGAATGGCCTGTTTTTGGCCATACCATCCACAGTAACTTCAACGTTTGCTATCATCTCTACATCATCCATCTTCAACTTCGATATTTTCAGGATGTTTTGCTTTGACAAGTTGAAACAGTGTAGTTGCTGCATTATGCATGTGGACCTTTGCATGCTCTACCCCAGCCTTTTCAACTTGTATTAAATGTGCATTGCAGGTATTTTTATTTACTGGGGTGATATATTCATTCTCGAACAGAAATCTGCTAAACCAGCAAGGCCAAGTTTTGAGAGGCCAAAACAGACCTCCTGTTTACCCCATGAGCCCCTAAACTAACACCACCCAGTCTCTTGCTTGTTTTCAAATCAGTTGTATTTGGACAAATAGAGCATTTTAGAAAGAGTGACTCAGTAAGTCCCTCGCATTGGAAATGCTGTTGAAAAAGGTGAAGTTGAGACTCAGGATGCTGGCAGAAACTACAAATTGCAGCTGATGCGATACATTGCTTAATGAAGTGGAATCCTGTAGTTTGAATGCACTGGCAACTTCTTTATCAGTCAAAACACTGATTGATTTTCTGCGGGTAACAATGCTCTTTTTTTCATGAAATACAGAAAATGGAGAATTTTGAAGCTTTAAAGCAGAAATGTCTCCCTCACCAGTAGATCTTACAGTGTGTCCTGACTTATGCACATCATTTTGATCATGGAGTGCTACTTCAGGGCCATTCCATTTAATATCCCCCCCCCCCCCCACTGACGAGGTACTTTGACATTTTCCTTTACCCTCCAAAAAATGCAAAGTTCCCCCAAAGCCCTTGGAAAGATGCATTAATACACATATATCCCTCAGAAAATGTGCCCGATATGTCTAATAACCTTCAGAAATTTTTGCTTTGCTGCTACCTCCTCTCAGAAATCTCGTCTTCAGTCCTACAACCTTCAGGAGTTCCATTTTTCGTATACCTCTTCAGAAAATCTCATCAGTGGAGGATGTGGATATTAAATGGAATGGCACTCATTTGCAATGTAACCAAGGTGATCAGAGACCTTTTGCTGCTTATTTCTCTCCTCAGCTAGTAGGTGAAATTGAAATAAAAGTGACAGTTTTGTACAGGAAAAATAAAGAATACACAGCTTGGTTAGCAAGCCTATACGAAATTGGAATAACTAGACCGAAAATCTAGGAAATTGGAATAGCTGGATGTATTTCAGTACCGGTGCCGAACATAGGCTGTACTTAAATGTTGTTCGGTACTGCCTTAGCATTTGCTTCCTTCTTTCCTCCACCAGACCGCTTCATCCTCACTCTTGCTTCGAAATCCTCCTACTTTTCGTTTTTTCCTCTTCTCTGTTTCATTGCCAGTTGAAATCAAAGGGCACAATGTTATTGCCACAAAGAACCGACACCAAAAGGAATAGAGAATGACGATCCCATGATGAAACTTCATCGATATGCGAACTGTTAAAAAATGCTTTGAGCGGGATAAAAATTGTGTGAATACAAAAAAAGGACTAAAATTCTTCAACTATCTTAAAATGTCTCAGGAAACGTCTCTACATCTTTGCACTTCTTGCAAGACAATTTGCTAAACCATCGCTTTGAAATTGCATATCACATGGCTTAACTGCAGAATGCCCTGCCACTTGGAAGCTGTTCCCTTAAACTAATGGCTATGGGGATATGCAATATTCGTCAAATCAGTGGATACGCGGCTACCCAGTGAACAGATTTTTCAAGCGTAAGGCATCATTAGCTGTTCCCTAAACTAGTTGCTATGCCGATTCTCGGATACGCAGTGAACAGTATTCATAAAACTAACGGCTACACGGTGAATTGACTTTCAAAGAGTAAGGTGGCATTCCTTCAACATTCCTTTGGATTGTCGATTGCACAGTTTATCCTGTTGTATTGAACCGAAAAGCACTGCTAGCTAGGCACATCGCCACATTGGCTCATTCCTTTTGAGATCTTGGCAAGGGACATCATTAGTGCTGCGAAATTCACCAAGTTTTAATAATTGTATTTTTCTGATGTGTTTCATTACCCTTTCAAAAAATCCTGCATCAGAAAGTAGAATTTTGATGCATTTCAGGGAAATGAATATTAAATTATCTTTTTAATTAGTTTAGTTTATACACTATTATAATGTCTGTCGAGTGTTTTCCACAGTCTTCGCCACGATGAATGTGATGCCACTTGAATTCAGCTATGTAGGAATGATGATGTTCCTTTTTTCAACCATGGGTGGGCAATTTCACTCTCAGTTGTTGCCCGTGTCCATCAATTTTGATTGTGTGATACCCCTCTTCGTTATCAAATTCTTTGGAGAGATTAACAGTTTTATGAATGTCATGTTTCTCTAAGTTACTGTATGCTTTCCAGCAATCTGACACTATTATTGTCCCCGGTGCAATCCATTCCTTGATTAGTACTAATAATGTTTCTTCTGTCCTGTTCTCAACGGTTGCAATGAAGCATTTCCTTGGATCTTCTTCTATTCCCCCAAAGACCCATTGCCCTTCTGCTACAAGTCCACAATATTTTCGCTTCCCAATTCTGCTTTTGTCTATTTGTACCACCTTGCCGGGTCCTCCGATCATTTCTCTGGTTTTAAACAAGGCTACCTCAAAACGTTGTGGGCAGAACATGTCCCAGTCTACAGCTGTATGTGTTCCAAGACCAAGCTGCTGTTTTATTTGCTACTGATTGAGATCTTGGTACCACCAATAGGTTAACTTAAGCACGTCTTCAGTTGTCAAATTGGCATTTTCAAACCAGCTACCTTCCGTGATACTGGTTTGGCATCTGTGCCGTTTGAGGCCAATCTGCTTCCCACAGTCCTATACAAATCCATTTGACCAGTCATTGCACTTCGTCCATTTCATCTTTGGGCGAGAACGTTATGCTAGCCCACATATAAGGCACTAATAACATTACAATCCTATATGAATATATACACCAACTGATTAACACACCTACCTCGACTAACACACACTTTCCTTCACTTGTACTCACTTTCCTTCATTTGTACTCACTTACCTTCACATTAGTGCCTTATATGTGGGCTAGCATGACGTTCTTGCCCATCTTTGAATGGCAAACACTGCAAAGACGCATTGTAGTTATGTAAAAGTTCCTCGTATGTTATGAATTGGCTTTCCCTTTCCTCTTTTCTGTAACAAGTCAAAAAAAGTCAAGTGCACGGGAGATTGCTGATAGCAGAACATTTTTCAAATTTTTTCAGACCAGAATTGCCGTGCGATCACTGTGAAGGCTGAACAGGATGTGGAAAAGACACCGCAAACAACACGGAAGTCTGCTATCTAACCCCTGCCTTTTTTTCCTCTTAGTGCACTGTCTACATGCGGGGAGTGTCCTGTGAAAGACCCCGTGGTAGTCTGGTTCAGTTACTTTTAACCTCTTTTTTGCAGGACTCTGTCTCAGAGGAAGCCATTTTGGTGAGGGGAACTCTTTGGGAGTTGTTGTAACAGAGTTTCTTCCACCACTGAGGTAACATTGTCAAGAACAGTAGCATCATTGACCGTGTATGTTGGTGATCTCAGAGAATCTATCCTTTCCTGGAGGCGTGTTCTTGTCTTAATGGTGTTGGATCTTAGAGGTGGCTCAGTAGAAATGCTCTGTGTTGAAAAGAGGGTGTGTGTGATCCATCTTTATCTTTGTCTTCTGCAGAAGTGATGCTTGCTCTGTCATTGTGAGGAGGTGTGGCATCATTGTTCTGAGGGTTGTGGTCATTGTGCTCTTTTGCAGGATTGGGGTTACTGATACCCCCTATATCAAGGACTATCAAAACTGTTCCTGTATGATTGCGGTAGGTTGTTGAAGTCTCAATCCTCAAAGAATTTGAAAATGGCGAAGAAATGCTTGCAGGGGAAATGTGTCCTCCACCAGGTTTCACACTGGCAACTGGGCTCCAGCAACGTCACAGTGAACTGCTCGAACACCTTCTTGCAAGGAACTCTCCCTTTCCAAAATTCACACATTTCACATCTCATTCTTCATACCCGCTGGCCACAAACTTGCTCTTCAGACAGTGTTTGACAAAGTGCATCTGGCAGTTGTGAATGTAGTCTGGTATGTTTCCCTTGTATTGTCAGTAGGCACTGCTAACTTGAAGGTTGGTGTCTAGGTAGTTTGGTAGGAATCTGGCTCGAAAGACTTGACTATCATCACTGCAATGCCAAATTCTGATTTGTCAACTGATGCGGGCAGATAACTGTATTTGAATACTTTGTTCTGTGTTCTGTGCCTCGATTCCATTGTTTGTGTTTACAATGTTTACAGCTTGCTGGACACAAAATGCACGAGCCCAATGCTCAGAACAATTCAGGCACACCTTTTCACAGTACTCTTCCACTTTAGAATTGTCAGTGTACAGCTTGCTTTTGCGTAGGTTTTCTACTGATTTCTGGTAACTTTGGACATTCCGAGCACAGGCAATTTGCTTCACAAAGTCCAAGAACATTGCCTGCTCACCCAACATTATTCTATTTTTTCCAGCCTTGGGCCATCTTTGCCCAACTTGTTCCTGATGGAAGTCACATAAGTAAGCTGCAATGTTAGGAAACTTGCTGTCTATCGCATTGATTTCGGCAGTCGAATAATCAACCACAAAACACTTCGTATCCCTAGTTGGATTCCAGCTCTTGAGTGCCTCTGCGATACATTCTTTGTCTTCGTTCTAGCAAAGGAATTTTGCCGCCTCCTTGTATCCAACGTCGGTGTGGAGGACCTCTGTACCTCCTGCAAAACCGAGCCAGAAAATCTACTCCACCTCTTCTGGTCTCGTTGTATAACTAATACCTTCTGGCAAGAACTAAGGAAACAACTGGTTAATGCAAAACTTATTCCAGAGAATTTCTCCCTTTCGTCAGAAAAGGTATTGGGTCTAAAACCCGTCACCTCACACCCAAAACATCAACTAAATTTCACCATCTAGGTGGCAAGATTTTTCGTATGGCACTGCAAAACTAATTAAAGATGCCCCAGAATAGAACTTTTTTCTCAATTCCTGGCCTCTTTCAATGCCTCCAAGCCAAAAAATATTTAATTTACCAATCAATCAAAGACACGCGAGTATGGTTTTTAACCGTTTTAGGTATTTTGCTTTCTCTTCTTTCCCTTTTCCTTGTTTTTTTTTCTGCACGTTATTTGTTTGTCAATTTATAATTTGAGGGAAAAATGTTAAACATGTCACAAAGCCATGTTTAAACCTATTTCACGTGTGCAATTTTTTGTAACTAGTAGCAGTCGCAGTAACTTCTATTTTTTATCCCATCTCTGTACTTTGTTTCTTTCTGCATTGTTGTAATACGTGTTTCTTTTGTTAACATAAAAAAATAAAAAAAAAGAACATTGGCGTGGACACTATGAAAAAAAGAGGGATGGCGTACTTTGTGGTCTTGTAAGTTGCATCCGTAAGTACAAGGTTGCTACCATACCTACGTAAGGAGAAGCGTCTGCTGTCATTCTTCTTGGTGAACAAACATGACCTTATTTTCGTTGCCTTCCATGTGATCATCTCTTGTCCTCAAGTAGAACTTGGATGTCGGTAAGTCACAACTTCACTGATTAATTTTTCACCTCAGCGACCCTTGATCATCATTGCAATACTTGCTGGCACTGATTGCCCTTGCGATATGACTTCGGAAATCATGCCTACTTGGGTTATATCTGCGGTTGGTACCTCTAGGTTTCTGCTGGGCTGCAGCACCACCAAACACTTCTTTCTCTAGTACTGCTCTAAGCATTTCCTCACCACCCCTGGGCTAGTTGTATTTTCCCTTCCTAGCTCACGGATCTTGTCAGCAATCTTTGGGTTTATGGAGTGGCCTACTGTTCCAGCTTCGCCAACAGGATGTGCTCAGTGTGTTGTACAATGGGGAAGCTTGAAATAGTACCTGATTACCATGATTAGGTGCTTGTCCATCTGCCTGTCATCTTCCAGTTGCTTAAGAATCGTAGCCTTTGCCTCCCTTAGACCTTTATTAGACGAGATCTCATTTACTGGTAAGGTGTAATCGGTATACAGACTTGCAGACTTGCCAGGCATTCGAGTTTCCTTGTGCCTTGCACTTTGATATATCCTCCAGAGCTGGCCAAGTAGTCATGTTCTGAAGTATTTTCAATATTCTGCTTCTTTCTACCTTTCGAATCCTGCATTTATGTTGCAAATAGAAAAAGATCATAACTTAGGTGATGTTCTCAAGATATAAAAAATGTAACCATGTAAGCTCATTTCTGTTTGGTTGAAAGGGAAGTATTTCAGTGTATTCAAACTGTGATCTTAACAATAGTCTTGCCAAACAAGTTTCACCACTGTTCCTTTGTGAGCCGATCGACGTACACATCTTGGTCTCCGTCTTCACTTTCTTCCTCTGGGATGGTAGCTTCTTCCCACATAATGTAATTAACATTGTTTTGTAAACCTTGTTAGTAGTGTGTTGTCTTGTACTCTTGAATTTTGTTATTGTGATTTAAAAAAATGTCCTTAACAAATAAAAAGGACAGAAAAGAACTAAGTATTGCTGGAAATAATCTGGGCGGTTCAGGCGGCTGGGTTTATATGTACCGTGCTTGCATGGCCAAAGATATGTACCACTTACCTCCTCAGTGTGTTAAGGCGAAACCATGACAACCCTCAGTGAGCTCTCATGGCAATGACTTCTTTTCCTGTACCTCCAAAACGATATCTCTGCCCAAAGCTTCCTTGGTTATTTGTTCATGCTCCTCTTTGTTTTCTTGGCTTTTAAGTACCGTACCAGCTGCATGTCCATTTGTCCTTTGCTGAGTGCATCACCGACATTCTGGAGGTTCCTCCTATGGCTGCTCAACTGGTGTTTACCTACGTTAGCACTGGACTTCTGAGCTGTTGATACTTGAACAATCCTGGCGGGCTAAATTTTTTCAAATCATTGTTATGAATTGAAAGTACATTTTGCTCCTTAACATGTAAACCACTTTTGAACTTTGAGTAGCGATTAGTTACCTTGCCCTGTGTCTTGAGAAGAGCTGACCTGCCATCGCTGAAAGCTTTCAGTTTTGACTTGACAAAAAGAGGGCCAAGTTTTTCCACTTCTGCAGAAACTTTCCCTTGTCTTAATTCCTCTACTGCACCCTGCAAGGTTGGAACTGCAGCTGCAGACTGAATGGGAACAGCAGGGACAACTGCACCTGGGCAGAGGTTGAGGGTGTGATGCTCCAGCTGGAGCTGGGGGTGGGGTGCAGGAAGGCAAACATATGAAGCTGCATCTTTATAATTGAGCTGCATTTTACACTTCTTGCATTCCATCTTTATTTCCCCAATTAAATGCAGGATTATTCTTGTGGGTGGTTTGACTTGAACGCCCGTTAATTCCAATTTGCACACTGGGCGTGCCACAGTGGCTTGACTTTGAAAAGCCTCTGATAAACACCTGCTGCAGAACTAGTGTTCGCGTGGTGTTTTCAGCACTTTGTTCAATGCGATTTCAAAGTCTGGAGACGTTGAATTTTGGCTTTAAGGCGGCGGGTGACAAGGTGCTCATGAATACATTTATAAGGCCAAATTTTTGTGGAGGTCTTACATAAAAAAATTCATATCTTAAACGTTTGGGAGCCAATTCTGTTGAAACTTAACAGAGAGCTTAGGGAATGGTGGAAGTGCAACAAGGTTGTGTTTGGTTGGATAGATTGTGCTTCTTTGCGATGCTATGAGTTCCCAAAGTTAAATTTCATAAAACGCTCTGTGTCCAAGTTTTCTCCTCATGGAAAAGACAACACTTCTTGATTTTACCACTCATTGATCAGTTAAAACCTCTCTTGTGTCACAACAGAAGCCGATTATAGGATTTCGAGTTCCATTGAAAGTTGTGAGCTTTTAAATATGTAAAATCGTCTTTGTTTAAATGTGAAGCATTGAATATTTTGATTAAAAACTGTTTTAAAAAATTAGTTTATCTGCCTGCTGTGTCAGTTCAGGATATTCTATATCCACGCTGTATTCTTGGACACAAAATTGGTGGTTTTAGGGCTTCCGCAGGGGTTACCGAATAAGCACGAATGTTTTGGGTAAGATTATGCTAATTGTGGAAATTATATTCTAACAGCTATTGTTCACTGTCCAGAAAAGAACAATACGTTGCAATTTAAAGATCGCAAATATTTCGATTGAGGAATATAAGCGTTTCCAAAGCTCCATGTTTTTGTCTTGTTTTGTTGGAAAACTTCTAAAAAGTTTCTTTTAACGTTTGAACGTAAAAAAACGGGCACACTATTTAACGCATGTGCAATTACTGATTCAGAAACTGGAAGTTTTACTGAAGAGCCTATTCATGAATATGTCGTGCAATGTCGCTACCATTCGCCGCACTTTGTGCATATGCTTTAATGTCTGGCCTTAATCTCTTCTACAAGAACAGAATTATTTTGGGACAGTTTTGTTCCATTTTGTTTTCAGACTCGGACTTTCGACCCCTTTTTGTTTTTCACAGTCTTCTGCCTTTGGCCTGCATAATACACGTTTTTAACTGTCCATGTGAATCTCCCAGAAAACAGGTCCACGCACGCTATGTTCTCGGGTCAGTGAAAGATAACACGCATAACAAATTTTGGACAGTGAATATCACAGTTGTCTATTTCCACGTTTAATTTATACTTTACTGTGAGAGTCTCCTCATATTCTGTGCATGCAGGTTTTTCCTTCCATTTTTTGTATATATCCTCCGCAAACGCAACACAGGTACTTTAAATTATTGCTTCGGCCATGGCGCAAGTTGCATCTGTCAGGTAAGGCTCTTTCCCACAGCCACTCACACAAAATTTTAGTAACATGGCGATGCAATTATTAGGGAAGAAATGCCTGGGGATTACTGATATGCTACTGGTTTGCTTGTGAAAACTCAGTAAACACACTAAATTGAGGTTGAAATTCCTTTACTTCAACACTTGTTTTCCTGCCATTATGAAATCACCTTTCATGATGTGGCTACAGTACAACAATCACGTCACAGATGACACCCAAATTATTTCACTTTACAATGATGATTTAATGCATGAACTATTCAGAAATGTGCATTGTGTGTACATTTGTTTCATCGCCTACTGCACATCACGTTTTTTAAATTGGTTTCCAGTCTCTCAGTAAATCCTCCCCGCATGGCTGATTAAAGGATGGCATCTTAAAATCCCTGTACTGTTCGTTACCCCCAGTCCAGTAATAGAATTTCAATTCTGGGTCAATCTGCCTATTAAATTCATTCCGAATTTTTGGCCGGGCATCAAGAAGCTGCTACACATAAAAAATATCACCAAGCAACTCTCCCTTCCACATCATCTGTCACTGATGCACGTGAGTGCTTGGGGGGGGGGGGGGGCGAGATCTCTTTCCTGATATTCCACTTGACACAACTCCCTGCTCAACGTTGAAAAAATTCTTACAAGTGCAATAAGAACATGTATGGAGACCAGTAAGGGTAAAGGAATCTTAGGTGTGCAATACATGCAGTTGTGTCTATAGCAGATGAAAAAAAAGTGTATATTACATGTCACAATAATTGTACCTACCCAATATCTCCAGTTTTAGAAAAGAAACAATTTTTTTAAGAAACAACATTGTTGGCATGCATGCCCTGTGCATCATTCCTGTCATTTTTTATCAACTCGGGGACAGAAATAGGCCTCACATTTCCATTATGCAGTGAATTTAATTCGCCATCGGTACTGAAACTGTAAAGACAAAAAAAGAGATATGTAAACAGCAATGAATTTCTTAAACCAGGATTGTGAGGCTGCTGTCTAAGAAAAATTTGAAGTAGGTGCCCAACCTGTCAAATGTTGACAGGTGCTATAGCAAACAAGGTGCACAGGGCAATTCCATGGGCTCCCCAGGCTCCTGTTAGGCAACAGCCATGGTGATTATTAACAGAATGGAGGCGGCAACTGTGATATTTGTGCAAGTGTCTGAAGGAGAGAGGATTAAAATGAACAACGTTGTGACTGGTCAAAGCACTTGTCACATACCCACAACAGTCATACCTTTGCTTCTCATGGTATCTTCCAACTGGACCTCCAGTTCCCTCAGTTTAAAGTCAGTAAGGGACTTGTATGGCATAAACCTCACTGGAATGGCGTATGGCTTACAATTTCTTAGCTCATCTGGTATCATGAACACCAGAAGATGACTTGCAGCGACACTCTTTGTTGAGTTTAGTTTTTTCAGGTACTGCAGAAGGTTTGATTTCAATAAAATCAAATTAACATTAGCACCTTCACCACCCTCTTGTACAAAATCGTTAAACTCACTTTGAAAGCTCCTTACTTTCTTTACAAGTTCCTCAAAGCCTACAGCACTCCTTGCTGAACAAGTGCCTGGAGCTAATTATTTGGACCGTCGGCTGCAGTGAGTCATGGTGAGTGACTTTGCCTTGATAATAGTGATAGTACCTTTGCACTGTATTAGTTTTAAGTTTATTTTGGGCAATAAATTCCAATGAATTTAGTATGTACAGTATTGTGCAAAAGTAATGCAAACGAAATTCGACGAATTACGCAAATATTTAATGAAAATAAGCGAACTTTTGTTTGGAGCGATATTTAGACGATATTTCGGGAGACCTATTGTTTGCGTGACGACGATATTTCGCCGTTGCTGCGATATTTCGAGTGAAATTTCGTGGCACTTGGCAGCTGTGCCAGTGAAATTTCGTTGCACTTAGCGATATTTCAAGCGAGTTGTCGTTTGTAGTAAGCGATTTTTCGCTTGCTCTGAATGACTCATTTATCTTGTTTTGTTTTATTTCGTTCACACGTGAGCAGTCATGCGACGAGATGTAAACATGTTGGAAGCGAATTAATACACTCAGTTTGTAAACACAAAGTCAATGACATCTTGAATACAAGTTTCACATTATGGAAATGAAACTTACCTGTTCATGGCCTCCTGTAGAAAGTCTAACTTAAATTCACTACACACTGACATGACTTCTGGCAACATTATTTAGTTTTCAAGATATAATTCCCTAAGTTGAATCACGAACGCAGCGGCTTTGTCACGGCCAAGTGAGTACTTGCCGATCCAGTCTTGAGAAATTGTTAATAGCCGATTAGCGGTTCTTGGTACTGCATACACGACTTTAAAAGCTGATCGTTTCTTTTTGTTAGCATTTCCGAAAAGGATAAGTTATAGCATCAAAGGGCAAAGTAGCTCGAAGTAGCAGAGTTATTTGAAACTTATGCGCCACTTGAATTAATAATTAGTGAGTGTTTTGTTTACATCTTACGTGACCTTTGTCAAACGGACGGTGCCTTTCTGTCACGAAATCTGGAACATTTCTTTCCCAACGTATGCTTGAACGCAATTAGTTAAGCTTTCTTGTGGCAGTTTTTTAATAAGTTTTTGTTGCTTTGTGTAAAATCTCAACGTCATTTCTCACCTGATTTAAACTGTAACACATCAGACCAGACATGACTTCTCAAGGGTGTAGCGAGTGTAATTAGAAGCGCGATGGTTATGCAAATTCTGTTGTGTTTCCAAACATTTGGAAATTTGACGTTAATTTAACATCTTATTCCGTTGTGACCTTTGCATGAAATGCTTTCATTTCGTTAGCATTACACAAGTATGAGAGAGGTAAGGTCATGGAATTGACATTTCAAGTTTATGCACGACATTCAGTCAGCTGAAATGTTTTATTAACATTTGCATGCATTCGTGCATTTTGTAGTGCGACTTTTTCACTTTATCCTTTTTATCCTGACGAAACATTTCCTTCCCAAGGTGCTTTATCACGTTTCATTGATATACAGATCTCTAGTTAAGTTTACTTAATTACAAGTCATTGTAAGCGAAAACGTTTATGATAAGTGATTGTTACCGTTTGTTGGATCCAGAGCCAATTAATATACTTTCCTACTTTTCCTAACTGGAATCATTACATTTCTAAACATGTCAGAAATTGGACATGAACTAATCTCAACCATTGTGACCTTTAGAGGTTATCCTACCTTTCTTTAAGTTAACATGACACATGCATTTAAGAGCAATAAGGTCACGGAACATTTGAACTTTATACGCTAAAGTCGACTGAAGCGTTTTGTTTACATTACATTTAGCGCAACTTTCCACGTAATACTTGTCACGACACAAACCTTTCTTTCCTAAGTGAGTTTGAATATAAATAGATCGGTGACCTTCCCTGTATTTTTTTTGTTTTAAGTTTAAGTTTAACGTTTGTTTCATAGAAATTGTTTTCAAGTCTGATTAAGACTGGAATAGGGCATTTGGGTAGGACCTTCCGGCTGTGTGATTGGAAGTTACGTCAAACACTGCTACGCTTTTACAGCTGTATATCGCTGAAGTTCCTTTTTATTGCTGCGAACTTTTGCAAGAGCGATTTTTTCGTTTGACCTTTCAAAATATCGCACGATATTTCCACGAAATTTCGTTTTAGGGACGAACTTTTGCCCGTAATTTCGCTCAACATTGCGTGAAAGATCGTGCGAACTTCGCACGAAATTTTGCAAGAACAAAGACCGTAATTGGTCAAATTTCGTTTGCATTACTTTTGCACAATACTGTAACAAGTTATTTCCAAAAACAAATCTTTACAGTCATGCTTGCTTAAAACATATTCGCCTTCCACATGGCAGCGGTTCCAAGCTTATCACTTAAATTTTAATTTACACACAGTAGTGAAAGTATTTGTTAACAAAAAAAAATCAGTTTGGGGGAGGTTTTTCCAGTCACCTTTCCTTTTTTGTTTTCCCAGTCAGTGGAACTTTACGTTTGTCAGTGCCCCAAGAGTGTCCTGAAAGTTGTTAACACTCTTGAATCAAGAAAGGAGTTCATAAGAGGGCTGCCATTCTGCAAAAGCTACATGAGCTCCACTGCTGGCATGGAGGTGGCTGTCTAAAATGAAAATACCTTGTGAAGTCGGAATTAACTTAACAGCATCAGAGTGTAAAATACAAACTGAGGTTGATTTTCCCCGTGTCAAAGCATTTCTCCAATGAAAGGGTAAATTCGCTGCTGGACTCGCCTCCGGAGTCACACCCACTGGCAGTCCAGGTACTACTGTTGTGCGACCGATAAAATTGTTTTTTTTTCCAGGACAGGCTCGTAAAGCTTGCAAGACACCAAATGTTTGAGGAATGTTTTGTGGCGCTGAATCATATGTTTTGTTCCCCACCAGAATCCCCTGCACAATGAGCTGATACACCCATGTCTGGCTCAGTAAACTGTTGGTTATTGGAATATGCACATTTGGTGAAAAGAACATTTTGCTAACTAAAAGTGCACTAAATGTGCAGGTGTTGGTGCCTGTTCGTCGTAAATACAACCTGGAAAAGACCAGAAAGTGACCTTGCCATGGTCATTTGGTGCAAGAACACGAGATTAAGTGAGGTATTTTGAACTGGCACAGGGATTGTTGCATGGGTGTTTTGCGTATGTTGGCCCTTCTGAGACCATTCTGTTGAGGTATAAAGCATTTCAGCATCAGTTACATTCACATTTGTAGAACGTATACTACTGCATTCATCTTCTTGAAAACCATCATCACTCTCCTCTGTACCATCAGGATCTTTAGAGGCCACTAGACAAATGTTGTAGGTGTTCACTGATTTTTCAGCTTTTTTCTTTAGTGGTCCAAGACAAAGTGTGCGGCAACGATTTGAAGGCAAGCAAGCTTGATGGAAGCAGTGAAAGCAGGCAAGTCTAATAACAGTGTCTACCTGTTCTGGTGCAAGTTGGGAAATCGCAGTAAACATCTGGATGAGGTTCCAGACCAGGTTCCACGTCATACAAATTATAACTTAATGGAAAACACTTGGTGTCAACGAAAGTGGTAAGCTCATATAAATCCCGTAGGTGGTACACAAATGAGAGTGAATATACGAAATGATCATATATAGCAAAATATGTGAACTGCGGATTGAAACATGAATCATGGTGAGCATGGTGGTCGATGATCATTTCATGTTTCAGTCCACAGTTCACTGTTCACTTTTATAATGTAGAAACAATAGACCATACTTATATTTAACCTGTAACATGCACCTTTTTCTTGAGAAAAGAAGATCCTATTTAAGAACTTAAATAGCCTAAATTTCCATCTATATGAGGAACCTCTTTGGCCTAACTTGGAAAAGTTCAGGTTCTTATATAAAAATAGTTCTCCTTGTAATATCTGTCAATGCCACCAGCATGAGAACATTTACTATAACTGACCAAGAGCAATGCTTAGTGTCTGGCTGTTGCAGTGGAGCTCCCAGCTAGGGTCATTATAGATCCACAATAGTTTCTCAGTTTGTGGAATATCATGAATTAAAAATTAAGAAGACGTATAGATTGCTGCCATTCTTGTTGGCAATGTAGGGCTTAAAATTAAGATTTCTTAATGAATGGTTGATTGATGCAGTCCATGTCAGATCGTTGTTCGGGTTTCCCTCATAAGGGGGAATCCTAAAACAAAGTTAAAAGATGCAGTTTTTTAACAACAAACACATTGACTGCAAAAAACAAAACCAGGCAAAATTAACTCAATCTTCTCTTTGAATGAACTGTAAATGACTAAATTCTTAGTTAAGTCTATTAAGTTGTGAAGAGTACTTACACGACTTTTCTTACTGCATCCTTATAGGTAGAGTACTTACACGGCTTTTTTTACTGCACTACCAATGTCCACCAGGGTGCAGGATTTGCCAGTGGCCTCGTATTGGTCCTCTCTTTCCCTTGCTTCATCCATATCAACAACCTGCCCCACATAATATGCCACCACTTCTCTTTGCACGAGCCAGCCCCTCACAATCACTTGGCACTGAATGCAACTGTAAGAAAAAGAAAAATATTTAGTTGACAGCGAAATGCATCATTAGTAGTTACATAGTGAAGGAAAGGCATCCCAAGGTCATAAATGTTGATTTAAGATTTCGTAAATGTTAAGTAGGTTTAACTTCGACTCAGTCGACAGTTCGAGGGTTTTCTTCGGTACCAGAGACTATGTAAATGGGGCCTAAGTCTGGAGCAAAGAATTTTGCCTGGGGTAGGAACAATGCTGCAACTTTCTAGAAACCTGTTACAGTTTCTCCCAATACATAACTGTTGGCCGGTAAATAACACAAGATAACTTTTAAAGTACCTCAATTGGAGGCACAAGTGGTGGATTGAGGACCATGTAGCGACTGTTGGGTTGCAGCATCATGTGCCCTCTGAATTCAAATCCTGGTGCTCCTCTATTAGCACGCTGGAGGATTAGCCCTGTGTAGCCTCTTTTGTTCCCTGTAGATGTATAATCTTCAGGCCAACTTCTCTCCCATTCTCGGCTATGGGCGAGAATTACTTTCTTGAATTGCTGTCTATCAAAGAAAAACATTGTGTGTTCAAGTCAGCCACTTACAGTGACACCCTAGCTGCTGTGAAGGGTAGCTGTTTAAATGGGCTATCGGATCTGAGCGTGTATTGTTTCTTTTTTCATAGATGCATGGCTTGTCATTTTTGTTCCACATGCTCCTTGCCTTGGTGCTAATTTTTAATTAGAAGAGAGCAGAAATACTAAGCACAAAGTGAAATGCAAGCATCGTATTCTCTAGCTTAATCCTTCATAGCTTAACTCCTAGGGTTAAGGGCAAATGTTAAATATGTTTTGAGAAATGTGTGGAGGTAAAAACAAAGAATGGAGATTGACTACGAAAGGGTGTTTGTCCCTGTAAAAAGTGCAAACTGGTGGCTTTGTCAAAACTGAGGATGATTTTTCTGTAGCAAACCATTGTGACCTTCCGGAATTCTAAACAGTCAAGGTATTGAAGAAGATCGCCCAACTGCACCTGCTAAAAGATCACGACATTACAGTCTTAAGTTTACAAAGAACAGCGAAGCCAACTAGGAATTTAGTTTGATTTCGTCTGATTTATCCTGATCAATTTTTGAAATACTGGGTGAGAACATTTCAGCAACGAAACAACTCACTCAACAGTTCAATTCCTGTACAGCGTTTTAATTATTCAAACGTCAAGACACTTTATAAGGGTATCAAAACATAGCCGGTATTAACTCATTAACGGCCGCGTGTTTTTTGATCGATTCGCTAAATTAGCAGTTGATAATAAACAACCCCATGTGCAGTACGAAACGACAATTTATAGGCTCGAAAACACAACACTCACTTGATCTAGAATAGTTAGAATTTCTAACTTTCGAATAAAATACACCAGTTGTCAATTAAGAATTAGCCAAAAATACAATCTTGAAGTCAAAATTTTGAAAATTTACGCAAGAGATTCACATGTTGTCTCGCGCGTGAAATCAAACCACAACAGAGGATTTGTGTCTGTTTAGGTCAGATTACTATTTTTCGAAATTTCATGAACGAAGATTCGCAGAAGAGGAGACAGTAAGCTTTTCTAAATAACACATTTATTAATACACGCCTTTATTCGTTTCTGAAAACCAAACGCGTTTAATTCTTTCTTCAAGGGAAGCTACGCGCAAGCGATTTCGCTCGACGTGCAAGTTATTTTGAAGAGCATTTACTGATGCGAATTGTGCACATTTTTCAAAACTTTTACGAAAACTTTAAGAAATACAAAGAATCCTTCAATTAAGAAGTTATTTCGGTAAAAATTTACAATCAAATGTGTAATTTACTCTACCGTAGACTCGTAGAAGTACTTGAGCATTTCCCAGAAAGTCCGCAGTTCGAAAAATCTCTTGCGATGGAAGATTGTCTTTCGCTTTGACAAAACGGCTGTTCGTCCTCGAAAGATGTTTTCTTCGCTCTGAAAGCTCTAAATTCCATCGCTTAACTTGTCGAGTGTTCCTTAGAGCTTCTTCTTTCGATTTTTAAGTTTCAAAAGGTAATCCTTCCTTCCGAGAGTGAGATATTGCCATCTTGAAAATTCACGCGTGAAGAGCACGGCAGCCATTTTGAGTGAAATGTGATCTTCTTGGAGAGTGACAAGAAGTCTTCCCTTCTAGGACCCCCTCAAGCCTTCAAATATATGCGCAGTTGGTGGATTCTGATTGGTTGAACATTCCCAAAGACAACTAGGACAAAAGGGGACCAAAAAAGCCTTTCTAGGGGAGGCTGGGGCCAAAAGCGAACACGCACAAAATCAAGGCCGGCTCAGGCCGGCACGGCCGTTAATGAGTTAATGGTTCATGAAATTTGTAAGTGTAGGTGACAAGCCAAAGTAGAATAACTCCTTTATTTAATTATACTCAATCTACAGTGATTTACGACATGAAAAGCTGTTACACCTATGCACACACAACACACAACACGCTGACTTGCTCAGTTCCTTGTAGGTGTGGGTGACAAGCCAAAGTAGAACAATTTCCTTATTTAGTTATACTCAATCTACAGTGATTTACGACATGAAAAGCTATTGCGCCTATGCACACACAACACACAACACGCTGACTTACTCAGTTCCGGTACTTTTAATAACACGCTGACTTGCTCAGTTCCTTGTAGGTGTGGGTGACAAGCCGAAGTAGAACAATTTCCTTATTTAGTTATACTCAATCTACAGTGATTTACGACATGAAAAGCTATTGCGCCTATGCACACACAACACACAACACGCTGACTTACTCAGTTCCGGTACTTTTAATACCAGTGACTTTACTTACCCTGTGAAAACACCTTACCTTCATAAGGTGTGCTGTCTGCCTGGAGACACTGTCGTCATCTGTCCACAGGGCAACAACAAAATAGTACTCATTAAAAATATCCTTTGAACTAACAAAATTTCCCTTGGTTTATGAAACTCAAATTAAAAACTTAATGGTAATCTCGTTGGCTAAAAACACTGGGAAAGTTGAAAATTTACATACTATGTAAATAACATGTAAATAACATGTAAAAGAGTAAAAGATACTGTAAAAAGTAAATTTACATGATTTTTGGACTTTTACATGTTCTCAAAAGATACTGTCAATATCATGTAAATTTCGGCATTGAAACATGTAAATATTAAGAAAGATACTGTAAATGTGGTAAGGCAAAAGAACACAGAACATGTAAATTTATAAGAGGGAGCCTGCCGAGATCCTGTAAAGACCATGTAAATTGAAAAAGGGGGGCTGTCGAGCCCCTGTAAATACCACGTAAATTAAAAAGGGGGGGCTGTCGAGATCCTGTAAATAACATTGTGAATATCACGTAAATTGAAAAAAGGGGGCTGTCGAGATCCTGTAAATGCCACGTAAATTGAAAAAGGGGGGCTGTCGAGACCCTGTAAATACCATGTAAATTGAAAAAAGGGGGCTGTTGATATCCTGTAAATATCATGTAAATTAAAAAAGAGGGGCTCTCGATATCCTGTAAATATCATGTAAATCGAAAAAGGGGGCTGTCGATATCCTGTAAATACATGTAAATTGAAAAAGAGGAGCTCTCGAGATCCTGTAAATCTCATGTAAATCGAAAAAGGGGGGCTGTCAAGACCCTGTAAATATCATGTAAATTGAAAAAGAGGGGCTGTCAAGATCCTGTAAATACCACGTAAATTAAAAAAGGGGGCTGTCAAGATCCTGCAAATACCACGTAAATTGAAATTAAAAGGGAGGGCTGTCAAGATCCTGTAAATAATTTGTACAGTCCTCAGTAAATAAAAATGTGTAATAAAAATACATAAAAACTTTATTGTTTCATTCTACCCAATTCAATAAAAATTATAATTTGAACTATGTGCTTTCAAAATATTTTCACATCAATATAATAGCTTTGTTAAATGTATAAATAACCTTGTGTTTCGATTCAAATGGTAATAATTGTTGTTTTTGACCAATTAAGTTATTTTAAAAGATACTACACATTTGTATTAATCATTCTTACAATTTGTTATATACACCCAATTGAAAAAACGTTGTCAGGTGAAAGCATAAATCAGTGATGATGCAACCCAATGGTCCTCCAAGAATTATGAATGGTTTGAGAAGCCATATCAAAAACTCGAAAGAGTGTTTCATCAGGTATCCAAACACCTCAGTCGGTCAAAAAAACTCGGCTGCGCCTTGTTTTTTCAACCCACTTCTCGGGGTTTGGATATCCTGATGAAACATTCTTTCTTGTGTTTGATATATTACTTCAAAATGTTACCTTGCTATGAGTATTAGTAAATAATTCTTGCACTCATTGCTCGAATGCTGAGCTGAATCCGTCTTAAAGTGTGAAGATACACGTATTTGACTCTGGTATATTTCTAAGTAGAGGTGACTATTGAGGGCATTTTGACTATTGCAATAGTATTGCGATAGTTGAAACACTATTGCGATAGTATTGCGATAGTAGGGATACTATTGCGATACTATTGCGATAGTATTGGTCAGAAGTTTTAAATCTCTCAACAGTAGTAGCTAAAGTGTATGTTATATTTAACACCACCAACCTCCCCAATTAAATTGAGAAATAAATTTGTAAAAACCACTGTTGTTGTCATGTTGTGTTAGTTTTAATTGCAACTGAAACATATATTACAGAATAACAGAGAACTGAGAAATGTTATAAACATCCTATAAGATTTCTAACCAGGTTTCACTTTTTTCTGGTTGTCTTTGAACGGTAACAGTGTTCATCATCTTTTCCCAACGGCAACATGTGAAGCAAATCATTGTATTATGATCATTACAAGTCACTATTAGTGAGTTTTTGTATCGAAATTACACTAACAGATGTAATGGAAATTGAATTTCAAGGAAACTAAAAACATCCATACACATACACTACAGTAGTCGATGCAACATTCAGTCCGTGTTTAAGGCTTCCAATTCTTCTTGAGAAAAATTAACCTATCAACATGTTCTGATTTCAGTTGAGATCTTTGGGCAGTGACTACCTCACCTGCTGTTGAAAACACTCTCTCTGCGGGTACTGAAGTAGCAGGGATGCAGAGGTACTTCTTTGCCATATAGATAATGAGGGGTATCTATCACTTTGGTGACTCCACCAGGTGAGGGGATTTTCTGAAGCATTTATGGGTGGCTCCTTCTTGTACTGAGAAATCTCTGCTTCACATATGTCCTGATGTGACTTTGGTTCTTGTACACTTATTTGGTAAGTATCTCCAAAGAGACATGACATTGCACTTGGGTGACTTGGCTTACCAGCATCCGATTTCTCAGTTTCCTGTCTCATTTTCTTAGCAGGACTGGGTACATGTAGGTCATCAATCTCATCGTCATCAGGGAAAGATGGCAGTGCTGGAGGCTCTGGCTCTGCTGTTGTGTGTGGTACTTGTGGATCTGGTGTTTCTTTCAACTTACAAGCATTTAGAGAGAAAACTGCTTGTACAGTTAGTTCATGGTATGCATCTAATCTATCTTTATCAGATAGAAATGGTGTTGACTTGAAGCGTGGGTCAAGAAGGGTTGCCACTGTCAGAGCTTTTCTGGTACAAATATCCTGGTATCTGGTGGATAAATCTTCCACGACTGCTTTCTTCACTTGCTTTATTAATGATGGATCATCATCCTTCTCCTTCATTATGTAATTCAGCAATCGGTGTTGCAGAGGCATAATCATTGATAAGGTTGGGACACTTTCCTCACACAACGCTGTTGTTGCAATTTTAAGTGGTGTTAGAACAAGAACCAACTCCTCAGCAGATGCAATGTCTCTTTCTGACAGAGTACCAAGTTCTTTTTCCCTTCCACGGAGCTCCTTTGATGTAAGAGCTGCATAAATTGCAGGCTGCTGTTCCAGGTACCTGCTTATCATGTCAAGTGCTGAATTCCACCTCGTTGTCACATCTATCAATAACTTGTGTTCTGGTAATTGTAACAATTTCTGCTTATCTTTGAGAATTGCATTTGCAACAGTGCTCCTGTGAAAATAGGCCACTGCTCGTCTCATTCTGGCTAGGAGATGACTCACAGAGGTAATTTTCAAAGCTTTTCCACAAGCAAGATTCAAGGTATGAGCTAAACAGCCAACCTGTAATGAAGATCCAAACTCTTCAGCTGCAACTGTCATGTTTGAAGCATTGTCACTTACAAGTGGTGGATCTGGAGGAAGACCCCACTCATTTACTGCTTCCCTCAATACACCAGCTATGTTAATACCAGTGTGACTTTCTGGCAGGGACCTTGTCTAAAAAAACAACAACAGCAGAGTATAAGATTAAGAGAAACAACATAAAATGATTCACCTCAGTGTGATAAATTGATAATGTGGTCATGTTACAAAATTAGAGAATTTCTGATCATTATAACGAATAATCTATACCTGCAACACGTAACTCCGCATCTTCCACTCTTTATCAATGTGGCAAGAGGTGATTGTTATGTATGATTCGGTTGCCCGACTGGTCCATCCATCAGTTGTCAGCGCCACTGCGGAGGCTTCAGCAAGGTCTTTTTTCACTTCAATTTTCTTTTGTTCATATAGTGCTGGTAACGCCTTGTCAGAGAAATGCTGTCTTGAAGGTACTTTGTACCTCGGTTCAAGAACGGCCAATAGGTTCTTAAATCCAGCATTTTCAACAACACTAAAGGGCCGCAGATCCTTCACGATAAACTGGAGTATCGCACCAAAAATGCTCTTTGCTCTGTTTGAACTGTGGGGTAATTTTGCAGCGAATAATGTCGATAGAGACTGCTGACTGGAATGTGTACACTGCTTTACTATCACTGGAGTATCTGACTTTGTAGACACTGCTAAAGTCGAATCAGTCGATGGCTGCTGCAAATACGTTGCGTGTTTCCGTCGCACGTGGTCAGTTAGATTTGTAGTGTTTCCGCAATACTTGAGTACCATTCTGCACAACTTGCATCCAACTCTGGTTTTATCAAGGGGCTTGTCAGGCTCCTTTATAAACCCGAAATGTTCCCATATGTTTGCCTTTCTCTTTCTGTTAGGAACGATTTCAAAACACTCCGGTTGGCTCTTATCCGCCATCTTTGTTGAACAGCAACAATCATTGCTCTGTACCCCCTTTAGGAAATAGGAGAATGACGTCATTTAAGCAGTCAATTATCCTAGAGGGGGTACAGCATCTTGTTTTCTTCAAAACAAACATGGCAGAGAAGTTTAAAGTTTATATATTTTGTGCTCCTTTTGTTGTGACAGCGCAAACAAGCAGCGAACATGGATTTTGACGTGTTTCTCTGTTAAAGAAGAAGGGTACAGTGGACTATTTTAATTTATTCAAAAACTATCGAAACTATCGCAATTGTTATCAATAGTTGGATTTGCAATCGATGCGTCGCTATCGGGACACTCGCTATCGCGATACATCGATATTTCGATGTATCGTTACACCTCTATTTCTAAGATTTGTTATGTAGATGCCGACATCATATTCTACAGCATCAACTTTCACAAAACAAAAGAAAAATTCATTGAACTAGATTTGATGGAATTGTTGTCTTGAACCATATTTTCCTGGTTAAGTGGACCAGTGCTTACAACTTGGGGCTCACAGACACAGCGTTCGTTTTAGTATTTGCAACTTTAGAATTTGGTACTCAGTACATTATGGAGTGGTATTCGGTGATGGTTTATGCACCCAAAGTAGTACACCCATCGGAGAAGAATCAGTCTTATCAACAGATATGTATGTGTACATTGTGTAAGGTCGACTTATGAATGCTGTTAAATTGTATCTTATTTGAACCCTGGTTTTTATAACCAAGAAAATATGTTACGTGTAAGCAAAGTTCAATTGCACATGACAAATTAGTACCGGTAGGTAAATCAATAGTTATGAGGTTATCATAGGTGAAAAGTTCTTCATTGTTTTTACATTTTACTACATTTCTCAAACAGAACCTGTCCTAGGGAACTCAGTAGGTCTTGTTTAGGTGTCCCTGGCATGCAAGGAATGCAGTGATCCTTGCACAATGGTTTCAGTCTTTTTAATGTGACAGAGGAAATCTGTCTCTCTTTTGAAAAGTGGAGGGCAATCATAATTTCTTGGTCTCTTTGAACCTGGAAGAGAAAAGTGATTAACAGTAACCGTAAGCACAGACACTAGACTAATTAATAAATATAGTACCCGCTAAATACAAACCCTGTCAAAACCTGCATTTTCTTGCACACTGAATTCACTACATGGTTATTAATTAGTACACACCAAACTGAATTACATTCAAGATATTCAGCACATTCGTATATTTATTTAGGAATGACTTTCACTAATAACAGATAGATTTTATTAATGGGATCAAAATTTCAATTTTGCATAGCCTATTGTAATATTCCAATGATACCCAGTACCATAATTTCAAATAACTATTGATTGGTTTATTACTAGTGTCAGGCAAATGGTCACATGCTGAGTATTTTGACTGTGATGAATTGTCTGCAGAGAAATGGTGTTGTGACATGTATCCAACACGCTAAAAGGCTGGCATTGAGCTTTTAAGGCAATGGTTAAAACTTTTTTTCAAGTAATCCTAAAACTAATTTTCAGTAAACTTACTGTTACATGTGTTAACGAGTAATAAATTAATACATGAATACTTACAAGCCCTGTTTGCAACAACTTCAGGGAATCAGCTTTTATGGCATCCCGCCTTTCCTTTTATAATCAGAAATCACCTAAAAGGTAATTTGAAGGATTCCCCCTGAATGAAATGTTTACATGCATGTACATGAAAAGAGCTGATAGACTATTTTACTCTTTGAGCCAAAGCAATGATAAGAAAGTATCTTCACTAAAAACTTGTCAAAAAGGCAAGTGGTACTAAACTATGAAATGATAATGACCATCACAGTTAATGATATGAACTTATGCCTAAAGGTTGGCTGGAAACAGCAGAGGACTTACAAAGGAAGGTGACACCAACGAGTACAGCTGATCAGTAGCCACAGCCCTCTCAAAAGGCTTGGTATTGTTCTGGCAGAGTAAGTCGATCGCATAGGTGAAAACAGAATTCCCTGCTTGAACCCGCCCATGTGGAGTCACTTGGAGCAGTGTAGGGAGATTTCTGTAAGCTTAAGAACAGGATGCAATGTCACCCTTGACATTTTCGTTCTCTAAACTAAAAATTGAAGAAGTAATTAGCGTCCTGTCATCCACAGTTAAATTCTTGATTGACATGTCAAAATTTTCTCCGCCCAAACAAATGAAATAAAATTGCTTAGAGAGATTTTCAGCATGCACTAGGGCCAACGCTCTGTCCGTCACTTGAATGTTTTGCATAAGAGTGCTAAATTGCTGACAACTGTTCTATTCATGTTCCCTTTCACTCTTCTCGCCACTTTCACTTTGCTTCTGTCCATGTAGTAATGGGACTGACATTACACACCATTGGGTTTTTTGAACCAAAGTATCGTGCATATGTATTTTGTTTGAATAAGCAACAAGCAAAGTTACCCTAGTTTCTGAAAGTAATTTTTTTGGAGAAACCGTAATTTGCACAGTCCACTCAGATTGCATCCAAAACGCAACCTTTGACTTCACTTTCAGCAAATTGTTCTCAGCATTACAGAGAAGCCCGCCATTTTCCTTTTGTTTCAAATGTTCCTCTGATGTTCCTTGGACTTATGGGATAGATAAAAAGGAGGAATGTAATAGTGGCGCAAAAGTGATGTGAATACTTTTTTTTTTTCTGAAGGCCCAAGATGCCATTATTGGTGACATCATCATCTATCCAGAAATGGATATGTCCCGGACTGAGGACAGTCGTTTTTCAGCCCTGTCCTTGACGTCACTGCATTGTTGGTTGGCGAACAACTGAAGATTGGTGACAAAGAGGCATCCTCGGTTATCACAGTTCCCCATGGTGTGTTGCCACCTACTCCAAAATTAATGGGGCTCACAATGTTATCGACATTGAGTGTCTCCTCTGTTTCTGATGAAGTTTTGAACTGCTTTGCCAATTATTTGATCACTCTTGTGAGAGATTGACCTCTTGTAAAGGCAAAACAGTCAATTCTCAAATAGAGAACACTAAAATGAAACTACATCAGCACATGGATACAATCTTAGAAGAATAACTGGAAAAAACACTGCACTGGCTACACTGGAACTTTGACTTAGAAACAGTTAATATCCACTCCTCTATTAAGAGCAGCTTGCTGTAACGATCACCTTTACCTATGCAAGACAAAACTTTCACAATAAAGGGTTTTGCCAACTTGTTTCAAAACTGCAAGAAGTTGTTTGGATTATTTTTTTGTTGAGTGGGTGTTTTGTATTTGCCCACCAAGAGCACCCAAAATCGACCCTGAAATCCCACTTTTGTTTAAAGCTAGCAAGCCAAAATAATATTCGTAGAAGGAAAAACTAATGTTGAGTATTAAAACATAATCTTTCAACAGTTATTTAGTGCTGCCAGATCCGAATGTAATTTGAACCCAAAATGCGTTACTTTGAAATTTAGGTCAAATTCGTGGGCCAAAAAGTCAACGTGGTACATGGATTTACCCATGAAAACTATTATTCAGGACAAAAGTATCACTTCATCTTAGCTTTTATTGTAAAACTAGCCTAGGTAAATAAAAGGAAAAATTCGGGAGCATCTTGAAAAGATGGCACTTGAGCTTGTTGATTGACATTGTTGTCGTTGGTGTGTTGTTGAGACATGTTGTTTAATCACCAGTTCAGAAATAACAGCTTTTAATCAGGTTCGGCATTCACAAGTTGAGATTACACGTTCAGAACTCCAAAACCTTGGCTACAATTACATCCAGCAGTGTGCCTACTTAATTTAAATGGTTCGGTGCATTCTGTGCAATTCACTAGAAATAGAAATGGTTTCGAATAAAGAAATGATCTACATGCACATCAAATTGACTGACTGGAAGGAAAACAATCTAACACTTACACAAGTGTGAAGCTTCACAGTCACTTCCGACTGTTACATGAGAAAATATCTGGGAGTGAACTTAAACTGTACTTTCACTAAAACATATGGCCGACTCAGGCGCGAATCTGACACACTCCAAAAGGCACATGGGAAGTCACCGGACTCCCAACAAAGGTAATAACAGACATTTTGACCTTTCACGCTGCGAGTGCTATCACAAACGTCAGTCCAGAAATGTTAAACTGTGGGTCTAATCTCCCGAAAAATAGTCTTTTCAGCGTCTAGAATATCTGAGGGATATTTATAAGTGAAACATACTCCAAAAGAGTTTTTTTAGCACAGGTTTACTTGAATTGCAAAATGTGCTTTTGGCAGTTGGCAAGTTTATTCACTGCACACGACGCAATATCATTTTATAAATCAGCACATTGACAAAAACGTCGAGGGAACTATTGGAATAGATTGTAAACAAAAATACTTGGAAGTATTTCTTACCTTAATCGAGCCAATCTGGATAAGAGATGGTGATATCCCCAGCTTAAACTAAACGAAACGTGAACGAAACCCGTGGTTGTTGTCGTGAACGTGTGAGCCAATTTCATTTTAAACTAAATACCTATTCAGGAAAGGTACAGACAGAACGATAAAATACATCACCTGTCTAAAGAACTGAAAAGCTGAAACAACTTTCTGGATTTCACAATAGGTAATGGCAGTTTGTTCCACGTTTGCATGCACAAACTAACTACACATCTTGTATAATTTAAGAGTTTAAAATTTTTAAGTGTTAAATGGCTTTTAAGTGTAGTTTCTTCATCACCAAAGTAACTTAAAATTCTTAGAAAATTTCAACAGGCACATAGTATACAATTTCCAGTTAGACACCACAAGCCACAAGACTACATTTAATAGCTCTAATCTAGGGTATCAAACCTGTCCTCGAGGATTTGCAGGTTTTGTTAACAGTGATGGCACAGGAGTCCCACAACTCCAGGTCTTTCCTAATAAGCTATTTATCTGTCCACGTGTCCTCCGAAAATAGACAAATTTGCTGCACAAGTGCATAGGTTTCCTCTACAGGCAATTCTCGAGAACTTGAGAAGTTTTAGAACCGATGTTCCCTTCCTGAAGCTTTTCTTTCTTTGTGACAGTGGTCATTTGTTCTCTTGCTTGCCTGGTGTGTTGCCCTCCAGAACAATGGGCTTTTTGATGGCCACATTAACTCTAAAGTTGAAATTATGAATATATGAAATTCATATATTTGAACTGCGGAATGAAGAAATAAATGTAAAGAAGATCCTCGCAGTTATTAACGCAACTTATGCAGTTGCGAAAAGAAAGCCTGAAAAATCAGGCTTGCCGGGATTCGAACCCTGACCTCTGCGATACCGGTGCAGCGCTCTAACCAATTGAGCTAACAAGCCAACTGGGAGCTGGTCATTAAATTGGTTCGTAATATACCCGGGAAAGATGAAGATGAAATTATGAATATACGAAATTCATATATTTGAACTGCGGAATGAAGAAATAAATGTAAAGAAGATCCTCGCAGTTATTAACGCAACTTATGCAGTTGCGAAAAGAAAGCCAGAAAAAATCAGGCTTGCCGGGATTCGAACCCTGACCTCTGCGATACCGGTGCAGCGCTCTAACCAGTTGAGCTAACAAGCCAACTAACAAGCTAACAAGCCAACTAACAAGTTAACAAGCCAACTGGGAGCAGGGCGGGAACCGGGATTAAAGGGTACGGGAAGCGGGAGGTTTAAACACCCCTGTCCCCCCCACCATGTACCATTCTCCTCATTTCCGAGCTAAAACAAAAGTTTCAACCTCCATCAGGCTACAGCCTGGTTTTCGAATTAAAATTTCCCGTAGCAAAAATTTTTAAGACCAAATGTCCACAGAGATTTTGTGAAACGACAAGAAAACGAGAAGGTGAGTTTCCGAGCGGGTCAACTTATCAGCCCCAGCAATGCACAAATATAAGAGTTCATATGGAAAATACAACGCGCGTTAAAAATGTGCTTAATGTAAAATAAAGTCTTTTTAACTCAACTCGGGCTAGGTTCATGCATTTCCCAGTGTTTTTACAGTGGTTTAGGCCTCGAAGGATCAATAAAACACCTCTCTGAGTGAGTTGCTTTTCCACCCTGAGAAGCGAAGGTAGGAAGCCGTCTCCTGACCGTTGACAGTTTCGGGGACAATAAATCCCGTTGAAAGTTCGCCACGGGGAAAATTCCACCAGCGACAGATTTGTAGATAAACAACGACCTTTCCGCGTCACTTGCATCGCCGAATTCCTATTTTGAGACGTAAATAACCAATTTACTGAGCAGTTCTACTGCATGACTACGCACGGACCGGGCTGCCCTGCAACGGACTCCAAGCGTCAAGTGGCAAATTCAAACCAACGTGCGAGAGGCACAGTGAAATTTTACCAACGAACAAATGTCAGTTTGAATCCTAAGTGCAATGGGCACAGTAAGGTTTGTCACTTCTCAAATTGCGGCTCCAGGTATTACAATTAATCACAACATCTTGAGTGTTAACGAGATGACAGACGGGCTAGATATATATGAGAACTTAAACATGATGTGATTTCTCAGTGATTAAACTGGATCATAAAAACAGAAATACTGTATGAACAGAGTTTGCGCTGTATTCACTCTTTTTAAACACAACTCAGTTTTCACTGGTGGACAATTAAAAAAAATTGCTCGATTGACACATGTTTCAAATCTGTGTTGCATTTTGTGACCATACGCGATTAATCTTATCAATTTCTTTAAACGTGTGAGTGAGTTCCGTGACCACACGCGATTAATCTTATCAATTTTCTTAAACGTGTGCTTGAGTGCAAGTACTCAACACGGCACGCAACAAGTTTCATTACCTTTACTCAGCTCTCTTTAAGCAAAATTCTTTAGCTGTTTGTTTTTGTGGCCATTATGGAGAGGTTATTTTGGGGGATGGGGACCCGTATTGCGGGCCGTTGCCGTTGTAGGGAGGTAGAAATAAGAGCAAATGTATGGATTTTCGGATGGGATGAAAAACGTGGCTGTTGCAGAGAGGTGGCCATTGTAGGGAGGTGGCCGTTAGTAGAGGTTCGACTGTAGTAAATAATAGTAAATAAAGTCTCTATATAGGTGGTGTACACACGGTCTCAAAATTACTAGTACTACAGACGTTTGGTCGTCTTAATGTCACTCTTTGTTGGAAATATAAGCAATATTACAAACACCCTGCTCATGTAGACTTTGCCACTGCAATTTTAATACCAGAATAACAAACTTGGCATGATTAACTAGAAAAATACTCAGCCCTTCTGTACATATGTCGTATGGGACATATTCAGTAAACTATTAAACCGTCATCTCAGTAGCTCGCACTCCTGACATTCTCCTTGTTAATTGGTCCTTATTCCCGAATAGTGCTTGGAAAAAAAATAAACAAAAGACTGCTGAGGGTAATGTTAATGCCTTTCACTATAACCTGTTGTGCTGACTTGTCGCCCATGGTGTTGACCCAAGTCGCACCATCATACAGCTGGATAAGGCGTTTGCTTGGAAAAAAAATAAACAAAAGACTGCTGAGGGTAATGTTAATGCCTTTCACTATTACCTGTTGTGCTGACTTGTCGCCCATGGTGTTGACCCAAGTCGCACCATCATACAGCTGGATAAGGCGTTTGCCACCAAGCTTGGATTTCTACTTTCAACATTTGTTCAAAGAATTGGGAGACCTCCTCTTTCCCAATAATTGCATTCTGACCGGAGGTGGTATTAAGCTGGAGGTCACAAGCAAATTAAGAATAAATTTACTTTTCAGGATGCATCTTGTAATCAACTTTAAATGTTGTTTGGCTCCATAAGGCAAACTATTGAAGGAAGGATGTTAGTAGTAATGTGGGTCACTATAAGTAAATTTATGCATAAACCTAGAACAATGGGGAACCCGCGAAGCGGGTTGAACCCTAAGTCGCGAAGCGGGTCTAACCCTAACTTGATTTGGGTTGTTAACCCTAGTCCGCCATGTTGGATTTGAACCCTAACTTTATTTCTTAACCCTAACTTGAAGTCCGCCATTTTGGTTTCTTCTTCGTTCGCCATTTTGTTCCTTCGCCTGGAAGGTTTCTTCTCCATTTTGTTTCTTACGAAGCGAAGCTTCTAAGTCGCCATCTTGCTTCTCCCCCGTTTTAAAGTCTCTGTGTGACTGAAAGTCATCTTTGAGACTTTATCCCTAACCCTCTTACTAGATAAAAGAAAAAGAAAAATGGGATGCTGCTGGATTCGAACCTGCAACAGAAGAAAGTGTCCAATTAGTAACCTATTACCTACCCGATTGCGCCACGCCGCGGCGGGCTGATAAAGGAGTGAAATTGGTTGATAAAAAGAATTACCTCAACTAGGACTCGAACCTAGATTTTTGCGGCCACAACGCACTATCTTACCATTAGACGATTGAAGTTTTGGTACCAGGGCTCCTAGCTTTAATCGAGATATTGGTATTTACACTGAACGCATCAGAGACCAACTCTCCCAAATAAACTCTAGTTACCTGGTACTTTTAATTTAGAAACAGGTTGTCTTATATATGACTTTGTCATTTTTCTCGCTTGCTTGTGGGATGGCCCAGTGGCGCAACGGTAACGTGTCTGACTCCAAATCAGAAGATTAGTGGTTCGAATCCACTTTGGGTCACTTTTTATTTCTTACGCAAAAATATTTTTGCTGATATTACGCTTTATTGGTCATAACTTTTATTAAAATTGGTGGCTCCTAAAAGAGCCGTTGGTTTTTGTAGTAAAACTACTCGTCGTCTTCGCTGTCGTACTCGTCGTCCTCTTCGTTTAAGCGGCAGTGGGTTGTTTTTCTCCAATTCTTTTCCTTACCGCGAAAGCCCTGCATTTCTAACAGCTTTCTCATACCGATGGTAATCGGCCAATTTCTTCTGCGACAGAATTTCAGTTCAGTCAGCATATGGAAGGGGCCACAGCGACATATGTTCCACAGCTTTTCCAAAACCTGCAAAATAAAAAACGCATTATTGGTCAAAACTTTGTTGTTATCTTACGCAAAAATTCTTTTGCTAATATTACGCTTTTGGTCAAAAGCTTTCTTAAGATTTGGTGGCTCCTAAAGGAGCCGTTTGTTTTGCTTCTCTACTGTTGCTCTTCTTGCTCCTCAGCAAATCGTTGATAAATCGGGTCAGGTTTTCGGCAACAGATTTGATGTTTAAAGATCACACTGTGGCGCGATCTTAAAAACTGTCTAATGCCGCAGAGAACTTTCCATTTTTTAGCGAAATGGATTTCACGCAACATATGAAATGGTCCGCAATCACAAATGTCCCAAAAGTTTTCAAGTACCTGGTGCACGCGTTGCAGTTGATCTCGGTGATGGGCGCGAATGGCTAACTGCATGATGTAGAGTTGGATCTCTTCGGGCAGAAAATCCCAGTAGCTTCTTGTCTGAACAGCGTGAGCCATGTTTGCTTCTCAGAAATGAGTTGCTACATGATCAAATGGAACCTTCTTTATAACCAATAACCATACCTCATAGAAAACACCATAATTTTTTTTTTCAAAGAAAAAACCCGACAAAAGCGACCGCGACATTAGTATGCGTTTTTCGATCCGAGCGGTCTCTCAAAGACGGTATAAAATCTTGGTTTCATTTGAGCCATAAACATCATGGAGATCAGAAAGCGTTTAGGTAGCGGTGGGTTTGCAGAAGTCTACGAAGGAGTCTATCGTGGAAAACCAGCTGCAATCAAGAAGATGAAAAGTAGCACGAAAAACCCCGCAGCAACCCAAGAAGCCTTCAAAGCAGAATCCCGCCTCCAGGGTTTAAATCATCCGAATGTTATTCGATTGATTGCAGTAGAACCCGAACTGATCATCCTGGAGTTTATCCTGCTGGCCGTTAATCTACAAACACTGATCGACGAAGACCTCAACTATCCCTGGCGAAAGTACGCACAGCAACTGGTTCGCGCCCTATCCTACCTTCACACCAACAACGTGCTACACCTGGATTTAAAACCTGCCAATGTCCTTGTCAACCAACAGCACCAATGTAAAGTCATCGACTTTGGGTGTTCGCAACCGCGTTTCAACCCCAACCATTCCGCCTGTCAAGGTACACTTGCTTATCGCGCCCCGGAGTTATTTAAAGGTCATCTTCCCACCACGAAAGCGGATGTGTATTCACTAGCAGTAACCTTGTGGAGTCTCAAACATCAGCGGGTTCCCTACGACGGTCAACAAGGTGATATGATCGTGTATCAAGTGGTTGCCTTTCACCGCCGACCGAGCCCCGACCCAGAATTTCAAGCCATGTGGACTACTGACCCGCTACAGAGACCAGAAGCAGACGAGTTGAGGTTTTAAAACCTTGTTTATTACAAACGGCTCTTTTAGGAGCCACCAATTTTAATAAAAGCAATGACTACAAATCTTTTAACATAATATCCTCCATAAAAGTTCTATGAAATAACTTAAGATAAACCTCGGAATAAAGCTAAAACCACTTGTTCGATTGGTGTCTTTTCTCCGGGTAAAGTCTCTATCCTTTCGACGACCCTTCTCGCAGCTTCTTGTAATTGTTGTAATGTAGTAGCGTTTTCACGTTCCTTGTCGTAGTCTGCCAAAATGTTATCCAATCGGTTCAGCATCGCCGGGCCAGTAATTGTTCCAACTGATAACTGGTAGGGGTTCCAAAACAGACAGGTAAGCTGATATTAGACTTCTGATCCAGTGTAGGTGGTGCGCATGGTACAAAACGATTCACCACAGCCTTGATGTTGCTGTCTGGTAGGCTGGCTTCAAAACGCTCTCCTTTATACCATTGACGAGTCTTGTCATCACACACAAACACCTTCTTATTCAGCTGTAGGGCCATTTGTACAGACCATCCTTGTGTTCCTTTAACTTCTTTTCGATTCTCGGCTAGCACACCAAAGGCATAAGTCGTGTCAGAATTCTTGACTTTATAGTACTTGCGATAAAGCGGGTCCAGGCGATCAGGTAAATCTCTGTTTAAAATATAGGCTGCTTCATGAATTACCCTGTTGGCTTCTTGTTCCTCCTCGGGTGTCAAATCATGTAGACAAAAAACGTTGGTATTGATTTCATTTTTTACAAAGCAATCTCCGCGTTCGGGATCTTGAAGATGATTTTGTAGATACCTTCCGATCATGTTGGGAGCCATCTGATGTTGTGTGTAAAAAGAAAAAGTCACCTTACTTTATAGGGGTTTAGGTTATTGTGACGTTAAACAGGTGTAGTCTTATTGTGACGTGCCGGATGTTTACAGCGTGCCTGACCCTAAGGGCAAGTTTGGGCAACCCTATTGTGATGATGTCAAACAGGGGCAGCTCTATTGTGACGTATCGGATGTTTACAGCGTCCCCAACGCTAAGGACAAGTCTGGGCAAACCGTGATGTCATAGGGCAAGTCTAGACAAACCTATTGTTATGACGTCAAACAGGTGCAGCTCTATTGTGACGTATCGGATGTTTATAGCGTCCCCACGCTGTGATGTCATTCGATTGTTCTATTTCCTATAAGATAAGTCGTTGATCCGTTCAGATCATTCACTCACGATGCCAACCAAGAAGAAACGTCCAGCTCCGCTAGATCTGAGTGTAGTTCACCAAGATGCTCAATCGGTTACTTTATCGGCGAAGACGGTATCCCAAAACAACCAACCTAAGAAGAAGAAACGAGGCCCGTATGATCCTGAAGTCTATCATGCGATTGAACAAATTCGACAAGAAGTAGAAGAGGAAGAAGTCAAAAGACCTATTACCAAACGAAAGAAACGAGAACCACCACTGGAATCCGTGCAGTTGTTAGAACAACTAGGAAAAGAAGCAGAACAACTGGATCAAGCTATTCAACAGATGACACCGATGAACTCACCCGTCCAGTGTTATCAGCTGCTAGAAGAAGGAGAAGACCCACCACGCATATGTCCATTTCATATGGAGACGATAGGCCCTGTGGTGAACAACAAAGGGTATCATTTATCCAAATGTACCGATCAACCTTGTCTGATTTCCGTGTTTAACGATGACAACGCCACTTCTTACTTACAAGGCGTCTACAACAAAGTGCACAAAGATATCCATGATCAATGGGGAAAATTGCAGTGTCGCTGTGGTTATCTACCAGGACTTCGTCAAAGCAAGTCAGAACATAACCCGGATCGGATGTACTTGGCTTGTCGACAACATCAATGCAAGTTCTTTCGATGGGCTGATCAACCTCTCGCTGATCCTGCAGATGTGATGACCTGTCCTTGTCATTTGGAAAAAATGGAAGAACGTACCGCTAAAACAGGATGGCAGTATCTCCGATGTCCCGCTTGGCCATGCTTTTTGTTCTGTGGTAAAGCTAATGGAGAAAAATACATGTCAGCTGTCAGGAACAACATTCATCCCGATGTCTGCGATCGGTGGGAAAAAATCACCTGTTTGTGTGGAAATGTCCCCACCCTCAAACAAAGTTTCACCGACAAGAATCCAGACCGATTGTACTTGGCATGCGGAAACAACAACCGTTGCAAGTTCTTCTGATGGGCAGATCTTCCAGTGGAAAAAGAAAATTTTAAGGATCCTCTGGCTGTCCAAGAATGGTTGAATACCACACTGGCCCTAGGAGAAAGCGACCCTAGACCATCCAAGATCTATGGAGAAGGACTGACACAAGCCGAACAACGACTACAACAGACCACGTTGGGGCGACAGGAAATTGTGGAATCGGACCCACCTGTGTATGTCAACCAAGGGTTTGTGGATCCCTACCAAACAAACTTTGAAAAAGACTATGTACCGTTAAACTCAAGTGTACTGGAACGTGTAAAACTAGGTTTATTTTAGTTTATTTCTGTCCAGAATAGCTTTGTGAATAGGATCCTCGCGTAACACGTAAACCCATTTAAGATGGTCAATATAGAGTTGTCTCAATGTTTTCCTTAGCTCAGGAAAGTTTCCACGTAAAGTACGATATTTTCTTCTCCTTTACGATTATAGAGGGTATGGTTTTCAAAACAGATACCCCCGTAAAACCATCGTTGACAGTTGGTGCAGAAAATAGTTGGTTTTCCGTCTTTACTGAGATGTTGACTATAGATTTGTCTCAGCAAAAATAGTTTGATATGTTAAGTTCTTCCTTAAGGATGTAATAGGTTTTTATGTTTTGTTTATAGAAAAAAGGTCTCAGACTATCATAAAACGTACTCAAAATAGACTTGTCCACGACTAATGGATCTTTGATTTCAGCGATGATGTTATCACGCACCAAACTGTGTTGAAGGTCTTCTGCTCCTTCGCAATTCAACGAGAATCCCTTGACTTTCAATTCTGTCTTTCCAAGAAGGATCGAATTTGAGTCAATTTCTTACCAAGACCCTCTTTTCTGAAGGTTTTCATTGTAAAATAAATTGTATTCATAGAAAAAGGCCTTAGGCTATAAAATAGTAGGGTGTTTTCCAATAAACATCATTTGACATCATGAGTACCTGTGTGTTGTTTCTCTGCGACTTACTGAGACAGTGGCTCTTGTATAAAAGTCATCTCGATGTGTGTCGACAACTATTCGAATTAAGCGACAGGAATAGCGACTTACTACCCCCTTATGTGGACAATCCTTTAGCGATTTTAGAAGAAACGTGTATTGAGTACAATTTCTATCGTTGGGTGGTTTACGTCTTATGGCTACAACAAAGTGATAAACCTTTTTACTGGTTTCGACAAATTGTCAAAAAGGTTTCGATACCCTCATTGGGTGATTTATACCAACTGTTATGGTTTCTAAAAAGAAACAAGTCACTCCAGCCCAAGCTCTCCTTAAGCGATATCGGGATCCCTCTAAACCCGGTAGTTTAGGAGGGGTGGAACGTTTTGCCAAGAGGTGGAAAATTTCCAACAAACGAGCTCAAAATTTATTACGCAAAGATTTGGCGTATACGCTACATCGACCCAGACGACGTAAAGGCTTTCCTACTTTACCCATTCAAGTCACCAGTCAAGATGATCAATGGCAATCGGATTTGATCGAAACTCAAAATATCGCCAAAGAAAACAAGGGTATTCGTTATTTGCTGACAGTGATTGATATTTTATCCAAATATGCCTGGGTACAACCGCTCAAAGACAAGAAAGGTCCCACGGTCGTTAAAGCGTTTGACCATATTTTGAAAGAAGGACGAAAACCCTTGAAGTTACAAACCGATAAAGGCAAAGAGTTTTATAACAAAGACATGACGGAATGGTTGAAAAAGAACAACATTAAACATTTTTCTACCGGTGGTGATGCGAAAGCTGCGGTGGTAGAACGATTTAATCGTACGCTCAAAGAAAGGATGTATCGTTATTTTACAGCCGCCAATACACTCACGTTTACGGATGTATTGCAAGATGTGGTCAAAGGATACAATGCTAGCACTCATTCTAGTATCAAGATGGCACCTAAAGAGGTCACGATAAAAAACGAAAGACAAGTTTGGAATACTTTGTACGGAAAACCACCCAAACAGCGAAAACCCACGTTGAAAAAAGGAGATATGGTTCGTCTCAATAAAATTCATCGCCCCTTTGCCAAAGGTTATTTACCAGGTTGGACAGAAGAAGTGTTTTTGGTAGATAAAGTCAAACCTTTTCCTGCTTACAAGATCACCGAATGGGATGGTACACCAGTGGAAGGGACCTTTTACGAGGAAGACTTACAAAAAGTGTATGCGACCGATGTGTTTCGGGTTGAAAAAGTACTTAAACGACGCAAGAACCAGTTGTTAGTTAAATGGAAAGGGTGGCCTGACAAGTATAACAGTTAGATATCGACCGAAGATGTACGTGACCCTACCAAGTCATAGCAGTAAAAAAGAATTTCCCAACAATCATGCCAGTTCGTTTAGCCGAACCTTTACCTTTGTTAGGGGAAGGATGGCAAGTGGGTTTAGCTTCTATTTCCATACCAGATCGGGGTATCAACCTCACACACATTACCCCTTACGATCAACCCGTATTTTTCTTGTCTTCGGTTCGTAAGAAAAAAGATAATTCCTTTGATTACAAGTTTCACAAATTGGTCCTCAAAGAGTTAAAAGACACGGATTGGATTCGGGATGGGGTCACGTTTATGAAAGCATTCATCCAATGGTTACAGCAACAACAAAGTCTAGAGTTTCGACGAGAGTATGAATCTGTGGAAAAACATGGAGAGAATCATACCTACTTTAAGTTTACTTGGGATGGCAACGATTTACTCTTGGACAACTCCAAATTAGTACGAGTACCATTTTCGGGTGTCGCCGACTTACAACCCCATTTTGCGTTTAATTCCGTGTTGGGCATCAAGATGGGATGGATTCGCACCGATTGGAAGAATGACTGGGAAGCTGGTGACAACCTCCAAATTGTGTATCATGACCATAAAGTACAAACCAGAGGTCGCTATGATTTTCGAGATAAAAATGGAAACAATCCTTACATGCGACATGAAACGGATAACTTTGGAGTAACATGGTTTTATCTCAGTGGACGGGTGAGCTGGAAATTTACCAACCTCAACTTAGCGTTTGATCGGGCTGTGAAACAACCCATACGTTCGCTTCATGTGTATTCCGATGTAGCAGGAAGTTCTATGGTAGGTGCCCGTTTTACGGATTTGTTGAAAGAAGTGCATTATCCTCATCAAGGTCAAGGCAAAGTCTACTATGAACCAAAACACATTCACTATTTACCCGTACGCCGCGAAGTGATTGATATCATCGAAGTCAACATTACGGAAAACACGGAATATGGAGAAGAACAAGTCAAGTTTAAAGACGATCATACCCTTGTGACCCTACACTTTAAAAAGGCAGCCGAATAAAGATTTTAATCATTTGTCAACATGTCGTTCTTTGTGACCTTACCTAGTCATAGTAGCCAAAAAGAATTTCCCGGTAATACCTCGAATGCGTTCAAGGTACGATTACCGACTCCTTTGAGATTGATGGGAGATGGATGGAAGGTAGGGTTGAGTTCCATTTCCCTACCCGACACCAACGTCAATTTGTCGGCTTTAGCTGATTTAGAGGAAGATATTTTTGGAGAAACGTGTTACATTATCCTGGGTAGACAACGTATAAACAAAACGTTTAATTTAAAGCTGCAAATCTTACAAGACCATGGATGGGTGGTGAACGGGGTCAGTTTTATGAAAACCATTTTAAAATGGACGGATAAGCGGTTTCAAGAAGAAAATTGGCAAAGCTATGGGTTTCATTACAAAGAAAACAACAAGAATACCTGCTTAACGTGGACATGGCAAGGAGAGGATTTGTTCTTGGACAACAGTCATGTGGCACGACATCAATATACCTCTGGAGCAGTTCAAAATTATAGCCCGTTTGCGGCTTTTAACAAACGTGTGTGTCTCAAAATGGGGTGGTTTGTGGAAACCGAAAGCGGATTTCAACTAGGACCCAATCTCATCATGAGTTTTCCGAACGGAAAAGTCCCAGCCAAGAATGAGGTGGATTTTGTGACTGTTCCTGCTTCGGATCCGCTGTATTTTACCAGTGCCACGGATAATAACAACGTCACCTGGATTTTTCTTAGTATGCGGGTCAACTGGACCTTTATTAACTTGAATCAAGCGTTTCGAAGTGTGATTCAGGATCCTAGGAGAACCCTGCATGTGTATTCGGATGTGGGTAGCAGTACGATGGTGGGTGACAAGATTGTGGATTTACTACGTGAAGTCAAATATGATCGTACCAACCGAGGTCAAGTTTACTTTGAACCACGTCATATTCAATATATACCGGTACGACGTGAAGTGATGGACATTATTGAAGTACAAGTAGCGGAAACCACTGGAGCAGGAGACGATTTAGCTTATTTTGGACCCGGTCATTCACTCCTTACCCTACACTTTAAACAAGCATGAAACAAAGAGGTGGCCTGATTCCAATCGGGGCTTTAGTCCCTGGTTTAAGGGCAGTAGGAAAAACCAAACAGCGGATGAAGAAAAAGAATAAAAGGAAGGCACAAAAGGGAAAAGGTCTCAAACGATACCATCATGCGAGGAGGTAGTTTAATGCGGTTTCGAACCGACGATCAAGAAGGAGCTGGGATCATCAAAGAAACTCTGAAAGGTGGATTCAAAGGAGCTATAAAAACACGAAACCCACTCAAGTTACCCAGTAACATTTCGAAAGGGGCTCAAGCAGGATTTAAACGAGGACTTAAACGAAAAGCAGAACAAGTCTTGGAAAAGGAATTAGGTAAAGTCTTGAAAAAACCTAAAGTCAAACAGGCGGTGAAAGTGGCCACAGCCCTTTTTCCTAAAAAAGTCAAAAAAATTCGAGATATTTTAGGGAAATAACTTTCACGCGCAAAGAATTTGCTAAGAAATTTAAAAGAGCTTTGAAAAAAGCGAAAGTCTAAAAATGGAACCGATACCTTCGAGACCTACGTTTAGGATGGGAGATAAAGGGTTAGGCTCTGGACGTCGTGTGTACCATCAAACAGGGGGATGGATTAGTGCCGAAGTTCGTCGACCTCCTGGTTATCAACTCGCAAAGTATATAAGGAAAAGAAAACAGAAAAAGTAAACGCATTTCATCATGGCTGCCGACATGGTCATGAGCTCCACGCTAGACTTGTTTAAGAAACCGGAGACGGATTATAGTATTGATTCGTATCGAATGGTGACCATTCAACCGACCACCACCGGTATTAACCCTATGGAATTTATTATTCCTAAACTAGAAAGTTTTGTGGATTTGAATCGAAGTTACTTTACGATGGAACTACAGATGAAAAAGAATGATGGTAACAACTGGGATGCAACGGAAACCTTGTGGCCTGCCAACAATCTAGCCCACACGATCATCAAACAAATCGATCTGTACTTGAATGGCACTTTGATCAGTCCTCAATCCGACACGTATCACTACAAGGCCTATCTACAAACTCTGACCAACTTTGACACCAAAGATGGACGAACCGTGCTAAGACCCGCAGGATGGTTTAATGGGATCAACCCTCCCCCACAATGGACCGCCAACAATGTGGATACCGCGTCTAATTCAGGTGCCGGGCATGCTAATTACCAAGCTTTGGCAGCCAACACCAAACTCTTACTGGCTAACATGAGTGCAGAAAGAGCTGAACTGGCCGCAGGCAAAGTCAGACATTATGTCTTTGTCCCTCATCTAGAAGTCTTTCACACAGGCAAAGCCTTGGTGCCAGGCGTAGAAATCAAGATGAAGTTCCACTTTAATGACCCTAAAGTCTTTCTGGATGGAGTCGGTAAAGCTGGTCGTTTGACGGAGGCAGATATCAAGATACGATTTCATTTGTGTCAACTAAGACTGAATGAAGCGGTGCACAGACATTTGGAAAGCAAGAGACATAATGGGAAAGCCGTCGCCAAGTACCCCACCGTTCGAAGTGAAATTCGAACTTACAGTATGGAAAATACCAAGAGCCGAGAAGAAATTCGAGATTTGTTTCAAAATCGAGTCCCAGACCGCATGATTGTAGCTCTCCTAGACAGTCGTGCTTTCAATGGAGCGTATGACAGAAACTGTTTCTGTTTCCAGAAATTTGATCTGACTTCCATCAAACAGATTGTGCGTGGGGAAGAATACCCTTACGAAACGCTGGAATTGGTAGGCAATGATAGCAGTCGAGATTTGTTAGGGTACTTTCGGTATCTGCTAGCGAGTGGAGCTTGGTGTCACCTCACAGGTAACATGCTAGAAGAAAAAGATTGGGGTCAAGGTAAAGGTTGTACACTGTTTATGATTGACAATGTAGCCAATGGCTGTGCCGATAGCCGAAACCTCAACCCCAAGCAGTCTGGAGACCTACAGCTTAAATTGGAGTACCGAACCACCCCTGCCAGTAATATCACCATCCTCGTGTACGGTGAGTTTGAAAATCTGCCGGAGATTGATCCCAACGGCAACGTTCTCTACGACATCTACCAACACTAGTTTAACTCTCTCGCTTGCTCGCAAAAGAACATGGAATTTGTACCCTTATCGACTCAAGAATGTAATCTCATCGCGAACCAAGATCCTTATTTGAAAAAAGTCTTTCAAGGTACTTTTCCTTGTGATAAATTACCTCGACCTCCTAAAAAGAACGCAGCCTATATTGTTAACACCGATCCGAAAGGACAACCCGGTCAACATTGGATTGCTGTCTGGTTAGAAAACAACCTCTGTGAAGTCATGGATAGCTATGGTTTACCTCTGGAATGGTATCGAACTACACGACCCCTGATTGACTGGATAACGACGCTGGAAAAAGGACATTGGGTGACAAATGGAACCACCTTACAAGGATTACACAGTTCGGCCTGTGGACATTATTGTTTAGCCTATCTTAAACTCAAAGCCCGTGGTGGGTCTTTAACAGATTTCTTAGCTTTATTTTCAGATCATGATTTTGTGCAAAATGATCAAAAAGTCGCTAGTATGTTAGATCCACTACGTATGCCTAGCACCACCTATCTCAACCAGTGTTGTCAACCTCGTGAAAAAGTAATAAAAAGCGTTGCGTGGTAGTTACGTTTCATTATATCTCTTGCTTTTGAAAAAGCTCCTAAAAGCTAAGAAAACAAAATGGAGTTTCCCATGGTGCAACCCTTTCATATTCATACCCCTTCCTCGATTTTAGTGGTGGGTCCTTCAGGTTGCGGGAAAACCGTTTTTACCCAAAAATTGTTAGAGGACAATTTGGATTTATTTGAGACCTATCCCCAAAGTATTCATTATTGTTATGGGGCCTGGCAACCCAAATTTAAAGAAATGAAGTTTGCCCAATTTCATGAAGGCATTCCTGAATTAGAGGATTTGGACAAATGGTTTCCTAAGGGTCAAGGGATTTTAGTGCTGGATGATCTGATGGATGAAGGAAGTCATGATAAACGGGTCTTGGATTTATTCACCAAACATTCACATCATCGAGATATCACCGTGTTGTACTTATGTCAAGATATGTTTCCAGCAGGGAAATATGCTAAAAGTATATCTCGAAACGCGCATTACATTGTAGCCTTTAAAAACCCACGGGATCAACTAGGGGTTCGTAATTTACTGTTGCAAAGTTTTCCGACCTGTTGGAAAGAATGTTTAGACACCTATCAAGCCTGTACGCAAGAACCTTTTGGCTACATGTGGCTACATTTACATCCAGCTTCCGGGGATGAAGAACGCGTGTTATCCCATGTGTTAAAAGACCAAGGTTGGACTCGAAGTTATCAGAAAGGACAAGGGTTTGGTACCCCATGGACCGTAGCCAAAAAAGCCGAGTGGGTGACTCGTAAACTCATTCCTTCGACACGACACGTGTTTGATCGGTTTTGGAGTGGAGATATTGCCAAGAAAGCGTTTGCAGGAAAAGCAGGACTTTTTACCAAGAAATTTTGGACCAGACCAAAGAAGGGAACTAGGATAAGACTTGTCAAAAACCCCCAAACAGGAAAATACGAAAACGTCTACGAAGAACCATAAATACAAGACGAGGGAGAAGATACCATGGATCCACGACTAAAAACCTTGTTTGAATTTTATCATCGTCAATGGTGGACGTATAAACAACGATGGAGTTATTTCAAATGGATGTATACCGTATTGAATGCTTTAGCTTTGCTTTTAGTGGCAACAGGTATGATTGTGGGTCCTATCATTCACAATTCTATTTTAGTAGCCGTCTTAGCGGCAGCAGGTACGTTTGTCAAAGGATGGAATGAGTTTGAACAATATCGACATAAACTGAGAATGAGTGCCTTTGCTTATACTACCTATGCTAAAGCCTTGAACGAATTACGACAAAGTCTTAGAGAAAATAACACGGATTCCCTTCAAAGTTTTATTATCAAAATGACCAGTTTGGATGATATCATTGTGGATTTAGCCCCACCGATTCCGACTCGAGTGTCAGAAGCCTATAAAAACAAGTATGACCCTTGTGAAGTGGATAACTATAAAAGACCACCCACACCCTACCCACGATGTCAAAAAGTTTTCAGCGAGGAGGCGCATTACGTCGAAGAAAGCCACGTTTAGTGGATAAATTGGCTTACGGCGCTAGTTTTTTGTTAGCAGGACCAGCTCCTACTTTTACCACAGCAGCAGGTAAACTCGCGGGTCAAGCCTTCAAAGGAATTACAGATAATATTAGACATTATAAACGACGACGATGATGCGTTTAGAACAACATAAACCTTTTTTCAAAGCGTTGGCAGATCAACCTAGTCAAATCTCAAGACGAAAATTATTGTTACAAGCCACTAAAGATCAAATTAATATGTTGAGTGAAGTCATTTTAAACTTATTGAAACAAAATGTGAGTGTGGATCCTAGTTTGATGGCCCGATTGAGAAAACATAAACAGATTTTGAGAGAACTACGAAAACGTCAACATTCGGTGAAAAAACGTCGTCAGATGCTCATGGAGACTAAAGGTAATCAATTGTTTCGTGATTTACACGACTTGGTCTGTGTATGCTTATCTTAGGCTTTAAAAGCTTGACCAACAAGACCATTTTTAGTAGACGCTTTGCTGCGAAAGAAAATGGAGGGATTTTATAGAGTACCAGCCAAAGTATGGGAGGAACTGATTGAATCGTATCGAGATGAAATTACGGATAATTCACAACTCACCAAAGCCGCCAAATTAGCCGCGGAAAAAAATTTATGGCTCGCTTCTGGGTACTCACCCTCTATCATCAACGCCAACATTAAGCCCTTGTCAAGAGAATTGGGTCATTTAACCAAACGAATCAGAGAGGAAGGCGAGGACGAAGGAGACCCTATCCCACCCAAGACTATAAAAAGGATTAAAGTCAAAACACCCAAGACGAAAACACCGAAAGTACCCAAACCGAGTACTGGGAGAAGAAGGTTACTTCCAACCCGTCCTGACGAAACCAACCCGAAACCTAAGAAACGAAAACGGCAAACCGAAGTCGAAAAACTACAACCCAGACCCGGATGGGAAGAATGGGGCGCCGGACGAAAACTAAGAAGACAACTCGAGTACGACGAAAGCCCTTAGGGATTCAACAAGGAGGAGCCTTTGATGTGCAAAAAGCCTTAGCGAAAACAGGAATTGAATTTCACTGGCCGGGTTATCAATATTTAGGACCTGGAACCAAACTCAAGAAACGACTGGCTAGAGGCGACCCAGGAATTAATCGGTTAGATAAAATTGCCAAACAACATGATATCGATTATGATAAAGCCAAGAATTTACAAGACAAGTGGAAAGCGGACACGAAAATGATTAAAGCGATTGATGCTTTACCCGGGAAGAAAACTAAAACGGAAAAAATTGTAAAACGTATCATGCAAACTAAAAAGAAAATAAAACTTTGAGCTCAATAAACCAGCCCTGTTTAAAAAATCTGCCAAATGTGTTTATTCTAAAAACCTAATTACATCCCATACCCTAGTGGTATCTACCCCTAAAATCTAGTTACAATATATTTACAAGACATGGGTCGAATACCCCAAGAGGATACAATTTTAAAAGACTATTCTAAAAAGACCCTAATGGTCCTATTTACAACCAATTTCTATTTACAATCCGTCCAAAATTTTAAAACTATTTACAATCCGACTTTTCTAATCCGTGTCAACTGTCTTACCAAACTTTTCCTTAAAATTACAACATACCTACAAGTCCATCCTATCTACTCCGTGTCTACTGGCTCGCCTATCTTTCCGTTAAAAATATCCATAAGGATAAGTCATGAATGTGTTCCTATCGATGACCCTCTTGTCATAAACGAGTTGATAGTTTTTAATTTCCTCGCGAGTTTCCAGCTCAAAGGTCGCGGGATCGCGTACAATCCTATAAGTCCGCTTGACAGGATACTGGCGAGTTAACATTTGGTTCTTGCGAGGATGGTACAGCGGACGTTCAATTTCCTTTTTCACATTGTCCCGTAAAAGTTCATAGTTAATGTATCGTGATCCTTCAGTGTTTAAACTAAATCCTTTGACTTTGCACTTCGTCTTACCAGCAGCCGTCACATAACCGTAGTTTTTAGGTCCAGCGGAGGCGAACTCAGTGATATAATCAGTAGGCGGTTTAAGTTCATTTGTAAAGTCCCCCAGATAATCTCCCAGGACTGGCTGCGGTTCGTCGGGATCATCTAAGTTTTGAACGTAGATGATTGAGTCTGTGTCGTAATAAAGAACACGCTCGCCTAACATCTCCAATGCTTCGTAGAGTCGTAGACGGGCATAGCATGTTGTGAAGCACGCAATAAAAATGTTTAGATTAGGCTGAATATCCATATCCTCGATTTGCTTGCTGTAGAATACCTCCACCACGTTCTCATTGTTCTTATGTATTTGAATTTTATGGATGTCCAGTTGATCGCTGCTAATAAAATCATGGAAGTGAATGGGGTCCGTAAACTGCTGCACTTGTGTTTTGTTTGGCTTCTGCCCGAATTTCCCCCACATTGAGTTCAGCATCAACTTGGCGAGTGAACGAAGACCAGCGTTTTTTGAAATGTTCCCGTATTGCAACTGAATCCCCTCTTTGGCTTGGTAATCTGCAATGTATTGTTGTTTTTGTTCTTCAGTCTGACACCAACTCGGCCACCCGCTAGCTTCTTGCTTCACCTTCAACCACTTATTGACATATTTGTCAAATAATCCTACTTTAGTTTCGCTGAAATGATACACCTCGTAGATCGTAATAATCTCGTACCCCATGTCTACTGCCTTTTCCAGCTCTGGCGAGCACCACGTTCCGGTAAACTCTCGCTCAATATCCAAATGTTTACACACGGTGGATCGCTGACGATAGGGCTTCTTAGTTTCTTCATTCACGCAGGCATCACAGAGTGGGAACAACAGCTTTCCTTCTGCACGTTTAGGTAGGACCGGGTGATAGAGCTTTTTAGGTGGGCGAACTTTGCACTTGATGAGTCCGAAGTAATCTGAGATGTCTGTAGTGTCTGGATTTGTGATGATTTCGGGATGTTTGATGGGATATCTTGAATTTTTGTTGACGAATGGGTATAAGCTAGTAAAGTCAATGTAATGTATTTTCTGAGTCGGCTTGATTTTGTGGTAGAGTTTGGCTGCGTTAGTGCGGCCTCCGAAGAAGGCATCCCTAGGCTTGAGGCGTTCGACGAAGTTGAGGTCTTTTACATAATTCACACAGTCTGGGTTTTCTTGTTTTTGTTTGGACCATTCGCAGCCCCACATTTGAACCACGTTGTACCCGGCACTTCGAAGTTTGGTAATAGTTTCACGCGTCTTTTCGCGAACTTCGTACATCGTGCGGTCGTCCAGTCTGAAATGCTTTTCCGTTCTGTTTGGGTAGCAGGCTTCGCACCCGTGCCAGAAGCAACCCTGGTATTGATAAACAGTGTTCGTTTCCTGACAGTAGCCGTCGACAGATGTACGGATGGCCGGAATAAATTGTTCCCCTCCATTTCCAGCGTGTTGAATGTGATCTTTTTTGAGGGGGTTTTGGTAGTCCGTATCGTAAATCTCCATAAGTTCGTGTACCTGATAATCTTCTTCACTCATGGTTTCCAATACTTCTTTTCTTTTACAATGGTTCAACCAGTGAAACCATTCAAGCGATTCCTTGGACGTATTTCCCTTGAGGCCGACCCAACCGTAGGCAGGTTCCGTGGCGATCGTGTCTTCGTACATACAATTGTTGCGGAGATCCTGATTACACGCCGAGGCAATAGTTAGTTTCTCGAAGGGGTTGAACCCGCTATGTTCCAAGAAAAGTTTCTGAAAGGTTTCGCAACCTTCTTTGAGTAGTTTTACGTCAGACTTGCAGTAGCGAATGAGTTCCTTTTTAAAATTAAAGAGTACAACGGGTTTGGATGCTTGCTCGTAGAACTCGTCAAATTCGGCTTTCTTTTCCAAGGACATGGTTTCAGTCATGTAGAATTTGGCGTCAGGAGTGGGTCCCGCGTAATCCTGGTTCTCGGGCCTGTTAAAGAGGTGAGGAAAGAAGCCTTTGGCTGCTTCTTCCAAACCAAAAGTAGTAGGAAACGCGGATAAAGGCATTGCGAAGAAGTTGAGGCTGTCTGTGAAGCGGATGTTGAAGTGGGTAAGTGACATAATTTTTGCTCCACATCGGATTTGATGAACTTCTTGTCCATGTTCGTAATATTTTTGAATAATAAAATACCCGTCATACGCTTGAAGATTATGGGCCAGGGCGTAAACTTGCCGTGTGTTTTCCTCGGTTAGTAGTTTCAATTCATCCAAAAATTGTTCCACACAATTCGGGCCTGATAAAACTCTAGCGTTCACCATTTCGCTGGATTGGTATACCAGTAGATTAGCCTCATGATTCCCTCGGTGCTGCATGGCCTCTATATCAAAATAGACATGCAGCGGCTCTTTTTGTTCCTCTTTTCCTTCTTCTTCACCTTCTGCATTTTCCATGGCTTCTATGATGGCAAACTCATCATCTAGACGGGCACGCACTTCTCTCTCATTTTCTTGTTGTCTTTTCCTTTTTCTGTCTGGCTGAATAAAACACTTGTGTTCCGAGGCTTTGACGTACTTTTCGCAGCTGGGACACTGGCTAGTCCCGCACTGATGGGCGCGAACAGCTTTAAACGAGTTTGATTGTTTTCCACAATGTTTACAACGACGGACATTAAGACAGACGGAGTTTTCAGGCTTTAGTTGCCGAGCTAAGGTAAAACGGGTATGATTGTCATAACATTCCTGATTGAAGAAGAAGCGCCTGCAGTGGTGACAAGGAATTGTGGCTTTCAACTTTTGTGGTACGTGTGATGCGAAGCCTGAGCAGTTGGGCTGGCGACAGCAGGAGCATACTTTGTTTTCCAGACTCTCACAACGGTGATGTCCTTCATTGTTGTACCCCTTTAAGCAGTAGGGACAGAAGTAGGTTTGGTTAAAGAACCCCGGTAGCGAAGTAATGACGTCGTAATGTTCCTTGTTATGATACAGAGTGATTAACCTCTGGTTTTCTGAATAGGGAGAAAAGGCATGGCAAGCATTTCGTTCTTCTCCATAGACAACGATCAGGCGGTAGCCGGAACCCAAATACTCTTGAAATTTGGCGAGTTCATCCCGTCCGACGGGTCCTTCAGGGACGCCTGACTGTTGATGTAGTTCTTTGGCAAGCATTTCTTGAATACGTCCTCCCTTTTTCATGCTCTGAAGCCTTGGGTCTTTGTAATTTGGATTCTGCTGCTGTCGATGTTTTTCGTCGACGATGTATTTGGCGGTCATAACGGCTCTAGCACCACAGAGATTATCCTTGTTACGGATAGGCACAATTCTTTTCTTGTTAACCACAAAGTCGTTCAGTTTCTGATAGCCAGGTTTGTTCTTCAATTTTTTCCCACTTCCTTGACGGTTGGGTGGACGGACGACCACAACTTCCATTTGAAACGTATCATCCATCGCGAATGATTCGTTTGAGTTCAAAGTTTGCTGAAGTCGCTCAAATACGGCATCCACGCTAGGCCCTCCTTCGCGAAAATCTTGAACTCTCATACCGTTCCCACGATAAGTTCCATGCGCTAATCGATCTGAGAATAAGTCAAAAAAGACCCGATAGTTATCGCCAAGGTTAGGGTCATCGACGACTTGCTCTTTCTAGGGCATCACGCAAAGCAGGGGTGATATTGTCGATAATGTTTCCTTCTTGCTGAAGGTTTACAGCATACCGGCGATCCAACAAACCGAAGCGACGATTAACATCCGTAGAGATGGGTTGAAGATTAAATACAAAACGACCCGGCTGGTCAGGTTCCACGGCTCCTCCGTGTTGATGAATCAAATTCCTTTGAAAATCGCGTTGCTCCTCACGTAACTGGTATAACGCCATAGCCCGATCGGCAAATTCGGCGTCTTCGTAGGCCTCCATAGCCTCCACGAGATCCTCATCGTTGTCGAAAAAATGATCGTACGCATCCATACTTGGCTACAAGTTAAGGAAAACCCGGGTATCAGTTTTGTGTACGCTTTAAAAGCTTTCGTACGGTTTAAGAGTTTTTTCAAAGCGAGAGAATTATAACGTTGTTTTGGTTCGTATGCTAATTTTCGTTTGTTTTGGTTCGTATGGTAATTTCCAGTCGTCGCTTTTTCAAAGCAAGAGAATTATAACTTTGTTTTGGTCCGTATGCTAATTTTCGGTTGTTTTGGTTCGTATGCTAATTTTCAGTTCTCGCTCAAAGGTTGTTTTTAGTGAAACAAACTGATACTCGTTTTCTATTTACTTAAAGACACTTTAGAAAGATTCAGGTTTTCTTAAGCAAAGTCAACCAGATCTCTGCGACAGTTGTTGACGAAGTTGAACACGCAACAGGTGCGGCTGTTAACTTAACAACGAACACGGGTTGAACTGTGTTGATTTTGAAAAGAAATCCCTTACGCCAAATGGTTGTCTACTTACTTAAAGACACTTTAAGAACAGAGGTTTTTCTTTAAAAAAGTCAACGGTTTGAGTTTTCAGTAGTGGTTGTTGATAAGTGCTAACACGCTTTGGGTTGTTCTACAAAGTTCACAACTTGAGGCGAATGTCGACTTGCAACGAACCTACGCTTCCTCGCACTCGTTGGCTTTTTAAGAAAAATCTTTCTACCAATTGGGATATCTAGTAAAAATTTTAAAAGGATACTTACGATTTAGGTCCAAATGCGTGGCTAATAAGCGTCAAAGTCTTGTCTTCAAGCTTGTCTTGCTGCTTTGTGTTGGGAATCTCGTTGCTGTTGTTGTTGTTGGTTGACTCAAGGTCGTGGATGAAATGACTCAAAATCCACGAGTTTTTATAATAACCTCAGGTTTTTGCGCGTGCGTAGAAAAACAACAAACCATATTGTGACGTGAATTGGGTGTAGTCTTATTGTGACGTACAGATCTTTTGAAACGGGTGTAGTCTTATTGTGACGTGAAGCGGGCGTGTTAGGACAAGCCCGATGGATTATCATATAGATTACAAAGCGGTTGATAACAAATTATTTTGGGAAAAGACGTGGAGGAGATCACATTGATTATTGATCTGGAAGGGTTTATTCTTTCCAGTGGTTTTATCGCTCGAGAATTAGGATGGTGTACGATCCGAGGCGAAAATGACAGTCAACATTTTTATTCCCGCGTGCGCTACAAAGATTTAAATTATAAAGATCGGCGAACGGTCAATTTTGTTTATAAACATATTCATGGTTTGCGCTTTGAGGCGAGCTTCAAAGAAGTCGCTTTACCGCAAAGAGATCTAGAAGCGGTTATTCGAGCTCTCTACCGCGGTGGACTTATTGCTTACAAAGGCGGTCATTTAGAAAAAGATCTCCTTGACAAGATGGGATTACCTTCGATTAATTTAGAAGAGTTCGATTGTCCGAAAGCCGATTCACTTTGGAGTCAATACGAGGGAACATGTTGCGGACATCATAAAAAGGATTTATTCAAGATGGTGCATTGTCCCAAACACGAAACATTTTTATTTTTTCAATGGTTGAAACAACAAAGAGTTGCGGCACAATAACTCAACCTCTTAAAAGATGTTTTTTCCAACACATTCATTCATTTCACCATGCAGGCTAAAGATCTTTTTGACCAAATCAATGTTTATTTTGGTTTTAAAATTCCTCTGATTTCGTTGGACGTTTTTCAGGTTATGTTACAAACCTTTCAAAACGAAGATGTTGTCTGTGGATTTGGTTTATTAGATCCAAAACGCTATCATTTATATCATGCTACTGGCATCCTGATTCAAGCAGCTATCCTGTTAAAGAAAAAGACCTTTGTCTACGACGCAGACACAGAGCAGTGGTACGTAGCTCGTCTTTACCAACAGAAAACCAAGAAAGAAGGAAAGAAGATCTGGCATCGTTTTGTTCGCTGTCAACGTCCTGTTTGACCATTTGTCTGCCTCTACGAAACACGACAATTAAACCCTACGACCGAAGCCTACATTAACAAGATAACTCAAGAGAAAAAGATTGTACCTTACTAACTCAAGACAAAAAACCAACGGCTCTTTTAGGAGCCAACAATTTTAATAAAAGTCTATGATCAAAATATTAGCAAAAGAATTTTTGCGTAAGAGATAACAAAGCAAAACGATAGTTTTGCACAATCGATTCATTTTCGATTGATATAGAAAAACAAAAATAGTTTCAAACCTCTGGGTTATGAGCGGCTTCCCCTGCGCTATTCTGCATCCCACAAGGTTGAGAATAAAAAATAAACATCAAATATAAGAGTTTGATGTCCCTATAAGAAAATACAGCGGACTAGAGTTTATTCAGCGGGAGACGCATTCGCTCCACTGGGGGCTTACGGCCATCTCGAATAAACCTAGAACGTTGTTTTTATTTATCACTCCGACAAATTATCTTCCTCTTTCAGCCCGCCGCGGCGTGGCGCAATCGGGTAAGTAATAGGTTACTAATTCTTATTCTTCTAATCTTGCAGGTTCGAATCCAGCAGCCACAACCAAATTCTTTTTTCTTTTTTCTTGTAAGTCTCACAGAGACTTTCAGTCTCAAAGAGACTTCAAAACCAATATGGCGGCCGAAGAAGAAACCTGCGGCTTAGAAGCTTCGCTTCGTAAGAAACAAAATGGAGAAGAAACCTTCCAGGCGAAGGAACAAAATGGCGAACGAAGAAGAAACCAAAATGGCGGACTTCAAGTTAGGGTTAAGAAATAAAGTTAGGGTTGAAATCCAACATGGCAGACTAGGGTTAACAACCCAAATCAAGTTAGGGTTAGACCTGCTTCGCGACTTAGGGTTCAACCCGCTTTGCGGGTTCCCCATTGTTCTAGGTTTATGCATAAATTTACTTATAGTGACCCACATTACTACTGATGTTCGCCAACAGAATTTCTCTTAATGTATTGTTAGCTTCTGCATTCACATCTAGCCACTCTGCCACGGCTGCAGGTGCAATCTCGTCCCAGGGTGTTCAATGGGCACATCAGTTGCTAACTTCCTCACCTGAGTTGCTGAGGAGGGAACATCTAAAACCTGCCTCCATTTCGGTGGGTATGCATTTGCCATGGTTATAATCTAAAAAATGAAATGTATAAATTTAATTGCAAAACTAATTTTCCTTTTGACAAATGAACAGAAGAACACTAGGATAGTTGTATATAACTGCTGGAAATTTTCTCACACTACTATGGTGCGATGATACTCTGTTTACCAAGCTTTCTTTGTGGCTGCACCTTATGCCTAAAATGCGATGATGGTAAAATGAAGCAGGAGTTTGTAGAATGGAATAATTTGGCTGCTCTTGCCATTTAAGGGACAGTGGCAAACTGCAGTTCAGTTCCCTGTAGATGCGAGATTCTCCTCTAGAACCTGTTAATAATACTTGCCCACTCTAACGATCTCACCTGAAAGGTCACAGGAGTCATACATCTTGTGCTTTTCGTGAATGGAAAATGCAGAAAACAGTGCTCCGATCTTGATACAGCTCACTTGGGTGTCACAAACATATACCACATTGTTGAATCCCAGGAGATACCAGAGGGCTGAAAAAGCCTACATTTTGTTGCAAGTGCATCATTATTGCCTGGAACGCCATCACCAGTGAAAACTGGACCATTTCAGCATGGGGTGACTCTCAGGATCTGACACAACAACTATGTGTCTTTGAGGTGCGACTGTGTGTCATTAGTGCGACTGTGTGTGTCTGTACAAAGTCAGTGAAAGGTAAGTGAAATAATAGTCCTAACAACCAAAGTCATACTGATTACTGCTTGTATATTGTCAGAGTGTAAATGTTTCTCAGAATTAAGACCTTTTTACCCAAACATTTTGGGGGGACAAATCACTGTTTCCTTCTGTTTCCTTACATTATGCTTTTGTATGGCTTCCTTTTTTGTCTGCTTCTCAAGCATTGAGTGATAGCTTCAGGAACAACTCGCTTAAGGTCATCAGCTACCAGCTTGAGATCTCGCCCTGATGTGGTTGTCAAAGTTTGGTAGATTTCAGCAACATATTCTGAGGAAAATAGAGATGTGTAAATTTTTTCACAAATTCGTGTGAGTAGTTACTAATGATTTCACAAACTGTTGCAGATTCATTTTTTGACTAGCCGGGAAATAAAACAAATATACACTTCAGTCTGTGTAGATAGGTTGTTAATTAAAGACACTCCTGCTTATGCCCTCTCTGCCTTAAAGTTTTTCCCAGAGCAACTCATCCTTTTTTATTTCCTCTCCCTTTCTTTTTCTTTTCCCCTCATTATTGCCTTCTTTATTTGCTAACGGTGCCATTGAGTTTTGAGATGTCTTTTGAGGGGTCTCTGTGTAGTTTGTGTTCTGCACAATGTTAGGGCGTGTAAGCAGATGAGCATTGTTGATTTCCATCACTTTTACTGTTAAGTACAGCCTAGGAGATTGCTTTGTTTCTAGCGATCTCCTGTTGATTGGTTATAATTGACTCAAGAAAATTTTTGAGGGTTCCAGTTGGCGATTTTTGGCTGTAACTAACAACATTAACTGAACCAAGTCCCAATTCACTTGACTTTTGATTTAACCCCTCTTGAGACAACAAATGTGTTATGATACGCTGCTTTTGAATGTCCTCTTTACTGAACAGAAGGTCCATGGCAATAAGTATGTACAGGCTTAAGACGATCACTGCTCCCACCAGAACATTTGCCTGAGTTATATCGATGAGCACACCCACAACTTTTATTTGGGAGTTCCCCCCTCCTGCTGCCACCATCCCAGGAAGGATGATTCAGACCTATTTGATTGAATTCACTTTATTGGGAAAACTATTTCAATTGACTGATTTACCACAGTCTGATCCCTCTTGTCAGTTTACTGCCTGATAGGTTTTAGACTATTTTGAAATGATTTAGGAAGAGGTTTTACTTTTTGTTTTCCTTTGGCACCAGATTATGGCATTAGTAACAATGCTTATTGGTGGCATTAGATATGGTGTAAAGGCTAATAATCAAACCAAAAACAAAATTGATATCACAACGTTTACTTCCATCATGGTCTGGGGTAGTGACAGAGTGAGTCATCATCTGTGCATCGAATAAAGTCACTAGTGATTACTGGACGATTTGTTATTCTCATTGGCAACACTTTTAGCTACGGACTGGTTGATTGATAGAATTTTGATTTTTAATTGGCTGATTGACTCATTCATCAATCGAGTGGTTGATTGATTGACAGTCTAGTAGTTAAATAGATAAATGAAATGATTCACCTGAGGCAAGGTGAATAAATATTGCACCCAATAATTAAGTTTAAGACCTACAACAGGGGCTTATTTGAAATTTAAAAAACAGGCTCTTATTTAATGAGAGTTGTATTACTAATAATTATAATAGTTTTCGGTCCCACTTGTAATAATAATAACGATAATAATTTGTTCATATAGTGCCATTTCCATTACTGTCCAATGGTGCCTTACAGTATCTTAGTATATTATCAAATGGTGTCTACATTGCTTATTGTCTAAATTGCTTATTTTTGCCAATGTGCCATAGATAAAAAAATGGTTTATGACTGGCTTGCCAAGTTCATTGCACTTCTTGCTACATTCTCCCCTCATCCACTTGGCAATAGAAGCATGGCGGTCAGACATAAATGACTTCATAATCATGCCTGTGTCTAGAAGGTATGTTATGGCTCCCTTTCTTTCTTTACTGATGCTCCACCACAGACAATTGCAAAACTGAGGAGGAGGTTTCCTGTGGGAAATTTCCACTTTTTCAGGTAAAGATCTATTGACAACTGTTGCACTAAGCTCTAATGGTCAGTAGAGTTTCTGTTTGCGTGCAAGTAGGTTCTAGGTTTGGTGCCAGGCAATAATGACAGTATTCGAACAGTAGTAAAGGCTTGGAAAGAAAAACAATTCCTTCAGGCTTCTCGCCCTCATCCTTTCCAGTGCAGTCCAGCCTGTTGAAATAAAAAAAAAATCAATACAAGCCATTAGGTGCATTGTTCCCTTTTCTGATGTAACCATGACTTTTTCTATCTGATAGCAGGTAATAAGCCAGGCACATTCAAAATCATACGGAAAAAATGTTGAGTGCATGTAACCCTCTCTAAATACTTTTGGTTGTCGCTGACGGTGTCTTTTTTTAGAAGGGGGAGGGGGGTGGAGAAGCTTCCACTCCTTGTTGTTTGATGTAAAATGATAGGATATTTATTAAAGACAGGAGTCAGGTATCCTTACATGTTTATCTTTTGAATTAGTGAGTGCACTTAGGCTTTGTTGTTTGGCTGTTGTTCGTAGTATCCTCTCCTAATTTCTGATAGGCTCCATCTATTTTTTCAGGAGTCCAATTGGGGTTATCATCATCACCTGTTGGCGGTTCATCCTCCATTTGGGGTGTTCTGACATCACTTTGTAATTCTTGTTTGAGCTGAAAAACAATATATATATAGGGAAGTATAAAGCATCTAGTAGAGAGCAAAATAGTTTCCACGCATGCGGGTGACTCCAATTCTTGAACGTCCTCGACTACATCAACTTCCTACGAGTTTTCAGAGGTTCTAGTTTCATATTCTGCAAAGATCTCTTTCATTGCCTACAAAGCACAATTGTTTGAATAAGGGAGACTGTAAAGCTGCATGAGTAACATGACAATGCGGACTTGCAAAGCACTCCCATTGGTATCATATGACACAAAGTCAGACAAGTAATCAACAATGAGCCAACTTATTTCTTTTTGCCCACATAAAAATGAAAACAGTCGAAGAGACCAAAAGTTATCGACAGTTAGAACAAAGTGCTGTTATTCTTGTTCTGGCTAGAAAAGTTAAAGGCGATCAAAACACAAGCTAATCTTCATTCATTCATGACATAAATACTGGTGTGAGCGCGAAATGTGACAAAACTTTCGGGCTTATAGCATTTCTCGTTCCAATTTTTAATTTAGCATTTGTGAAATGAGTTAGGTTTGAGTTTCAAAAAATCAAATGTAACAAGCATCTTGCTCACCCACACTGTGGCTTCTAGCGACATGCCAGTGGAGTTGTCCTTTATGAACTTCTTCCAGATAGTTGGAGTAGCTCCAGGAATTGTCCATCTTGATGCTCCTTCTATGTGGACTTCCCTCTCAAAGCAATCAGCGATGAAATGAATTGATGAGATTCTAAAAGCCCTTCTTCGTTTGTAAGGACAGAGCTACTTTTCACTTGGAATCTACTAATTCCAAGAGGATACACCATGTGGTTGAAATATATTCCAAGTTCCTCTTGACTGCAGATTGATTCGTTGTAAATAACGACCAGTATCCTCGAATAAAGGCAAAACAACTAGTCAATTAAGTGGACGATTTGTTTCGTTTCTTCTCTGAATAACAAGGCTATAACCCTTAACGTCTAAGAGTGTCTTCTATAACCGTTAACTGCTAAGTGTGTCTTAAGTTTCTATGTTCTGTTTGTAATCAAACAGAAAGTTCATGAGAAATTAAAATGGACATTTATATCAAAGATGGAACAATGTTCTTGACTGTTATTTTCATAAATTCTCCTCATGTATACCATGATAGGAAATAAAGGGATCTAACAATTTGGGGAATATACATACTGGGGTTTTAATGAGATCAAAATTTGTTAAATATCTATAATCAATTTAATGAATTTACCTCATCTGACATAGCTAGGTGCATTCCATAGTTTTCACTAATTCTGTCATCGATGTCAGTGTGTACATTGCAAATCTTTTGTTTTCTGACCTTACTACTGGCAAATACTTTCTCCATATTACTGGACAGTAAGGTTCCGAGGGCCTTACGGGCTTCTCTGAGGCAAATCCACGTGCCTTGACACTGAGGCGTTTTGATAGCGAATGACACTGTCCCTCAAGTAATTTCCTTGGGCATTTATTATTTGGACGAAACCTTCACCATTGTCAGAGCACAAAAAGCCTCCTTGCTCTTGTGCAAACACAAGGTCTTCGAGTCCACTGATCCCTGATTCATCCCTCATGTTTCTGAGGAAAGTCATTGGGTTATTCCAGAAAAAATCCACACCTCCCCGACGGATGGCACGCTGGAAATTCTCGCGGGAGGGGGGGTCGAGGGCTCTGGAAATCCAGGTGGGAGGGGGAGGTCTAGAGTTAAAACTCTTCTTCGGGGGTCATTAAAAATGTAACCTCAGTTTTTCAGATCTTTGACTTTAGAGAAGAAACTTCCCCCGAATCGAAGAAAATAGTAGTCTTTCAAAGTATGCATTTCTTACCTTAAACGCTTTTAGGTTCAGTTTCAAAGATTCTCCGAAGAATATTATAAAAGTGATGAAAGGAGAAAACACGAAGAAAGCGCACGGTTGACGTGGTAGCTACAAAGCATGCTCAGTGAACAAAGTTTAAAGCTTGGAACTTTGTATTGTATTACAGTACTGGCCAAATGTAAGTTGACAGTTTCGAGATGAAAAACAAATGAGCAACAACGTAGTCGCTTGAGTCATCTCTCAGTAAATAAATTGGACAAATTGACTGCATTCGACGCGAGTGTTGACACGTTTGTGAGCTATCGTTTCCCTCGTTCTCGCTTTTGCAACAAAAACTCAAGTTACAAATACCTTGCTCAAATGAATTTCATTTCTCATAGTTGTTTCAAATCTTAGCAATTTGAAGGAACACAAAAATCAAGAAAGTGAAATGTAAAATAATAAACTGGTACGCTGTATCAGAATGCGCGCGTCTTCTGACACGTTTTTTGTGACATGTTTCCTTTGCTTCGATTCTGCCCAATAGATGTTATTTGGGCGAAAATAATCATAAATCTCAGTCTGTCATTGAGTTTTTTCTGTGTGTTGCAGGTATAAAGGAATGTAAATCGGATACTTTTCGCGTCACCGATGGCACGACGTTTTATGAAATGGTTGCATTACGCATAGGTTTCAAATTACTTTTGACGTATGCAAATTGCGTCTACAACAGAAGCAGCACGAAATAAATTTCAACGGGCTAAATTTATCATTCTCCTGTTAAATTACTGCTGCTGCTGCATTAATTATTTTATTGTAAAGCCAATGTCCCCTGTCAATTAGGTGCTTGTCCTCGATTGTAAAGTGTAGTGAATTGATCCATGGTATGTTTTTTTTTTCAGACTGCTTGTGTACATTCACATTGAAACTATCAATTGGATACTCTCTAGTTCCTGCAGTTTTTGAACTTTCCTTTGACAAATTGTCATTATCTTGGCAAGGTGTTGATGCTTGAACAGGGGTAGTTTCATGGGAGAAGTGGTATCCAGTCGCTATAATTAATACCCTCCTGTGAATTTGTACTTGTTGTAGGTTAATCTGTGGGTTGTGTGGTGCTCGTTGGCGTCTTCCATTGTCGTCTTCCATTGTCGTCTGTGCATTGTTACACTCCGAGGATACTCTCTCGTCTGGATCGTCCACGTTGGTTTTCTAATGTTTGGACCAGCAAACAAGTTGTCGATTCCCGAACTACAATTCAGGTCGCTGTGTCGTCTTTTGAATGTGTCCAGTCTAATTGGTTTTGACTTGTCAATGATAGCCTGCCCGTTCTAGTCCAGTTTAACTTCATGTTTGAAAGCGGCCTTTAGACCATTTTCTATTCGCTGGTTGATCTTCTCATTATGTAAGTCTATATTGGACCAGAAGAGGAACATAATTAACAGGTCTCATTTGACTTAAATACCTGTTGTCATGATGGTATGCTGCATGCAGCTACTCATCGTTTTTAGTGTCAAGCTTCCCCTTAAGCTGCTTTACGTTGGTCAATGAAGAATCTCCTCCTGCTTTTTGGCATTTCTTCAATGAGGCAGTCAAAAAGGTACAGATGTTGGTCACTTCCAGACACTGGGTGGATGACATCTTTGTTGCCACCTGAGGCAGGGTTCTTTCCAGTTTTAATCCATGGTAGGAAAACTTCCAGTTTGCCATTGATCGCATTCTGCTACCATACCGTTGAATGGATGAAACATTGCCTAATTTTTTTGTTTCTGTGAGCCACCAGCATGCTCATAATATCACTCCGATGATGGCAGGTTGATGAGCTGTGAACGAAGTTAGATTAACATAATCCCGTGGACTTTCAGTATGAAGCACAAACTTTCACGAGTAAACAGGGCAGGCGCCTGCTACCCAGCCACTGGGACAGCTCCACATCTTTTAATATGCCCTCTTAAACTTTGAGTCGTCTTTCACTATAGCGTGCTTTGACCTACATAATGCTGTCAAGTGTCAAGGCTTTCGCTTTGAAACCAAGTGCCTTAGCAAACGATCATTGTACCTCCTTAACGGTAGAGTTTGGAGCACTTCTAAAAGACGTTCTTTGGTGATTTCCCTGTGATCACTTTCCATTTTTCCACTGCTGTGGTCTATCTTCCAATGTTCAGTGTTTAACAGCAACGAACTCTTCCTCGTCATGGGCGGGATATATGAAGATGAAGAGAGAAGGGTTGTGTCCACTTGAAAGGCAGGTACAATACGATTTGGAAATCACCCTCTGTAGCGCCAAGTGGATCCAAAATCATTGAAAATTAACCAGCCATTCATTCCAGGGTTAACTCTTTATTGGAACCACGATTTGCACGTAAAAACTGTAGATAACATTGAATGTACTATGGGCCTTAAAGAAATTACAACAATCAATGTAATGACAAAGCATATACTCGGTGGAAATGAATAAACAATAGAAAGGCAACGCAGTACAACACTAATTGAAAAGCGGTTCAGTAAATGAAAATGTCGTAACCGTGCAAATCCGATCAATGCAAGAAACCAAAAGTGATCAACAAAGGAACACTTAAGAAACGATAAATCACAAAGAATCTTACCTCTTTTTCCCAATTAAAGCGCCATTTAACCTTAGTAAACCTTGTATTAAAGACAATCCTTGCCGTACGTTTTGCAACGAATGGAATTTGACCTGAGCCTCGCCCCCTCTAGCTATCGTGCACGTGTGTGTTTGTCATGCAGTCAAAAATAGTAGACACTAGCGTTACACCATGCTCTACCTTCTCCCAGAAGCTGTCACAATCCACACCATCTCTGGCGTCATGGTCATACTCTTTGGGAAGTTCCATATTCAACATGCTATAAGAAAAAGAGACTTTCTTGTTTAAATCCACGATGAGTGTCGTAGGATAGTTGTACAAATGGTTGCGGAGTGCATTAAAATGCAAATAAACAATTATGACATTTTGTGAGCTATGGCGCTTTTTCAGCTGTGCTTCCAATACTTTCACTCTGCTTTCAATAAGATGTTGCAGACATTCAGGTAAAAAATTGCCCACGCCCAAAGCGTTACTGAAATTGTGGATGTTGCGATCAAACTTCTGGTACCTATAACACGTGCCACACCTCACACATCGCTTGAAGTACGTTTCCATGTCAACAACGTTGTTCATTGCAATGATGAACAGCCTTCTTGGATATTTTAATCAGTGCAGTGCGCTTAACTGAGTGTTGCAGAAGTCACACGTTTTTTCCACTGTGCCAAACTTGCCCCAGGGCTGGCAGTTGTAGAAAAGTGAATTAATGAGCTTATTTACAAAATATAACACTAATAAATCTAACTAATCTAGTAATACTAACAGTGTACTAACTGAAATATTTAATAGGGTTGTCTTACTACCTTTGTGCTCGGTCATGGGCATGGATTTCTTGTCTTGAAGGTATTTACACATGGTGGCCATCATGTCTGGATCAGTGTGAGGGTGCACCATACCTGTCACAGGACCCTCCACAGGTTGGGTTTCATCTTCTCTATTGTCTTCCTCATTGTTTTCCGTGCACTTTGCCCTCAAAACACCCAATAGATTTTCTTGGCACATATGCCACAAACAAATGAATTTGTCTGTAACAGCAATGGTACTCCAATGTTCCACTGTCCATGTCTGCAGTGAAAGCCACTCTACCAAACCTATGAAGAAGTGGATGTATCTTTTACTCTCTAATACCAGAACGACACATACAGATTTCTCCTTTTCTGCTTATGCCTTTAGCCCAATCATTCCTTAATCCTGTCAACAGTAAACAGTCGGTATTGGCCTGACTTTGACAGATCCTGTAGAGCTTCCGACAACAAGACAACCTCGTTCAGGAAAAAAGGATTTTTACATTCCACTGTTTTTATGCCATGAGTGCACCATGACTGGCAGACATTCCGTAAACATTTATGTACCCTGAATTTTCTTAATCCCAGAAGAAATGGTTAAATCTCTTACTCGTTACAGCACAGTCCTTGGGTCAATGGACATATAGAGCAGCAAAGTTCTTGGACCAGTGACCCTCAGGAGAGGGTTCGGCAGATATCCCCTGAACTTCAGCAGCTGATTTTACCTATATAAATAAAACCATATTGTCACATTTCCTGACAACAGGGAAACACAGTTTGCAAATTCCAGCAGTAATTGTATTGATCATGCAATACTGGGCACGATCTTTATTTACTACAACTACCAGAAACCTTTGCGCATGCGACATCATAACGAAAATGGTCTATTGTATTGATGAAATCCAAGAAATGCATACTTCATGAAGGTATGCTGCAATTAGGGCATTGCTTTGACGTGCCCGACTTCTTTGTGTTTAGTATCTCCATATAAAAATTGAGGTGGGCATTTAAATCATTCGCAGCGATTGTGTTACTATTGTCCAAGAGCAGCAGTGTCTGTTTTAAAGCAGTAAAACTAAGCATGTCTCTGCATGCTAATAAATGGATGCGGTGTAGAAGCGTTTTGCAATGTTTATTACCTGGCTAGAATGAAAAAAAGAAGAGAAAGAAATGCTATCATGCTAATTGATTTCAGAAACTATTGACTAAGCATTAAAGTAAATAAAAAGCGTGTCATTATCTTTTGTCTGGTGGATTTTAACCGCCCATGCTGTACTTTATAAGCGTTACATCAGACTGCCTGCCATGCCATGTGCATAAAATCCATACACTCGGTCAATTCACGTTGGATTCCCCTGTCTTTGCCGCCCATTACCTTCTTATGTTGGATAGGCAATCAAACACCACCTTGAAAGCTATTTTGGATTAGGAAAAGACCGTACTCTGCATCAACACGGGTTGCTGCATTCCCTGGTTCGTAATTAAAGTGATTAAAATGTCTTAATGGGGGGGACAGTAAACTCTGCAATATAAGATAAGTGTAATTCTGGTGGTATAAAATTCACATGCATCAAATTCTTCCCAGGAGGTAGGAGTAAATAAGCACACATGTTTTAAATCATGTTGGTGTGATGTCAGCTTTGTTCTCCTCTTTACATCTTGTAATGAATGACCCTTCCTCAGCACTGTTGAATATTTGCTTTTTTGTAGTCTCTCCAATGCCATGAGTTCTGATGTCCTTTTTAGTCGTGTTTGGCTGACGAAGGCTCCAGGCCAGTAGTTACAACATAGCTAATGAAGTCATTCAAGGCCACAGCAATTCCCTGCACGTTTCTCTCTCCACCTTCTAGAGTATGGTGCTTAAAAACGCCTTAGGATTTGTGCTACAAGAGCTACAAAATGGATAAAAATGAATATTAAGTATTTTGTTTATTTAACATTTATTTAAAATTAAACATTTATGCAATTCTTGACTCCTTTGTTATTTTTCTGACTGTTGAAACCTTTGAAATATCGCAATTGATAAAATATAATTGGAAAAACATATCATTGAGAATAATAGTATACAAGTTAAATAATGCCGTGTCTCTCTCTATGTAAATGTTACCAATATATTGTACCTTTCCTTGTGTTTCCCTCCTCATCTTTTCCATTATCACTGCTTGTGCAGTCGTTTAAGCCAAAAACTATGAGAAAGAAACAACAGAACGATCGTAGCTCTTGACAAGCACAGATGTTTTGAATCGTGTTGGTGTGATGTCAGCTTTGTCCTCCTCTTTACATCTTGTAATAAGTGACCCTTCCTCAGTGCTGTGGAATACTTGCTTTGTAAGAGATAAATATCAAGAACGGAGTATTTAAGCATTGTACATCCCTAGGGGTATCGATCATGATTGGTCTTTTATAGCAAGAATAGGTAATATAATGAAGTTAGCTTATTTAATTAAACAATTAAATAAATAACATGTTAAGGAGAAATGAAATATTGCCTATGTTTCTGTAAATCACATCTCGGTGGGTTATACAATTTTTGACCACCTATCATAGTGGTAGCTCCAGAACTTGGAATTGCTTTGAGTTTGTTTTGAAGTAGCCTGAAAGCGTGGCAAGTCCTCGTTGAGATGCTGAACTTCAGGTTAGATTTTACACTAGGAGTTTAACACATTTCCTTTAGACTTTCATAAATACAACCCATTTTATTCTGATTTTAAAGGACTTTCCATTTAAACTTACTTCAAAAAAGTTCACAACGTTACAAAAATCCTTTGAAAAAATTCCATTATTGAATTTCATTATTTCTTGTCTAATATACAGTAATCATGTTTTGTAGTTCGTGTTTTTGTTTGATTGGCAGAGAGAATAGACCCATCCTGGATCAGCTCAAGTTCTGATAAAGAGTAGGCTGAATGAACTTCAACAAACCACAAATGGTCTTTTAGGAGCCACCAAATAAAACGAAAGTCATTGACCAGCTGCAATCACACATTTCCCAGCTGTAATTCCATCTTGTACAGTGGTGTGCCGCCACATGGAAGATTCAGGTCGGTCAGGTCTTCATTGCCTCAGTTTAAAGTCTTTAAGTAATCCTCTGGAAGTTTTGTTGTTGGATGGACAACTGAAATTAATTGTGAAAACGGGAAAGAAATTTATTGCCAAACTAAACACACTAAAATCTTGGACTAACCTTCCGTGGGAAAAATAAAAAACTGTCTGCTCATAACTTGTGATAAACTGAAATGCAAATTCTCACCATAAAAGATTGTCACAGTTCCATCGTACAGGCATACTGGTACTTCCCCTACGCCTTTCTGTTGCCGTCCTCGAGTCCCATTTCTATATGTCAGGCGATTCCTCTATCATCTTCTAAGATCACTGAGATCATTCAGAATGAAACACGCGCTAAACATTGATTGGAGTCTCAGTTTCATTTCAATCAACACCTACCACCCATGGATTTTTTTCTCAAACCAGACATGAGAAAAAGTCCAAACCTCCCCACTTAAGTCGATACTGGCTTCCAAGCCACCTCTGCCAGTTTTTGATATGCATGTGTGGCTTAACAATTCCTGACTCAAACATTTCTTTCACACACTAGGAGAATTCGTGGTCTTGAATGACGTGGAAATTTGTTCCCTACATCCCCCAATGGAAATTTAAGTTAATCACTGTAGCCGTTTAAGACTTATTCCCTTTGAGAGTGTTGACATTTTGTTTCAAATTAATCTTTAGAGCTTGTAAGTTTGTTAAAGTACCTCACCATGTGTTACAGTTGGGGACAGAAATGCAGAAGTAAAGCCCAAAACAAACAAAAAAAAGGATGTATCTAAGTTACAATCAAATATATCGTAATTTATTGAGGTGGTTTACACTTATGTAACTCTTAAAACATGCTCAGTTATACCTTTTGTGATATCAGTTGGGAAAACTGTTTACAAACTTTAAGCCTTAAATGATATAAACTGATGTCTGGTATACTGCAAATCAATATAAACGTAAGCTTAAGCATAGCTTCTTCCAAAATATCAAATTTGTGAAAACTGATGGAGTGTAATCCTTTCAATATTAATTGTTTACCTTGCTATTACTTTGTTACCCCCTCCTTTTGTATTTACAAATTTTAAGTTAAATGAGAACTATTTACAAATTGTAAGCCTTAGGTAAGTCTGGTACACTGTTAAGTATATCTTCTTAAAAATGTCAAATTCTTTGATGACTGTTGGGATTTCCCTTTTGTCAAAACTGTTAGAGTATAATCTTTCCAATATAATTGAATTTGTTCATGAAGCAACGTAGAAAACTAGAAACACTATTTATTTTGTTACTAGTCCAATCATCTTCACTGTTTTTCTTGCTGTATTTTACAAATTTCAAGTCTTGAATGAGAACTAGTTATCCTTCTTCACCGTTTGTGCTGTATGTGGTTAAAGTTCCACTGTCCTCTTCGATATTTTCCTTCTTGTGATAACCTCTTTTGATGCGGAAGAGGTCATGGACTCTTGCGTAAATCTTCCGATTTTTCCTTTTCCATGACTTGGCAGGTATACTTTGTGTGCCTCCAGACAGGTGTAGGCTATCAATGATAACCCCGTTGAATGCGTGGATAGTAGTGTTTCTTTTTTCATGCATCCTTTGCGCTGATCTGTGGTCTTCTCAGTGGTGTGGCTGCAGCATTCATCCAGTGTCCTCTCAATGGGCCAGTCTTGTACTTAAAACAACACAATAAAGATAAACAGTTAAAAAATAGACAGGCAGTATGACATGTATGTAACCCCTTTTTTAAATTTAATGTTAACTTTGCTATTGCTACAACAACACCAGCATAAATTATCTAGCAACCAATGATGAGCAATGTTTTGATGAAATCCTCAATTTAACTTTAGTACACTTCACTTAACGTTGCTTTACTTTATTTTAGTACGTGCTGTGATGCTTTTATTCTGACTTATAGCAAATGAAACTACATTGACAATTTAAATACGCTTGTGAAGTCACTGATTCTTGCAGTAGCAGCATTCAGCCCATACACCATAGCAAGAAATTTATAATCGGAGCAGCACTACCTAGGAAACACAAATCCAGTGTTAGATTCTATCAAAACGAAATAATTATCATTGCACAAAAATGTGTACAATACTCTGTCACTCCACCTAACAAATATATGCTGATTTTAACTGGCACTGAAATACTTTTGTTTTCCTGTGGATACAATAATATTATTTTTGCATAATGCATTTACCATTGCATTGTGTAGTGTGTTCCATCTTCTTCAATGCTATTATTCTTGGAGATCATTAACCTGAGAGAAAACATTGCCAAGATAGATGTGCACTCCTTCAAAACAAAAAGGTACCATTTAAGAAAGTAGCAAAGGAAGAGTGAGGTATAATTACCCTCAAACAAAGCAATGGTGTATTTGTGGTCGCAGTCGTGCTTTTTTTCATCCGGGATGCTGAATACGGCCATCAACAGAGTGATCTTGTTGCTCTTCCTTCTGCCATCAGCAGCAAAACGAAGGTGGAGTTCATTTCTGTTGCCTTGCACTGTCTTTTAATTCTTGGACTGATAACTGTTGGTGAAGGATGTCTTTGGACCATTCACTCTAACTCCTTTCTTAGCCTGAATAAGATTTTTTCACTAATATTAGTTACGTTCAATTACATATGTTTTATTCAACCTGAACAAGTTATTCACCAAGTTTACACAATTTTAATGACACCCTTAAATAAACTCACTCAAACAGTTATAGTTTGAGTATATTTTCTACAAGGCACAATCATAAGTTACCCAGCATGCGCCTTTCTGTGCAGAGCGAGTCATTCTTAATTTGCTCCACTTCTAGGATGGTTAGGGGCTTCATTCTCCCTGAAAAAATATCACCCAAACTTAAATATGCTTTTAACTCCTTTCTATCCAACCCAAAAACAGTAAAAATTGATCACTTTTTTCTTTTTTTTTTTACTCAACAAGTATTAGCAATTATGTAGAAAGTTATACCTCATTTGAAAGGGTAGGAAATAAGCTTTCCAAAAAAAAATTTTTTTTCCCAAAGAAACCCATAATATTTTAATTAATGTACATAAATTAGCATAAATTAGGTTAAAATGCCCATTAAATTTGGACAAAAATCAACTTATTTCAATATGACATGTGGCTATGAGAAAAAGCTGAAGGAAAAAATATTCCTTGATGTTTTGGCAACATATCCTGCAAATCTGACTGAAAAAGAACACACCGAGATTTAATTGCAATTTTTTAAATGATGACCAACAGAACGCAAATCGCATTCCTTGGGCACCATGGTAACTGAATGCAAATTGAAGTATTTTGGCGTCTCGACGCTAATTAATGTTACTCCAATGTTTACAGCGAAAAATATTGAGCTTTGCATTCCCAAATATGAACTTGACGATGAAATAACAAAGGTTTCGAACGTAATAAGCCGATCTAAATAGTATTTCATCCCGGATTTCATCTCAATTCAAGAACATGTGCTCGCCAACTGCGTAGGCTTCGTTTATGAAAGTATCGCTCGCTTACCTCGATTCTTCACTCTTATTTTGGAGCTGACGGTCCAATTCACTTTCTTTATCACTGGACATTCTTCCATTGCTACTTTCTTCTCCACCCAACAGCTATCGAACTCTCACGGATCGTTAATAGCCACGCTTAGTAAGTCAGCCATTTTGCTTTTCTCCGAATGAATGTCCGAAAAAGGCCTCATATACGCCACATTCAAGTGTCTTTCCTCAAATTTGGAGGGAAACTGGGTAATTTCTTTCCCAGGCTTTATTTCAAATTTGAGCGCGAAAGGTAAAGCCACGAATTTTTGCGAATTTTTTTTCACTTCCCGTCGAATTCGTCGGGTGAGTTGGTGTGTGGATAGAAATGAGTTAAGGTTAAACCTTAAACTCGATTATCTCAAGCTGGATGGACCACTCTCTCGACCACTCTACCGACCAATCTTTACAAAAGGCCTTAGAAAATAAATAATACTTGACTGAACGCTTAAAATCGTCAATGTCCTTAGCTTGCCTTACTGACAAAGGAAGGCTGTTCCACAAGACTGGGGCAGCCACCATAAAGAAGCGATCCCCCATAGTCTTTTCCATTTTGAACCGCGGACTTGCTAGCAATATACCATTATTGTTCCGACATAATTGATAATGTGAAGCTGGTAAGATTGAAACTAGATTCTTAAGATAGCTAGGAGCGAAACCCTGAAGTATCTTAAATGTAAAAAGAAGAATCTCAAAATCAATGCGCATGCGCACTGGTAACCAGTGAAGCTCCCGAAGTAGAGGGATAATGTGACAAAACTTAGGAGTGCAGTAAACTTCCCCATGTGCTTGCATTCATAACTCTTTGAAGTTTCCTAATCTGATACTCCAAACACCATAAAATAAGCTATTACAATAGTCCAGCCTTGCACAAACCTTTCGGTAGATTCACGGGGCATATTTTCTAATATGCCGTATGTTGTACAGATAATAAAAGGCGAGATGAGAATGAGAATGAGAATGAGAATCGAACCAAGTGCCCAAGTTGTGCACTGAAGAGACGGGAGTTACCCTTGATCTTGTCAACAGACACCCTCCATAACTGTCTTTCTGTACCAATGAACAAGAACTCTGTTTTGTCGTCATGAAGCATCAGCTTATCATCCCTCATCTATGTGCGAACATCATAAATACAGTTTTCGATCGCAGTCACAGCCTCAGCCTCACTGGTGTTAACAGCGGGATTAAACAATACATAAGTATATATAGCTTCGTATCGTCCGCGTAGGTATGAACGGATGGCAGATGGGATTTCAGAATATCAAACCATATACTCACGTAGATGGTGTAGATGAGTCCAGCAGCGTTTTCACCTCTGCCCTCATGCTTAGCCTCTAGAGGGACTACCTTTGCTTCCATTGCTTTGAGGCCATTATCCATGGCTGTCTGAATGTACCACATCACTTCAAAAACAGTGTCAGAGAAGTTGGCATGGTTGCCCTCGATGACCGTAGAGTCATTCACTTCACCCAGCTGTTTTGCTAGCTCAGCATGCTTGCTTTGCTGAAGCATGCTTTTGATTTCATTGATTCTTGTAAGGAGCGTTCGAAATTTTGATCCTGGGTTCACCCAGTTGCTCGACATTTTATCGCTCAAAAGCTCAAGAAAAGAGAAAAACAGCCTTCCAAGTTGACGATTGAGGATGAAATGTTTGACAAGTATGACAGGCAAATGACAACAATGGCGGGCAAACCATAATGAAGCAATGTGATTGGCTACCGAGCCAGACTCCTATTGGTTAACAGGAAAAAACTGGGATGTTCATCCATACCCTGGGGACAAAGTTGAGCCCAGAAAAATTTTTGATTGAAGGCTTCTCTTTTTACGGTGGGAAAACAGGTAGGAAATCGTACCAATTAGGAGAGTTTCAAGGAAAAGATTTGGGTATGCCAGTCGCAAAAGTCAAATAAAACGATCAGGCGTTGCATTCAGTGTTCTTGCTGCGGAAAAAGCAACTCATCCTCTGGATAGAGATCACATTCTTGTGAAGGCAGTGCATCAGAATGTAATGAGACCACCTGTGATCTCTTCGACAGTTTGAATGATACATTGGATAGAGAGCCACCAAGTTAAATGCATCACTTCCCGCTCCACCCACTCCAACACTGCTTTTGACGAGCTCTTACTGGTCTTTTGGAGCCGAAGCGTTCATAGCGACGTTGCTTTTTGATCCTTTGATGTCTGCTGTCTCTATCATTGCGAAGCAGAATTTTCCAGATTCTTTCTTTTTCCCCCTTGCTAAAGAATTGACCGAGTGAAACCTGTGGCAATTATTGGGTTGGAAAAAACGAATTCTGCTAAAAGCTTTTCTCGAAGTACTAGGGGTAACATTGAGTCATTGAAAGTGGGGATTGTAAATATCACACTTTTTTGTAGTGGCTTCATTATTATATTTAATTATTATAGGTTTACGTTTGTAAAACGATGCCACTGAAATGCTTTGCAGATGAGAACAATGATTGTAAGTAGACGTACTGCGCATGTGATAAAAATTTTATTTCATACATTTTCTTAAATTGTGGTGATTATTCAATCTGCAATATTATGATCTAAGATACCAGTGGAAACTCGTTCCAGTGTCTTTAGTAAAAGGTGTAAGGGGATTGGTTGTGTCCTAGAGTTGATGAATTCCATAGTACGCAGTTGTGAATTTCCCCTTGAAAGTTTCTAGATTTTACAAAAGTATATGTTATGCCTTCGGTGGTTTCAGCGTACTTGCTGTAATTCGGTATCCTATGTAATGACTGTGTTATGTATTGTAGGCAGATTGTGGTGCTTCTAAAGTGAGCATTGTTTCTTGTACGCATGCCGTTTTTTCCGTAATAAGTGTTACATGTGGAGATATATTGTCTGTACTCAGAATTCGCCTTGAAATGATGTGACATTGCAGGTTAGTTATAGAAGAATGAGTAAAAGGCAGGTTAATAAAATAATGGTTCCCTGGTCCCCCCACTCCTTATGAGTAGTATTAGCCTGTTCATGAATGTGGCATGCAAGGTTGAATCATTATGTATGAAATCGTTCATTTCCATGCTCGTGCACATTCATGCAGGGGGTATCATCCAGTGACCAGCTGGACTCATTGTTGCCAGGATGCTTTAGTAAACATGTTTCGGTATGGGATAATGAATAGACAACTCTCACAGACAGTATCCTTTAATGAAACTTTAGGCTAATACAAGTGTGTGATGGTTTGTGCCTGATCTATACATCGTAGGTTGTAGTCTTGTCGTGCAGTGAAATATAAATGTGTTAGTGTTTCTGAGTGCTTGAATGAAACGTGCAGTTTGTGGTATTTGTAGTCGAGTAATATGGTATCATCGCAATAGTTAAAATAGTCAAAGTTAGAAGACTTAGAACAGTGAAATAATCGTTAATATAGTATTATCAAGTTACTTAAATTTCGAATTCGTGATATTGCCATGGAAGGGGAATACAACCGTGTTATTTTTTGTTGGTCTTCTTGTGCGCGGTGCTCGGCACCACCGTTTGTAATGACCCGGGCGACCGCAGTTGTAGCACTTGTCTGAAATGAAATACTAGGTCTTAGTTATCTATTCTCTATCTCATAATAAATCGTACGTTATACCTGTTTTACGTTTACGCATTCCTTCTTCCTCTTCTGATTGTGTATGGGAATGATTGTGGTGGTGTCGTTTTCTGTCGCTTTGGTCGTATTCTTGTGAGCATTCCCTGTCCCTCGGTTCTCTTCTTTCGCGTTTGCGTGGTTCATTCTCTAATTCTTGTTTCTGGCGTTCTTTTGTTCACGTTTTCTTTCATCACGATTTTGTCGCTCGCGGTTTTCTTTTTCTTTATTTCTTTTTGTTCTTCACGACGCTTTTCCTTCCGGACCACGTCATCTGGAAGCATGCCGTGTTGATCGCTAATGTTTAGGGCCTTTCCCAGGGCGTCGTGCTCGTCTGAGGTACTGCTCAAGGATATGCTGTCTAATGTCTCTGATATAGTTTCCACTCCTCCTTCAGCCATCTGCAACAAAAGAATAAGTTGGTAGGTAGGCTACTGAGCCCAAACGAACGTGCCTCTCACCACGTTTTTTTCAGGGAGAGTGTTTGTTTGTTTCACACACATGTTTAGTCATCATTTTTGTCCTTCTTCTTACTCTTCTTCTTATGTTTCTTCTTGGCAGGTGGATGGTCTTCGTTGATTTGTATCTCAGCTAGCTCGTTCAGTGCCCGCTTTCCTTTTCGTTTTCTGGTTGTTGTCGTTTCCTTTTCATTGGTTCTAGAAGTGGACGGTTGTGGAGAGTGCACTTCATACTGCACTCCCTGGAGATCATCATCATCTGAAGACGTATTTTCAAGCGTATCATTATTATTGGAGTTGTTTGATGATGCGAGCGAGGGTTGCAATGTTACAAAAGGAGGCGCTGCATCTTTTAATTTGCACAGTAAATTTCTGCAGTGGGATCTAGATCTGGTGGGGGTATGTACAACTTCTATGCATTGATTAATCAGAAACTCCATTTTTGTAATGTTGGCCTTACGCTTTAAAACAGCGTCCGTGCCATCGCACGTATTCAGGATATTGGTATACCAGTCGAAATTATGCAAAATCGTGTTACTGATTTTAAATTGTGTTGCTGTCAGATACATGGCATTACCTAGGACCTCTAACTTGTTAAAAAAGGCCTCTTTCTCGCCTTCTTCGTCGTCTAGAACATATCTCATGAAAGCAGAAATATCGTCCGGCTGAGGGGCAATTTGATTTCTGCGATTCAATGCATTCATGCTGTCCGCCAGCTTCCTTAAATTGTTTACTACTTCTGCTGCTTGTAATCCGTGAAGCCCCCTATTGATTACCTCCACATTTTTGCATTCCGACTCGGCCATTTCACTCACTGCAATTGGAGGCCTGCTGAACCACTCCAGTTGATTGGCTTTGCGTCGGCCAAAACTTTTCCTTCCGTTACTGGCTTGTCCACCTTTCCATACAGCCTTAGAAAGTGTAGTAGATGATACGCTGCGACCGTTGAAGAGTCTAAAATGTCCCGCGACTAAACGACTTGTGGCGGCAAAACGGGGTGGGTATACTTTACTAATTGACTAGGTCAACGGTGATCACGGAGAACGAATTCTTGGCGGTGATTTTAATGACGATAATCGAACGTAAACTGAAATACAATGCAGCAAATTATTATAAAAGAGCTAATAACATTGACATTTAGTAAGGCTAATGAGTCAGCGTTTTACGTACATTCCAATCATATTTGCGGCCTAACAATATTTCCCGTACAAAAACTTTGCCAAAAAGGCATATCAAAAGCGAAACACAGAAATGTATTCATTCAGAATATAAGAAATATAGTTAGCCAAAATATAAGACTTAACATAGACATGAAAGCGCAAATTCAAGCATAAACCTAGGTATAACGGTACAAAGAAACTTTCCCAAATTATCGCGGGAGCGTACTCAAATACAGTACTAAGAAAACTGAACGAGAAAGATAAAATACGAATTTTGTAGAACTAAAAAGCATAGAATTCCCGTACGTGAAGCCTAGACTAAAGAACATACTATGAGCCCGAGAGGCATTGTATGTGCTAGAACAGTAAAGATATTAACTTTTTGCGGGAATAAACTAAAATGGTGAAACTAATAAAACTAGTATAAGAATAAGTACAAGGCACTTACATATCGGTCCCTGCTTGCCTCTAACAACCAAGGGTGGTTCAAGATCCAACCTTAAAGGGACAGGTTCACGGCTCGGCGCATGTGCACTAATCAAATTACCTTTTTCTGATTTATTAGTAATTCTATCGGTTAACAATCCCACTCAGCGATCGCATACTATCGTAAGCCAAAGTAGAACGGCGAAGGACTGAATTCGCAGGAAATATCAGTGGATTGCACCAACACAGCCAACGTTGAATTTACTGTTGACCCGAAGGTTTTATTCCATGGTTGATGAATTTCCCACTAATTGCACGCGCTTTGGTCAAATGGCTACCAGAGGCGCGTGCAGATAGCTGAGAAATCATTAAACGCGAAACTTTGGAAGGAAAATGTCACACGAACAATCAACTCGCTTCTGATTGGTTCTTCAACAATATCATGAAACAATATTGCTTGTGTGCTCGCTACAGCGTGCCCGGGCGAAAAAACCTGTAGCACTTAGATTCATGAGCATGCGCTAAACCGTGAACCCTTCCCTTTAACAAAATAAACTACTCATACACACTTAACGAAGACGAATCCTAACTAAGGGCTAAAGCAACGTGATTGCACATTTTTGATTTAAGAAAGGTGTTGTCTAAGGAAATAAACTAGCGAATCAGGAAAGCTTATAGGTAAAAGGTATCTAACTGCTTAATCAATGGAGCCTCGTTCTGGAGCCCCTTACATGGCTCCCCTGAAATATCTATATTTCACTTATGAAAGTTCATACAACTATAACTAAAGATCAATGTCCAAATCAAAGTGTTCTTTCAGATATCACCTGCATGGCTCTTCGGTGGGGATTTCCCCGGTACTTACTCCTCTGCTGCCATTAGGAGTACCAGCTTCTGCACGGGTCGCTCAAGGTACCGAACCGGTCCAGACCTCCTTCCCTCCTTGTCCAGGCAGCCATCCGCAAGAGCTACCTGAACCTTGCGAACTTGACCATCCTTGCTCGGGTAGACAGTGGCGACATGGCCGAGTTGCCATGCGTTGCGTGAAACGTTGACATCTTTCACCATCACTATGTCACCGACATGTAAATTGGGGCGAGACTGTGTCCACTTCTGACGTTCTTGTAGGCTGAGTAGGTATTCCTTACGCCAGCGGGCCCAAAACTCGTTGGCGAGGTGCAGTACGCGTCTGCAATGCTTGCGTGCGTACATGTCAACTGACTGGAGCTGTCCAGGTGGTGAAAGTAGGACCTTCAACTTCATCGTTAGTAGGTGACTTGGGGTCAGCGGTTCTAGCGAATCCGGGTCGGTGAGTTGATTGATGGTGAGGGGACGACTGTTAACTATTGCTTCCGCCTCACACATCAATGTCCTGAGAGATTCATCGTCAAGTTGCTTTGCATTGTCTTGTAACAGGGATGAGAGCACGTTCCGTACCGTCCTGATCTGATGTTCCCACACACCGCCCATGTGGCTTGTCGACGGCACATTCATCTTGAAGGTGATCCAGTCACATTGTTCCTCCAGGAGCCTTGACTTGGTTTTCTCATGATCCATTTCGGCTAAAGCTTCGGCGAGTTCCCGTCGAGCTCCTACAAAGTTAGTGCCTTGATCGCTCCGTAGCTGGCGTACTGGTCCATGTCGGCTGGTGAAACGTCTGAATGCGTTCAGGAAAGAATCTGTGTCGAGCGAGTTGGCGACCTCGAGGTGAATTGCTCTAGAAGCCATACACGTGAATATGACTCCGTAGAGCTTGAGCTCCTTGCGTTTTTCTTTCACGATGAAAGGACCAAAATAACCTACTGCGCAGTACGTGAAGGGTGGAGCACTTTCTAGACGATCTTCTGGGAGGTCTACCATCTTCTGTTCAATAACTGCTCCTCGGAGCTTCCGCATGTCACACAAGAAGCTGTGGCGCTGCCTACAGCGCATGTGCCTCCGATGACCCAATATCCGTGGGATTGAATCTCGTTGAGCGTCATTCCCTTGCCCTGGTGCTTGGTACGCTCATGATAGTGCTTGACAATGAGATTGGTCACGTGACTGTCCTTTGGTAGAATCATGGGATGTTTCACCTGATCCGAGAGATCTGCACGCTTAAGGCGACCACCAACGCGCAGGATTCCATCTTCATTGACGTACGGATCTAGTTTTCTAATTGAACCGCGTAGTGGCTTTGCAGTCTTGTGTGTTGAGGAGAATTCTTCTTCTCCTGTCTCCTTTGCGAGTTCTTTATGCTGGTCTTGAAACGCCCTGAACTGTGCAGTGCGGATAATTGACTTTACCGCTTTCTCTAAATCTTGGGCTCTCAGTTGAACCGCTTCGTTCGGCTCTTTCTTGACGCGCGCTCTAAGTTTCTTGATATACTTCATGCCTAACGCTACCGCCCGCTGTGCGCGGTACCAGTCGGAAAAGCGTTCAACTCTCTCCTCTAGAGTGGGCTTTCCTGGGTCGGACGATAACGTTGCCATGGCGACGGATTTCTTAACTTCGGGGTCATCATCTCTCAAGGTGTGGCTTTGTTCGTCGCCATTCAGCCACTTGCATTCCTGGCTCCATAGGAACTCCGGTCCCTGAATCCATCGTGAATCTTGGAGTTCCTCTGCCTTCATTCCACGCGACGCCTCATCTGCGGGGTTTTGTTCTGATTCCACGTAACGCCATTGCCTTTTGTCGGTACTATCTTGTATCTCCTGCACCCTGTTGGACACGAACACGTGAAAGCATCTGCTCTCATTGCTTAGGTACCCAAGCACGACCTGGCTGTCCGTCCAATAGAAGTCTTCGTCGATTCGATATTCCAGCTCTGCTGGCTTATCCATACAGAACAAACCGCAGCGGTCAGCTCGAGTCGCAGGATGGTTACAGGTTTGAGGAGGGCTACTCACGACTTTCCCATCACGAATGCACAGTGAACCTTGTGCGTTTCATCTTCAAGGCGCAGGTAGCTACACTGGCCATAACCTTGGACACTTGCGTCACTGAAATGATGCAGCTCTGCTCTGGTGATTCGACCGAAATGTTTGGGCTTGTAACATCGGGGAATCGCAATACTCTGTAATTTCATTAGTCCATTCTCCATTTCTCCCATCTCATTTTCACATCTTCTGGAATAGGATCATCCCAGTCCAGATGGAGACTACATAGCTCTTGCAATATTGACTTTCCTTGTAACATGATAGGGGCTACAAATCCAATTGGGTCGTACACAGAACTTACTGTGGACAGGATACCTCGTCTTGTGCATGGCTTGTCTTGTAGAACGATACTAAATTCAAAACTATTAGATTCGACACACCATTGTACTCCTAGTGCACGTTCCAAAGGGAGTTTGTCCAGGTCTAGGTTGATTTCTGTAACGCCCTCTGCTCTGTCACTCTCTGGGATGCTCTTGATTACGTCTTTCTTGTTGGATAAGAACTTGTGGAGATTGAAGCCTCCCTGATGGCACATGGCTTTTACGTTCTTCACCAACTCCACTGCTGATGCTGGTGTAGGGACCGACTTCAATCCGTCATCAACGTAGAAGTCATTTCGAATAAAATTAGCTGCTTCCTCTCCGTACTCTCTTTTGGAGATGACGTGGTGCCGAACAGGTGGACCGTCATGCGGTAAACTATGGGATCCTTGGAAAGATCATTCCCTTCCCACCAGTGGAAGCGCAGAAGGTTGCGATGTTTGGGTTAACGCGGACTTGGTGAAACATGCCCTCTATGTCGCATGTTACAGCGATCGGCTCTTGTTTAAATCTTAGAAGGACGCCTGTCAGGTCGTTGGTCAGCAGGGGGCCTTGAATTAAATACTTATTCAGGGATTCACCGTTGTATTCCTGACTGGAATTAAAAACTATCCTTAGTTTCTTCTTTTTTGGATGTCTTGTCCCGTGGTGATTGATGTAAAACGTCATGCCAGGTTTCGTTTCTACATCATTGGGAGCTCTTTCGGCGTAGCCGCTTTCAATCATCTTTCATAAACTTCATGTATTCCTCTTTATACTCAGTGCTGATTGGCGATGAGAACCGTTTCTTAAGGTGATGCATGTGTCGAACGGCGTCATCTCTATTGTTGGGTAGACCTTTGAAGCCTTCTTTTAACGGGAGAGGGAGTTCATAGTGGCTGTCGTCGCATCGATGTATGCCCGTCTCCGCAATGTTAAAAAACCTCCTGTCTTCCTTAGAGAGGCCTTGCCTTTTCGTGCTTCGGTGTTCAGCGAAGTCCAGCTCAAACATTTGTTTCACTGCCGCCGGGTTCATTATTTCTTTCGCTTTGTCGTAAATGATGAAGTCAATGCTCAGGTTTTCCGTAGGAATGTTTTCACGCGCCAAGATCCTGTTGCACGATGAGACGACCGGAGAATCAGGGGATTGGGTACTAGAGATGGGTCCAACGATACACCATCCTAGTAGCGTACGTACTGCGTATGGATCTTCACTCTTGCCTGTGATGACTTCTCTAGGTTTGATCGCCTTCGGACAATTACAACCAATGAGAAGGCCGATCTCGAGGCTAGCGTCTAACTTTGGTATCTTGTCTTTGATTTTCTTAAGGTGGGGCCACCCATCAGCCATTTCGGGGGTGGGTATCTGGTTTTCTCTACAGGGAATGCTTTCTCTTGCACACGTTTTGGGCAGTTCCACTTTGGCTCTTCTGTCTGATACGGAGATAACTTCTTTCCCCGACATGGTGCTAAGTGTCAGCTCGGTTTGTATCCCTTCAATGCCAAGTGCTTGTTGAACTTTGCCTGTAACGAATGTGGTGTCACTTGCATCGTCTAGCAGGGCATAGACCTTTGCCTCTTTCTCCGGATAGTCGCGATGGGACACGAAAACCGGTAAATTAGTGATGACGACCGACTCACTAAGCGAGGTTAAAGAGACACTGGAGGCATTGGCTGTTGCTGCTGGGATGCCGGTGTTAGGCTGACTGTCTCTATTTTCTTTGGTTTTACCTTGGTCTGGCTTTTCTCTCGACTGGGAGTTGCTGTCTTTACTCTTGGGCTTGTCAATGTGTAGAAGGGTATGGTGTTTCTTACCGCATTCTCCGCAGGTGGACTTAGATGGGCAGTCGCGCGATAGGTGGCTCGACTTCGCACATCCAAAACAGACCTTTTGACAGGAAGATGTCGTATCTCTCATCACTGGAGGCATTCACGAGCTTGTGACACTTCACGACTGAGTGGTTGCCCTCGCATACTGGACAGGATGGTATCTGGGGTTGTGGAGCCGCAGGTCGGCCAGTTTCCTTTGGTTTCGCTGGTGTCACAGATGAAACGAAAGACTGGCCCGTGTTGGCGTCATTCTGCCGTCTTGGTCTTGTTGCCCAATCACGCTGATTAGCACCTTTATTTCTTTCTCTCTTGAGGGCGTTAGGGGAAAATACTGGGTCGTTCGCAAGCTCCGCTTCTAGCTTAACAAACTTGACAAAATCTTTAAATCCGATGGGGCCCTGACGTTTCATTTGTTCTTCATGGGCGAACCTGCACCACTTGATGCCTGAGTACGAGGGAAGCTTCGCTGACAGGGTTACCAGCCCTTGACTAGAGTCTAGCTCGGCCATTGACTTCATGGTCTTCATTGCTTCCTCACAGCGTACCAAAAAGTCGGAAAAATCCCGAAGTCCTTTGGAGTCACCATCGCTTATTTGGCGCCAGTTTCGTAGGCTTGACTTGTAATTTTCGGCGACGACCACAGGGTTCCCATAACGCTGGGCTAACAGTTTTCGGGCTTCTTTGTAAGTGGAATCGGAATTGGTGGCTAGGAATCCCTTGATCGCCTCGTTAGCACTTCCGCTGGTCTATTTCTCTAGGAAAAATAATCGATCTTTGTCTGAGTGGACGTTGCTTGCGATAATCGAGTCGAAAGCCGTGATAAAAGCCGGGTACTCGAAGCTGTCACCTGAGAACACTGGCGGCTCTTTAACTGGCAGATGGACGGCTTTTTGCTGATTGACAAGGAGCGAGCTCAGTTCTGTTTGTTTTGTTTGCAAATTCACGAGATGATTGAGGGTGACTCTGATATCTATCGACGGATGTGGTTGGTTTTGCGGTGCTTCAAAAACCGGTCCAAGACATGGAACAAAAGGTGGGACGTCCAGGGTTAGTTCTCGGTTTGACTCCCGTTTGACCTCATAATCCTTTAATTGATCCTTAATTTCCCTTTTGTCATCCTCTGCTTTCATCTTATCATCACCCTTTTCACACTCTAGTTCTATCTCCTTCGGCGCTTTTTCCTCAGCCTTAGCAAGTGCGTGTTCCTTCACAAGCTGCATTCGCCTAAATTCATGTTCCTTTTCCAGAAATTCCATTTCCACTTGAAAGCGAGCAGCCTTAGTTGCGGCATCAGCTCGAGCTTGCGAAACGGAGCACGAGGAGGATTTACGAGAATTCTTGGAATTTCTGGTTGACTGACTGTGGTCGGAAATGTGGCTTAGATACTCACTGGGCTCACTACGATACGAACTTCTCTCGAGGGAATGTATGTCTACAGTCTGTGAAGTCTCTGTCTTTAACATCGAACCAGCGATACGATGCGTCCTTTTCTGCTTCTGTTTCTAGAAAGCTTTCGTACAGTTCATGCGCTTTGCCGAGCTTATCTTTCAAGAGATCTGGCTCATCGCGTGCGGTCAGGCAAGTTTCCAAAGTTGTATTCGAAGCTTCACATAATTTTCGAACGTGATCAATTTTCCTTTTCAAACTTCGAAAGGCAGATTCGCGATCCTTTTCCTTTAAAGTTTTAATGAAAGCCTTTCCCTTTTCTGTCCGCTTCCTACCGTGGGTCTTAGTTCTAGTGTTATATTCGGATTTGGCGACCAGCCCTTTAACTTGCGGTTCGAAGGCTTGTTTGTCCATTAACCTTGCCGGATCTTCCGGTGCCGAAATAATACTCATTGTGAACTATTCACAAAGTTCCAGTTACTCTTGAGACCAATGGTCAGTTTAGTGGCAAAGCCTCCATATTTTACTGTAGCGGATGATACGCTGCGACCGTCGAAGAGTCTAAAATGTCACGCGACTAAACGACTTGTGGCGGCAAAACGGGGCGGGTATACTTTACTAATCGACTAGGTCAGCAGTGATCACGGAGAACGAATTCTTGGCGGTGATTCTATTGACGATAATCGAACATAAACTGAAATACAATGCAGCGTAACAAGTTATTACAAAAGAGCTAATAACATTGACATTTAGTAAGGCTAATGAGTCGGCGTTTTACGTACATTCCAATCATATTTGCGGCCTAACAATATTTCCTGCAAGCATTCGTACTGGAGTAAATTGCTGTGGTACAGCCTGTACCATGAAGAATAGATCATCGAGTTTTCTTATTCTAGATAATGCTACGTACGCTGCTCCTTCTGGTACTTTCGGGCAGTCTAGCCAAAGTACTATTTTCTTTAGAGTTTGCCCTTGGACTTTGCATATCGTGCTAGCATATGCAGGAACAGTAGGATAAAACGTTCTTTTGACGTTGTCCTCGCTTACTTCCGTCACTTTAAAAACCCAGCTTATGGTTTGACGACATTACCAGTCTATCACTTTTCCTGTGTATATTGCTTTGGCAAAATTGAAATATTTTCAGGAATTTTGTGAATTGTAGGGAAAACTGTCATGTCAGGTGTTAATGTGAAACTTACAAGGTATGGCTTAAAAACATAATGCATACAAATGATCGCCATTCAGTACAATTCTGTAAAAAAATTTATTTAAAAATATATTTTCTCTTCTTGATCTTTTTCCAGAGGGAGAATGTTGTAGCTTCTCGAGGTGCCTACAGGGCAGGCTGTTGACTGTTTAGGAATATCACACCCTCTGGTTTGGTTTGCCTTGTCTTTGTTCTGTTTGTTTTATAAGAAAGAGATTAAACAGAGTGAACTTTACACTTGCGAGTTGCCTTACACAGTGTTATATCAGTGTTGCATTGTGATTTGTTGTAGTTATGTATACGTTGTTGTGACTAGAGTTGATGCACTAGAGATATTGAACAATTGTTCTACGAGGGCACGCCGGATATTTCATAATAGCCAACCAATAAAGCACATAGCACCGAGTTGGTTATAATCATTTTATATCCTGCAAGACCAATAAGTAGTTGAATTGTAGGAAAAACTGTCGTGTCTAGGTGTTAATGTGAAATTTACAAGGTTTGGCTTAAAAAGATAATGCATACAAATGATCGCCATTCAGTACAGTTCTGTAAAAAAATTATTTAAAAATATATTTTTTCTTCTTGATCTTTTGCCTTGCTTTCTCTAGTTTTTGCCTCAGCTCCTCTCTTCTTCTGAGCTCCTCTTTTAACTGTCTTTCAATTTCCTCCTGGCTTCTGAAATAAAATTTGGTTGAGAAGCCCAAAATTCCTCAAAATAACACTGTGTGTAAAACTGACACAGGTTAAAAAGTGAAAACCATTAGTCACCTCTCCACTTCGTCTTTAAAAACTACCCCTTGTGGTCTTGGTCCATTTTGCACACCTTCTGTAAACTCTTAAAAAAAGAAGTTAATACCCAGATGCTTTGACTGGATTTTGTTGTGGCATCTGACAGCTGCTTTTGCTTTTTCCTTAATTCTTTGCCACTGTATGATGGAGAAGGCTTTAAAAAGGGAATCCTTATCCATCTGGAAAGTACCCTGTTAAAAGCACAGAATGAGAAATGATTTAACCGGCCAAAAATTGAGGTTTGTTGAATTAGAATAAAAAAAAATTAAACATTTCATTTTGATGACCTGCAAAAAACTTAATATACGTGATGCATATTATCAATATTCATATTTTCATATGGGTAAACTCATTTTGGTATTTGTAAACTATCAGGCGCTTCATTTGCTGCCAGGGTGATCTATCTAAAAAAAGACATCCCTGGCACATCACTTTGAAGTAGGTTCCCCTAAATTAGTCACTCACTGGCTTATGCTTATAAAGTTATCCAGTCTTACTCATGCAAAGTTACCTTTAAGAACAAATGATAAATGACCTTAGCAGCATAACTAGACAAGGGAGAAGACACATCACTGGAAACTTTCTGTCTTTTCTTTCCTTTCAGCTTCCTTTTGATATAGGCACTGTGTTGGTAGGATACGTTGTCACCTCTAAAAACCTCTTCTGAATTTCATCTAACTTATTTTGTCAGCCTTCCAATCTCTACTGGACTTCCTTTCCAACTTCTGGAAAGAAAAATTTACTCTGTTTCTTTTCTTTCTGAAATTAAACAATTGAACAACAGGAAGAATGACCGCCTTCTTGTCTTTGTTTGTATATCAGCAGCCCACAAATCACTGGAAAACATATGCCCCTTTTTTATCAGAAATTTGACAGTAACTTAACACCAAAAAAGCACCCTTTAAAAGACAAAGTTAAAAGATAGTGGCAATCAACAGTTGGGTCCTCAGAGCCCTAGAGACTCGTTAGCCAGCAGGGACTTGGCATGGGAAACAGAGGGTTCTGGACACAGGTAATGTTTGTAGCCATAGATAGTACGACATACAGTCTCCTTTTATTCTAAGCAGTGATGTTTTGACTAATACATACTATAGTAATTACAAAACAAGAAAAAAACAGGCAAAGTTGCATGAAGTACTCAAAGAAGTCTGACCAATCACTTCATAGCATTTGGATTCAGAGCCCTTTACTTGACTCTAGCAGCTAAGGCCGGACTGGGTAAGGGACTGGGAGGGCTCTTGAGAATGTGTCAATCACCTATTACAAACAAAGCAAAGCATTTTCTCCTCTTTTCTCGCTCTGCAGGCTTTGAAAAAAAAAAGGAAGTGAAGAAGTGGCATTTATCAATGGCAGCTCTGTTGGAAACATTGAATGATGTATACCTGTCACAGAGAAGATGGGATAATCATGAGTATCAAACCCTAAATAAAAATTTAAAGTAAAAATGAGCGTCTTATAAGTCATAAATTGAAAACAATATTCCTTACAAAACAAGGAAATCAATAATTGCATCATTCAGCTCTTGTCCATCCTCCACAGTATCTAAGTCCATTTGCAGTGCTGTCGCCCTGATTTGTAAAGGAGGTGGACATGTGGCTATGACCCTGATGAGACAAAAACAAACGTTTCTTCAAATCCTAATTTTTAACAGACTTTTAAAAATGTGACGTCGGGTGTCTTTTTTTACATGAAAGCAGTTCAAGTGATATTTACTTTGATTAACAAATCACTGTTGTTAGACATGTGAAATGATTCACGGTATCTAAAGATATTTCAACAACTTGCTGAACACCTGCTATAATGTAGTGCACACCTTTTACAATGTAAATTGACATTGACGATGATGCAGGAAGACAATTAGAGACTAGAGATGCTCTCTTTCACACAAACACTACAGTGTACAAAGTAAAAACAACGTAAAAAAGTAACCACACTAATGTAATTGCTCCCTCACAATAAACTCTGCTACTGCAAATATGTCAAGCCATAGCCCTTGACTGGAATGGCGAGCCTGTGCACTCCTATTAAATCTCTTACTGTAGAGAACACCAACTGCCTGGCAGCCTTTATTTGATTCAGGTTCATCATCAAGGGGGTATCTGAATAATTCTAACAAAACATAGACATTTGAGATTACAGGTATAATTAAGGCGGTATTCACTTAATAGAATAAAAAAATGATAAACTAAACCAGCTGATCTTACAATGTACTTAATCACTTTTGCTTTCAAACAAATTACCAAGGACTCAAACGTGTAATAGCTGAGGATTTCCCCTTCCACTTGTATTTAACTTTACCTGTATTATTTCCCCTTAAACATGTATTTACAGCCCTGAAATTTGTTCATTTATGGTCGTTTAGTATCTTAAGGACATCTTAAAGCTTACCCCTGTTCTTGAAATGCGTGCTGTTAACTTAAAATACACCAGCACTCAGTCAGGAACATGCATTGAGCTGATGTACTTTTCCAACATCTCTTCACGGAGCAGAGCCTCAAACGTCTTTTTGACTCCTCTTTTCTCTGCCACCATGCCGAGGACATCCACAACAATTCCTTGGGCTTGCTCATCTTTCAACGCACACATACTTCCCAAGACAGAGGTCAAGGTTTCTCTGTGTTGGTCACAAACTTCCTTTACTGACTGAAACACACGATTTGCCCCCATCTTCAGCAACCTTGCTTTTTCAGGGGTATCTATCTCCTGGTTTAAACAAATCTCCTTTATGTTAGGAGATGTCACAAATGGAGTACTCACCAGGTCATCAATCTCAATCTACGATGAAAGATTAATATTCGCTTGTGAACATTATGATGTGAGATGATGTATATGATGGCCTGCCCGTCACCTACGCAAGAGTCCGTCTCATTCTTTTAATTGGCGAATACTTTGTACGGCCCATTCTTTTCACAAGTGCAGAATTATTGAAAGCCTAATGATCCAACAACGGAGCCCCAGTTTGAACAAACAAGTCCATTCTTACGTTGTGAAACTGCTCCCATTGGTAATCACTTAAACATAAAAAAATATTCACACTGTAGACAAAAAGGCAAAATCCACACCGTTTAGACTAAGAAGTCAACTACTTTGAAACTTTTTGTTCAAAAACTCTACATGATCAGTTCTGGTGAATACATCAAACCCTCTCAGACTACAAATGGTAAGCTAAATAGATTCAACAGTACAAACAAGATGTCATTAATTACCAATACAATTTTTTGTTTACACTTTCTTGCAATTTTGGGCTTGATCACGTTTCCAATAGCAATCTCGGTCATGTTGACCAACTCTTTGTCCAACTGTATCTCTCCATCCAAAGACACATCTGGTTAGGGGATCTGGTTGGAAGTAATGCTCTGTACTTTCTTCCATTCAACAGCTGGCAGTAAGGGGTGTGGGTCGGTAGATCAGCATAGCTAAGTTTGGATTATGTCCTGGGACTGCAAATTTTTTCATTGACTGCTTGACTGTCTGCACCGTACGTTCAATGAAACCATTGCTCTGTAGGTGACAAGAACTTGAAATGATGTGGTGAAAATGGTACTGGCTTGCAAAGGCTGCAAATTCCTTCGATGAGAATGGTGGGCCATTGTCTGACATAACGGTCTTAGGCACCCCATATTCGCAAAAGACCTGCTTCAAAATCTTGGCGGTGGCACTCGCATTAGTGCTGCGTACTTTTCTGACCACAGGAAATCTACTGTAGTAGTTTGCTATCAGGAGATAGGTGGTAGATTGAAACTCAAAGGAATCAACTCCTAACTTCTCCCAAGGTCCTTCATGGGGCATCAGTGTTTCACGTTGTTGGCTCATTGAGAACGTTTGGCACACTTTGCATGTCTGGGCTGTCTGAAGTAAATCTGAGGTGATTCCTGGCCAGAATACTGCTTCTCGGGCTCTCAGCTGCAACTTCTCAAAACCAAAATGGCCTTGGTGGATAGTTTGGAGAACTCTGTTGCAATTTTTGTCAGGAACAATGCGCCTATGTCCTTTCAACAATAGACCATTTTTTACAATCATTTAGAATCTAAAATAAAGCTATAGGTCATAAAAACACTGAAATGAGAGAATTGAAGTTGAGAAATTGCGATACTTCTCCACGACAGATTTACTGTTTTACATGGGGAAAATGGCAACCAAATAATTTCACATATTCTATGAGGAACATACCTTAAGCGTGATGGAGGCTTGAAGTTTTACAGTTAAACAACTGTTCTCCTTGTCTGAACCGATTTCATTTGTTGCAGTTGGTAGGTAACTAAAAGTAGCTTACACTCGTTAAAACCTTAAGAATTGAACCATTGTTTCAGCTGCATACTTTGCTGAATGCTGTCTGAGGATACCAGTAATTAGACATAATGATAATGATACTGCCCTATATAATTGTCCCTGGTCTCAAGCCTATTAAGGAGAAGTTAGAAATGACAACCATGACCAAAGATTTGAAACATTTTAGATGGATCTTCATGATTTCAAGGCACTGGGATTGTACTTGTCCTTCCAGTAGCACTGCCTTTTCTCTGCATTTTGTTGTGCTTGTCTTTCTTGGGCAAGTTGCTGGACTACTTCACGTTTTGAGAGAAGTCTCTTATTGGTATGGTGATGGATGGTATCCCTTGCCAGCTTTCTTCGCTTAGCTCTTGCACCGAGAAGTCTAATCATGCAGCAAATGCCATCTCGGATGGCAAGTTGCAGTCTACAACCCCCGTAAGTCTTTGTTTGTCAACCTGACGAGGTTACCGAGCCGATTTCAACGGTCATTGTGTTGTGGTGAATTTGTACATGGATCTCCTCCATCATCTTACCATTTCATTGGGGACACAAACTACTGCTTGGTGTTGCTCGCAGGGCTGCGATTGTATTGCTGGACAGTTGAAATGACAAGAACCTTTGTTGCAGTATTCTGCATTGGATTTGTGGCTGTTGGGATATCTTAGCCTGGAATTTTTGGATTCGTTAGGTTGGCTGTCTGCAATGGACTGTTTTGCCTTGTCTTCTCCTTAGGAGTGGAAACACAGGAATTAAAGAAATCGCTTAGATTATGACAAATCTGCAAAATACCCACACCAGAAGCAAGAAATTGCACCACGGAAATAAGGTAAGGCTTTTTTTATCAAGAATTGTTGCATATACCTATCTTGAATCTATTACCAGGAATGCCAAACAAATCCTTACATTTACAACCACATTGTAATTGTGTAATCGACCCTCACACTGAGCTTGGCCTGTGGTTTTACTTGCTTCATCTCCCATCACTTGATGGAGAGCTACTGCCACACTGTCACTGAGGACTTGTAGGGCTAATTTTACCCTCATGACCGAGTATGAAGTCAGCAAAATGTGGTCTGCAGGCAAATTTTGGAAGCATGTGTAACCCATTGTCTAGGTCGTATTTGTAAACATCTTCAGTACTTATGCGGCCACAGTGGATGTTGTCCATTGTTCCACATATACTGGGGAAAACGACCACTTGCTGAGTTGAACAAGCAATTTCTACAGGGTTTAATGAGATGAGGGACATGTGAAAAGAAGTAAATTTCATGATCTGCCTCGAAGACGTTCATTGTTTTGCAAACAACTGAATCATCGACTACATTTGTCTGAAGGCCTATATGGTATTGGCATTAAGTGCCGCATGAGCCTAAATGTGCCAACTGAATCTTGAATTTCACGATCAGCAAACTTGGATAGGCCGGTACAAAGCTGCAGTTCTTGAATGTGTGACGACAGTGAAAAAGCCCTAGTAAATCTGACTGAACGTTTGTGCATTAAGTGGCTCTCCACGAAAGAACCATGCAAAAGGTGCTACAACCTACATCATAGATTTAGTTCATACCTTGCATACAGGCATAACTTTGTGAAGTGTTGCTTGCTGTGGTGTTGATTTGCCTCAAACTCGTATTCTTTCTGTTGTCCAGGAGAGTCCCCTTCGAGGGCCATAAATTTAGTGAATATTTGAATGCCAGGATTTCTTCCAGTTTATGAAGCAAACCACGTTAAACCAAATGAATACAATCCAGCAAGCAGACTCTTTCGGAATATTTTCTGAAGGGAACTTTGTTAATAAAGGAATGTATGCAAATTTGACCTATTTTCAAAGCACAACAAAAAATTTCCGCAAAGCTTCACGTGAATTGTGACACATACTGACGTAGACAGGGCCCTTATCATTTTACGTAGTAATTCGAATCTCTGGCTTTTTCAACACTTTTGGAGAAGTGAGCTCATAAAGTTGATGATCTCACGTGAAACTGCAAAGTAAACAATGGCGGCTTCCTGACAATAGTGTGATATTTTCAAACATATTTGTAGAATCCCACAGCCATTCCTAGTACAAATTTAATTTCTCACTTTTTTATGGCTTCTGAAAAGAATTTTCCATCGGTTTCATATATATCCAGATTTATGTAAGCGTTATTTGATAGAATGAATTGGGTGCAGTTAAGCTTCAGTGAAGCTTGTTTCAAAATTTCATCTGGAATCAGTGGATGAAAAGCCACTTTGTGGAGGTGTCACTGCAAATTGCAAATTCCAATTTATTTTTGCTCCCGACTCAGCTGAAGACTGTTAACTGTACCAAGAGCTTTCGTAGAAAATTTGTGGAAAAGTCGCATTGTTTACATTTGGAAATGAAAATTAAATACCTTAAGCTTGCGACAGTGTCTGCTGACAGCCCTATGAGGTTTTTGAAAACTTATTAAGAGTTTCGATTCTAAGTTATTGCGGAGCGGTTGTGTTGTGGATATATATTGTTTTATTGTCTTTACAACAGAAAGGCGTTTGTCCTGGTATGCCACAAGTTCAATAGGTTCTTGGTGTTTCCCCGGCTTAGCATCTTTGAGTTTCTCTCCTATGGCATGTGTGGATTGTTTGACATTGCTGTCCTGTGAGATATGCGAGTAGTGTTACCAATTTGAAAGAGAGCTGTTTCAGGTCCAGAAAAGCAAGTGGAGTTAAGGTCGTCAGTTGTGACAGCACTTTCTCAACATCCCATATGTGGGTGCACTTGGGAAGTGCTGGTTTGCGTTGAAAAACACCTGTGACATCTACACCTGTCATTTCACCCTGTACTGGTGTTTCCTCCAGGTCTATGACATCTGACATTTCACCTTGATCTGGTGTTTCCTCCAGGTCTATGGTTAATGGTCTTTCTTCCTTTTTTTATTTTTATACCATTTAAGTCCTCATGAACATGTGTGATGTTAAGGTTAGGTTCAAATGTATCAATTCATACTTTTATATGCACTTGTTGGTAAAAGTAATCCTATAGGTTATCCGTGAGGTTGACATGGTTGTATTGTAGTCTGATTGACATGTGATCACCAGGAGCCATAAATCAGACAAATAAGCATTGGCACTAGTCAACTAAATACAGTGAGAAGTGTACGCACAACACACAGACGTTCCCACTCCCTCCCTATCCATGTGAGCATCATTGACCATTATGAAGGCTAGTAAAGCCTCTTGCCCCAAAAACAGGTGTGTAATGTGATGTTTTGTCACACTTTTTATATAATTATATATTTTTTCTTACGTCCTTTTCCAATCGTTTGATGCGTCTTTTTGTACCTAAAACAAATGTTCAAAAGTCAGTGCTGCATCTAAATCATAGCAGCCATTTTCTGACATTGATTGAGCAAGCAAACAAGCGGATAGTTGCAAGTTAGCAATTTGAACTTTTTAAGCTAGTAGTAAGTAAATTTATTAAATTAATCCTTTATTCTTGAAGACGGTCTAAGAAAATTCTATACCGTGTTAGTTTTATTGATCGAACATTTACAACTATTGTTGTTGTTATCAGCTAAAAAGTATATTTTTGTTTCCTAGTTAAACTGACTAAGAAAGTCATATTCCCTCTTCGCTGTCCACCAAAGTGTCTTCTTGTTCATCACTAGTGGCATCCTGCAAATAATGTAAAAGCTCCTTGTGGAAATGATAATTTGACACTAGAACCATTTATGTTCATTTAAAAGAAAAAGGACAATTTTTTCAACGTCAAAGTTTAACAGCATGCAGAAAACAAACTAAGCAAGATACATGTATTTCAAAAAAGGTTGCTTTAATGATGCATGTTTGGCCAATAAGTACAGAGGGGTAAGCTGGAGCATTTTAAAAAGTGGTTTCTCCAAAAAAAGCATGATCGACCTCCTCATGTTGACATAAATTGACATCATTACGGCGTTGGTATGGTAACCCGATGTCAATCAATCTTCTTTTTTGAAAATATGTCTAATTGCTGGTAACAGATTGAACTAGCAAATCAATCTATTTTTTTGGCAATGAAGTATCAGCCGTTCTAATAAAGCTACGTGTGTCCCCTAAAAATGAGTAGAGCCACCTTAAATAGGAGTGACTATGCACATGACTCTGAAAGATCTTTAATATATGATAATACTACTTCCATGCCGACCGACTTGTCTTTAACAAGTAATGCAAAAAAATTTTCAAAATTCAGATTGCGGGATTCTGTTCGCTTAAAAGGCCCTCTCGTGTCATAGATTTTGCAAGGAATTTTTATGGCCCCAAGCTTACAGATGACCCACCCCTTCATGAGACCCAACCCCACTGAGAAGACTGAAAACAAGGTGACCGATCCCAGCTGCTATACGGCCCACCCTCACCTACATCTGTTGACCAGTCCTTAATGAAAATTATTGTTTAAATACGTCCCAAGAGACACTATACATGCATATTCAGTATATTACAAGTAAATAATGTAGACCCGACGCGCAGTAACAATAATTACAAACAAAACTTCAATCAATCAACGCAACGAGACAGTTGTGCAGTCAAACCAGTGCGTATTGACTTTTAATGAACTTTTCCTAAGTGTAAGTTAATACACTCGATTTATCTTAGGAAATGGAAGACAAAAGAAAAGAGGAATTGGCCGTAAGTAATTGATTAAAGTAGTGTGTGCATGTAACATATAATGTACCAGTTTACCTGCCTAAATGGTTGTGCAAAGAGTTAGGACCCATTTCCACCCAACCCCCGAGACAACTTTACCAAGCGTTTATACGAGAACAGATTGGCCCTACTAACTGAGTCAAAGTTAACCCATTAACGTCCGTGCCGGCCTGAGCCGGCCTTGATTTTGCGCGTGTTCGCTTTTGGCCCCTCCCTCCCCTAGAAAGGCTTTTTTGGTCCCCTTTTGTCCTAGTTGTCTTTGGGAATGTTCAACCAATCAGAATCCACCAACTGCGCATATATTTAAAAGGCTTGAGGGGGTCCTAGAAGGGAAGACTTCTTGTCACTCTCCAAGAAGATCACATTTCACTCAAAATGGCTGCCGTGCTTTTCGCGCGTGAATTTTCAAGATGGCAATATCTCACTCTCGGAAGGAAGGATTTACCTTTTGAAACTTAAAAATCAAAGGAAGAAGCTCTAAGGAACACTCGACAAGTTAAGCGATGGAATTTAGAGCTTTTAGAGCGAAGAAAACATCTTTCGAGGACGAACAGCCGTTTTGTCAAAGCGAAGGACAATCTTCCATCGCAAGAGATTTTTCGAACTGCGGACTTTCTGGGAAATGCTCAAGCACTTCTACGAGTCTACGGTAGAGTAAATTACACATTTGATTGTAAATTTTTACCGAAATAACTTCTTAATTGAAGGATTCTTTGTATTTCTTAAAGTTTTCGTAAAAGTTTTGAAAAACGTGCACAGTTTGCATCAGTAAACGTTCTTCAAAATAACTTGCACATCGAGCGAAATTGCTTGCGCGTAGCTTCCCTCGAAGAAAGAATTGAACGCGTTTGGTTTTCAGAAACAAATAAAGGCGTGTATTAATAAATGTGTTATTTAGAAAAGCTTACTGTCTCCTCTTCTGCGAATCTTCGTTCATGAAATTTCGAAAAATAGTAATCTGACCTAAACAGACACAAATCCTCTGTTGTGGTTTGACTTCACGCGCGAGACAACATGTGAATCTCTTGCGTAAATTTTCAAAATTTTGACTTCAAGATTGTATTTTTGGCTAATTCTTAATTGACAACTGGTGTATTTCATTCGAAAGTTAGAAATTCTAACTATTCTAGATCAAGTGAGTGCTGTGTTTTCGAGCCTATAAATTGTCGTTTCGTACTGCACATGGGGTTGTTTATTACCAACTGCTAATTTAGCGAAGCGATAAAAAAACACGCGGCCAGTAATGAGTTAACCCTTCTTAGTTATTCGGAAACCTCATTTTGATATTCATGACTTCAGTATGCCTTTTTCCTTAAAACGTATTCATTAATTCGATCAATGTAGCATATCGGTTTGTTTCATTACATTTTGCTCAATCAAGGAATAAGTGAAAAGTTAGCATAATTCCCCACCATTGCATCCCTGCACACGATCTAGAATAGTCCCACTGTGACAAAAAAAAAAAACCTGACGTAGCACAATATTATCCTAAGATAACTTTTCTGGCTAGGTTGCATAATCGATGGATTGATCACTGTGGGTGTCTGCTCGAAAGGAAGTTTAGTAGGTACCATAAATCCTCTAGTAAGCTCCCCCCCCCGATGGGGCTTTTTTTTTCAAGCACCCTTCAGGTGGGGGGGGGGGCTTATTCAATTTAGCGAAACGCAATGCTGTAAACAAAGAAAGGGAAAGAATCGAAATGGAGTTATGATTCTGTAATTCCTATTTTGAAGAAGGAGAATGACATGGAGATTCCAGTGGTATACAAATTGCACCGTGTTTTGTTCAGTTCACAGGAGGTGATAATCGTTTGGAAATTATTCCATACAGTCTAATAACAGTTTGACTGCAAAACTGAAGGTGGCAGGACAGGAGGGTCGTGAATTTCTTCCTCTAAAAGGCGGGGCTTATAGAGAGGAGGGACTTAATAGAGGATTTACGGTATTAAAAGTGGGACAGGTAAATGTCGAGGGTAATTCTGATGCCATTTTAGACTTGAGAGCCATTTTATCTGGAATTGTAATAGTACACATTGGCTATTGGTGTCAGTTTCACAATATCTAAAATTAAACCTATTCCAAACAAGGGGCTCTCCCCTGCTATATGTTTACCGGCTGGTCAAGGATACGTGTTGAGTCTAGTGGTACCTTACTGCGAAATGCATCGTGTTTCATTAGCAGTACACAGAAAATATAACAGGAGCACTGAAAAGGACACTAGCCGTAAAAGTAATACTCGGGTAATTTACAAATCATGGAGGCAATTAAATCCAGCAAGTGCAAAAAGTTATTTTTATGTTTGTTTTTTGTTTTCTTTGTTCTTTTCAGACTAATTCGAATTAATATGTATATATATAACTAGAGCGTTTCATAGTTGCTACTTAGCCCAACGAAGATGTGTTGTACCGAAGGGATTCCAGAGAGATTGACAGTCCTAGTTGTGGTAAATATTGAAAAACTGGTTCAAAGAAGAAACCAAAGTTGGACAGCCTTTGATAATTAAAAACTTGAAAACTTTATAGAAAAATTAAAAATGTTTCGGTCGTACGACCTTCATCAGTTGCACAGAGTACAATAGGTTAATGGCTCTTACATACAGTTTGACAACAAGAAAAAACAGTAAGTTAAATATGGATTTACGTAACTATGCGAGAGAAAACATGCAACGATATTACAACCGGAAAAGGGCAATAACATAAATACAATTACTAATGAACTACGGAAATACAATTACGATGAAAAATAATTTGATACAAGCCTTACATTAATTGCCACAGCATAAACAGGTTTCCCTTCCAGGGCCCCTGAATAGTCATACAGGCTAAAGCCATTACAAAATCCCCGAGGAGGGTCCTTAAACAAAAAGTAATAAATTCCCCCTGAAGGCCTTTGAATGACTACACCAGCAGGAAAATAACAAAATCCCTGAAGAGGACCCCTGAACATCAAGGCAACTTCAGACAATTAATGAGCTACAGTGTGAATAAATAAATGAACTAAACAACGACAAAATATAAGCTCCAGAAACTGATGAACAAATGAAAATGCTAAAAGTTAAAAACTAAGAAAAAAATCAAAAATACAAGGAATTTGCAGTCTGGTGAAGAACTATTTCTTAGAATTGATGCGCTTTTTGGAGTGGAATTCTTGCCTCCTATTAAGGCTATAAGGGAAAAGAGAAAAAAAAATTGTGCGCTCCAATAGGCTTCTTTAGTTATCAGCAATTTCTCACATCTTCATCTGTGATGGCATGAATTTGGTCAATGCATTGGAAGCTATAATCTTCTAAAGCATGCCGTGTTTTGTTGAAATGTAACGCTACTTCGCCATGTTTTTTTGGTTTGTTTTCATTGGCGATTTGTGATTCCTAAATCTGACTTAAAACTCAGTAGTAGTTGAACCTACATACTGGAGCTTACATTTCTTGCAGTAAACTAAAGAAACCACATTAGTTGAACTGCAAGCCAGTCTTTGCCTAACATGGTACACCTTTTTGGTTTGAAAACTGGAAAAGTCAGATTGTGAAGTCAGCTTGGTTGGCTTTTAGTATGTTGCTTAAGTTTTCTTTGAGTGTCCTGTTATTTCCCTTTACTAAGCCCCGTGTTTAAGGTGTTTGTGGTGCACCATGTATTTGTCTTCTTCCATGCTTTTCACAGAATTGTTGCCACCCTCGTCTTTCACGACTCCAGGCATGCTCTCAAAAACACCTTGCTGATGTGGGCACCCTGGATAAATATTATTGTTACTACTAGATGGTCTGACAAATGTAACGAAGACATTCGTAGAAAACTTTAAAAACGTTTTCTTGGCCGTTTAGAGAGATGTAAAGTGGTCCAAGAAGGGGGACTAGACTTGATCGGACAATAGGTCTAGCTGTCTTGGACGAGTAAACAATTCTTCTTGGGTAAAACTGCACCGGCCAGTCTCCTGGCTGTGGAAGGACAAAACACTGAAAGTATTCTTTCATGTTCGTTGTCACAAATATCTCAATGGCTTTTTTAGAATCTTTCTAGCTCTGTAGCGGCAACTCCACACAATTAATTAGGGTATCATCCACTTTGTGCATTTTTTTTACTGCTGCATCAACGTGTTGTGTCCATGTGTCCTTGTATAATGGTTCAATGCAAGATTTACTTAACCAGGGCGCATCTGCATGATAGCACTGAACAAAGGTACAAAAGTATACGTTGGTGACTTGTTCGTTCGATGACAGATTGCGCATGAGATCATCTATGAGTATTCCATCAAGGTTGCTCACCAGGGTACTGTTATCCAATTTCACTGCTTCTGTGTCGTACTTTTTTAGAAGAATCGTGCACATTTTGCTTGCTCTTGAGACTCCATTGAGGGGACGCTTTTTAGTGTGTATGTTTGTATAGTCATCTGTGTTAATGACAAGTAACTTTTTATCTTTTATTGCTTGGTCTATCCATTCAATGACTGTTTGGTGATGCTCCATCGAATCCTGCAGCCTGATGAGCAGGTACTCGCATTCGCCTATTGTTGTGCCAATCACTCTTTGGAAGTTAAGAACATTTGTTGAGAGCCCTGATCCTAGTTATAATTGTCCATGGTTGTGCTGGAAGCTGTTGCACTTCTGCAAGAGACTGTAAGTCGTCATATTTAAGATTGCGACAGTTAGTTTATCCTTTAGTTCTTTTTTCTGTTTCGAATGCCATGTAGATGTCATAGAATTGAATACTGTTCGAAATGCATCTTCTGCATTGCAGTCCTTACAGAAGTGCATTAATGACTCAGGTTGATAGGAAGGGATACACCCATCGGACTTGAACTGTACCAAACCGTTTTAGGTTTTCTATCCCAACAGAAAGTAATTGGTCAGTAGCTGCATTATCACACCCTCTGGTTTGGTTTGCCACGTCTTTGTTCTGTTAGTTGTCGTTAATTTACGCTTGCAAGTTGTCTTATACAGTGTTATATCTATTTTGTTTTCTGTGAGTGATGCAGCTCCCAAGATATGGTTTCAAAGCAATTCGCACCCTACCAATATTCCCACAAAATAGAGCTGAAAAACAGCCTCAAGGGTGGTTTGCTTTTTGTTGGTCTCTCTCTGCTAGAATGAGAATAGGCACATCACAAGCTGCGTCCCTTAGAAACGGCCGCCATAACGTACGTACAAACCCTAAGGTTGTCACTCTGAACGCAAAAATCTAGTGTTTTACCATCAGATAAAGTTACAGTAATGACAAGGGTATACCAGACTTAAAATATTCAACATTGGTGACTACGGCAATTTAATAGCCTTAATGGCTAACATTTTGTCTGGAAAAACGGCCCCGAATGGTTTTTTGTTGCAATCCGGTGACTGAGTCACGCCATTTTTTTTAGTTGCAGAAACTTATGGTAAACTTCATTTTAATCACAATTTCACTACTGGTAGTAACAACCGAAGACTAAAAAGTAGTGATTCAATCAATGATTCCGACTGGCCGCACTCACGAGGCTGTCCACACAAAATCTGCTCACTATTAGTAAGCAAAGGTGTTCAAATTGCAGTTTAGAAGCAAATAACATAACCATAATACTGTTTAATTTAGAAAAATGTTATGCAAATCATTAAATTTGTAAGACGTGCACCTTAAAAAGCCTAAAAATCGAAAACAATTGGTTCTAAGATAAAAAAATATTTCCAAACACGTTGCAATCGTAACAAAAATAAAAAGCCACTGCTATTGTGGGAACACTCAGGCGAAGACCCTAAACAATCTAACAGTTTTTCTATGCCTGGACGTTAATTGGGGTCTTCTGATAGGCAGTCTGAATAGAGTTTATCAAATTTTTCTGGCAACTGAAGCTCCGCAGAGACTATCAAGAGGGGATATTGGGGTTACCCAAAACTGCAGTACCGTAAAAAAAATCAGCAAAAACCGCAATACCGCATCGAAAATCGATACAATACTGAAACCGCATTTCGAAATGCCATTTGTTGTTTACCATAAGCTGCATCTCGCCATATTGTTGGCATTGAAAAAATTAAGGTAGGTATTTGTTTTATTAGCAAAATTCCACGCAAAATAGCACAGGAATATCCTTTTGCATGTTCAAAAATAAAATCATCTTATAAACTTACCTCGACCGTTACACTTATTCAACTGTGAAAAATTTGCAATCACTGTGTGTGGACTGCGATTTTTTTGCGGCCAGCATACTCAGCGATGTCAGTGACTTAAGTGTGTTGTACAAATAGACAACAGCAAATCACAGGGGATCTTGTAGAGAGAGTCGCCTCAGTACAATGACCGATCGATTCGAGATCGATTGTTGTAGCCAACAACTTTTCCGAACTAGACCGTGCGCCAAGTAGAAATGTTGTGGAACTACCAATTTCCCCTTGAAGCAAAACTTTTCTCCCCCCAAAATTAACTCCAGTTATATACAAACATCGCCTTTTACATGTAATGTAAAGTCATGTTGGTGCCCATGGGCATGAACTTAAACCGTCTCTTTTGCTCAGAAACAAGACATTCAGAAACAAAACGATAAAATTGCAGCCAGTGGTACACTACACTACAAGTATTTAACTGTTAAAAGCTTTAAAGAAAAGCATTGTCTGAAGGTACTCCATTGATTGTCGTCTTATACATCTGCATGTCTGTGTTGTTCACCTGTATTGGACATTTACTCAAAGTACTAGAATGTTATAATTCCAAATAGAAAGCTACTCCCTGAAAATTGCAAACATAAATTCCCAGCAATAAAAACCAGTTTCTCCCAATCGCAAACATTACTTCCCACAAAACATAGAACATTGCCAATTAACAAAATTAAACCCTTGCAAAAATTTAGTGCTGCATGGTACTTTAACTTTTGAAAATAAAGTTACTTTAACTTTATTTTAAAGCAGGCTAGGCAATAAATGAACTATTCTTAAGCTTATAACCGCAAAACCGGTTTCGGAACCTTAAAAAAGTCATCCTTCGTCAGTTGCTTAAGCTTTTTTTCTTTTTTTTTTTGGTGAACAGCGCTAAACGCATGCTAGTAGCAGGTCCTGTGGTTGCCAGTATCAAGCCTGCAAACTATAAAATCAAGCTTGTGAACGCAATGGAGTTTCGGTGTGCGTAACCCAGTAGAGGGCCTATTCAATAAAATTCTGCTTCTTATGTAAAGTTCAGGTAGAGTTGGCTTTCAACAAGAACGTCTCAAACACAGGACACAATGGGACGGATTACGGGGGTTTAATCTACCAAAAATAATGGCATTCTGAGCTGCGATGTGTAGTTTTGAACTTCTGTAAAGTCTCTCGTCCAAGAAAAAGGAGCCGAGAAAAGAGCTGGTGGAACAGATAAAAATAATGTAAGATAACATAAGATAAGATAAGAACCTTTATTAAAGATAGACTAGATAGAGTAAGATAGATAGACTAGGATATGTAGATTTATCTTATGAGAAAGACCATTATTACCAAGACATAAAGTCTGTCAGCAATTAGCAACTTTTACTGTCGACTCGTAAAAACTGAAACATGTTATACAACAATCGCATGTTCATTCATTATTCTTTACATTGCTGTTTCAAAATAAAGTAAGCCGATTGGCATTTCAAGCAATTTTAAGTGTTGTGCTTTTATGCTTACCATTTTAATAAACTAATTGTAAGCTATTTCTTTGTTTTCGTAGCTTAACAAATGAGGTTGTTGTTGTTTTCAACCACTGAGTAAAGGAAACAAACATCTCTAAAATGATTAGAAGTTCACTTTTATTTAAACTACCACCAATGCACTAACGACTGGTGTTAATCGTAATAGAGCAACATACACAGGTTTTAACGTTGCGTATTAACAAAACAAACATTAGCTAGTAAAGAACCAATGGTACTCATTTAAAACCCGAAAGATTTCTAAACGCTGTCCATCAACCTTAGGACAGGTTGCGGACATCGCTAAGATGTTAAACAACACCCCGCTCACTGTAAGTAGATTAACACTATCATAAAAACTAGCAAAAAAACAACCTCGTGATTTGGAACCGAAACATTTCTTTTTCCTTAAAAAAAATACTTTTCAATCAAGCTGAATGCTGTTGATTGAACCTAGAACAGTTGGCAGACATCACTATAGTTGATAAACACCACCTAGCTTACCGTTAGATATATTAAGAACTACCACTAACCCGTTTCTGGATATTCATCATAGTCTATTGCAGGCATGTCACAGTGGTACCAATAAAAAGCTGCTCTGACTCCAGAAAACTTCACCTTACCTGAAGGGTAGGTGCAAGTAGGTGCGGTCTCTATATCGTTGATAACTGCAAACCTTTCGTTTACCTTCCGATAACTGTCATCCTGTTTCAAAACGCCATAAAAGCAGGGATGGTCAACACCTTGCGAAAACTACTTGGCGGTTTCGAGGAATCCATTCCTGTATAGCTCGTAAGCAAATACAGGTCACCTTTTGGACTTCGCAGAGGGAAAGCAAGTTTACTAGAAACACATGTACGATACTTGGTTTTATAAGTAAATAAACACAGAATCTTACAAGTGTCACTAGATGGTCTCTGAAGGACAAGTAACTTCGTTTCCACTCCAACATGTCAAATAGTATATGGACAGCCTCTCTCTCGAAATTGTCTGGTAGACAAGGTCCTTTTGGCAATGACGTTCTAAGCAAAGACTGCAGTTGCACACGGAAAGGCTCTGGCGAAGAAATGCGCAGTAAAATTCACTCACATGCGAGAAAAGTTGGAACGACAGCGAACGAGAAAACTTCCTCAAAGGCAAGGAAACTACTAGCCTCTCACGCAGTCGTTTTTAGGAGAGTCGTATTTCACTCCCCTCCACAAACGCCTGCTTACCCAAGATCAACATTCCTTTCCGCCGCTTAGCCAATCACATTGAACCTACTCAAGTCCGGTAGGTTGACCTTGACCGCAGGATGCTTTTCTCGGGAATGGAGATGAACAAGATAAAATAGCATGGTGGAGACAAATGATCTAGATAGAGCTGTTAGCACCGTGTGCTCAAAGTTCAAGATTTCTTGGTTAAATGCATTCGAGATGAAAGCAATCTCCAAATTTGTGAAGGGAAAAAGCGATATCTTCGTTAGTTTACCGACTGGCTGTGTTGACACTGGAGTTGACATGGAGAGTGGAACGCTAAATGCTTGTCTTGCACCAGAATACTCTGGCGATGTCCATTTCCGAAAAATACAGCTGGACGACTATAAGAGGTACAAGTGGTAGCGATGTATTCGGCAGTGGTTGAACTTGTCGACGAGTCAGTAAACTTGAGTGATTTTGCTGCTGACGCTCACTTTGTTGTTGTCAAATGTGTGATGTTCTCGTCACCAATCTCAACAACTTGATCTGCTCTTTGCCGTTTTTCCCTTCAATTTATGGATTGGTAAATCGCACAGATCTCCTCTTTAAATGCTTTCCAAATTGTTCTTTGCATATTCCAACTTCACAGCGCCCGCATCTCTCAAGGAAGAATTTGCGGGAAATTTACAACACTTATTCTGATTGGTCATTGTAAGATAATACCTCACTGTTCATTGGTCAGATTGCCACGCGAATAAAACAATGGGAAAGGAATGTTGATCTTGGGTAAGCAGGCATTTGTGGGGGGGAGAGTGAAATATGCCTATCCTAAAAACGACTGCATGGGAGGATAGGAAACGACCGCCCTCTCATTACTCACAAGGAATTCTTCATACATTTGCAGCAACAAATCAGTTTTCCTGAGCACTTTATACAGCATCCGATCCCATGCAAGTACGGACATCAGTCCAGCCATATTTTTCTGTGTGGATATCTGGTGACACGTAGAAAGGAAGATGACAGTGCCAACTTTCGTTGAAACATGAAATTCTGATTCTTTGATTGGTCATCACTTTGATCTTTAACGATTCGGAGTGTAACGTATTCTTTCATTCGCCCAGGGTTTGCTGAGCAATATAGCAGTAGCATGCGCAAATTCATGCAACTTCTGGCTTGGCAAGTGCCACTCTTTTCGCTTACTTCCCACTTTAATTCCCGGCATAATTCTAGCAATTCTGAGTAGACAACTTTCTCTAAATGAGGTTTCTTTGCTAATTCCTCTACCCGTTCCTGTCTCCATAAATGCTCCAGTCGTATTTGCACGGCTTTAATTTTTTCTAAGGATTTGTTCGAATCATCTCTTTCTTTGCTTCCTTGAGAATCTAAAGGTACTTTGCTAACCTTAACAAAGGCCATTATATAGCAGCTACAGGTGATTGGTTTCACACCTCGCTTATCCATCATGCAAGACACAGACTCTTGGACAAATTGGGGAATTGCACAATGGTTCAGCGGTGGCTCAACGCTTTTTACGTTTTTTAAGAACCATAGGAATCCGCAAGTTCTTTCGATCATTTTGTCAATGGTATTACTTTGCAAGGCACCCCCGTCTTGGTCGCAGTTAAGGTCGAGCGCATAAAATTTTCGTATTTTGCACGATTCAGAACGCAGTGGTGACATTTCTGACTCAGTTAGAGTAACACCCGGTTTGTGTTTTCTTTCACTGCAAGCATCTGCAGATGCTGAAGATTCGCCAGGAGAATCATCACATATAGGTATTGCAAACGCCGGCTTGAGTCCGAGATTAGATTCAGGATTTTCGTCCCAATCACTGGGAAAAAAAACAGTAGGACTACCATCGCTTCTATCAGGCTCCAATTTGGAACTCGAATTGCCATGTTCAATGCATTTGTTTTCATCATTAGAAAAATCGCTTGCAAGGTGTCTTATAGCTCGCAGAATTTTCACTTCTCTGCTCCTCGAGTCCACTTTGATCAAGCCGGGACTGTGATGGCATCATTGCCGACGTATCAACATTGATATTACGTTGCCAGAAACTTGACTGGGGCTGATTATAATTAGTTGCTAATGGGAATTGAATGTCTAAATTAGGCCTTCTGCTTTCTACTTGTCTGAAATCTACTACATGTAACAGTTTCTGAATGCATAGCAAATTTTGTTGGCTAAGTAATGAGAATGGAGCAAATGTTCTTCTTCTGTACATGCAAGCAAGTTAATACCTAGAAACTGTATGGCGTTGCTAAGATGATTCTCGTCGATACTAGAGAACAACTTTACCCTCGCTTCTAGAAAACAGTAGAATAATTCCTTACCGCGCCTAATTGCAAACAGGTTACCGAATAGCACTGACATTGTTAATTAACTGGAAATCGAACTTATCCCTGAATAAGACATAGGAAAAGATCTTAAGGAAACCTCCTCTGGCTAAAAAAAACTTGCTAATACGTTGCCATATCATCTTATCGTTCAATCAGAGTGCGTTGTGCTTAACTGAGCAAAAAAATCATCAAGATATCGCAATCCAACAGCTATGTCAATTTGACAAATAGTTGTTCAAAACAATCCATGCCATTTGGGAAGATCTCACTTGATAAACACAGCTTGTTAAATCAGCTTACCAGCCGGTGTTAAATATCTGCATCAGTTGTAATCACGGTAGCTGATTCCTGTTAAAAAAGACAACAAGACAATACAAAACATGAGTAACTCTAACTGCCAGTATCGTTCTGTATAATAACAGAAATTTATCAATATGAAAAATAAAAATAAATAGATAAATAAGTAATAAAACAATTTTTTCCTGCTTGTTGGGACGTCGCAGAATGGAGTAAGAAAGTTACGAACTCTGGAGAAGGGGTCCTCACCCTACCCTAGCAAAATTGAGGAAGCGTTATAGTCTCTAGGACATAAACATCAGTGCATTAGTGTTAGGACGATTGGAAAGGTTGAAGCCTGTGCAACAAGACTGGTGTGATATAGTTGTGTCGCCTGACAAGCCTTCACCTTGTGCTCAGGGTGGCGTGTTTGGAATACTGGGATACGAACATCATTTGCCTCCCTTCCCTGCATTGTGTTTATTCCTAACCCGCACCAAACTTTCTGTAAAGTAACCTGGTATGATATGGTTCAGTATATCTGATGGTCCACACAGCTGGGGTGACATTATTCAGGAACAAGGAACAGGCATTGAAACAGTTTCTGTAATACTCTTTAAGTTCACCCACAAGACAACACTTGTTCATGATTATGAATTGGTTAACAAAGGCGCATCTGCATGACAGCACTGAACAAAGGTAGAAAAGCGTACGTTGGTGACTTCGTCCGATGAAATATTGCACATGAGATCATCTATGAGTCTTCCATCATGGTTGTTCACCAGCACACTTATCCAATTTCACCACTTCTATGTCGTACTTTTTTAGAACAATCGTACATTTGCTCGCTCTTGAGACTCCATTGAGGGGAGGCTTTTTTGTGTGTGTTTGTACGATGTATAGTCGTCTGTATTGATGACAAGTATTCTTTTATTGCTTGGTCTATCTATTTATTGACTGTTTGGTGATGCTCCATCGAATCCTGCAGTCTGATGAGCAGGTACTCGCAGTCACCTATTGTTGTGTCAATCACTCTTTGGGAGTTTAGAACACTTGTCAAGAGCCCTGACCCTAGTAATAATTGTCCATGGTCGTGCTGGAAGCTGTTGCACTTCTGCGAGAGGCTGTAAGTCGTCATTTTTAAGATTACAACAGTTTGTTTGTCCTTTAGTTCTTTTCTCTTTCGAATGCCTTGAAGATGTTGTAGAATCGAGTACTGTTGGAAATGCATTTTCTGCATTGCATTGCTGACAGAAGCGCATTACGTAGTGATTCTCGTAAGAGGTGGACAAAAATTAGTAGGCCAGATCCAAAAACCGCTGTTGAGCACCGAACTGTTAATCCTTTAATTAAATAAAAATTCTTACGGCTTATCGGTTGATTACAGTTTAAGCGCGAAATTTGAATTTGTATTCAATAAAAATACGCAGTAAACGTATTTTCAATTTCTATCTATCTATTTGCAATGTTAAAAACTACTTGTAAGTCAAAGATCGAGATCTTACAAAACGGGGAAGTCTCTTTTTTACATCTTTGATAAAAAACAATAGCGCTAAGTGTCATGCGACACTCCATTCTCATTGTTCTCCATCACTCAACTGTCAACAAGAGTATCTCATTTTCCTCTCCATGCAAACAAAAACATGTTAAATTTCCATCCAAAATAACCGTAACTACAAGAAAGCTGTGGTAACCTATGTACACAACAAAGTCCTTTAAAAAACCGCATCGAAAGAAAAGTTCTTAATCAAATAGTTCACGTTTGAAGGTGTTCATGATCTGTAAAGGATTATAGTCTTCCTCCGTTTCCAGTTGCAAAGTGCCGCTTCTAATAGACTCTAAAGTCTTTGACAGAAACAACAATTCTTCTGCGCTGAACTCTATCTAGTCCATGTGCTACAGTAGTTTCAAGTTCCAGGCAGGAGCACAAACACGCTATGGCCAGAATTGTGAACTACCTATTGCCGGAAATTGCGATGTGCTGTAGTTTATGCAGAGATTCCTTGACTTGAAAAATCACAGCCTGGCCCAGTGCGGGACAGTTTGAGATATCCAATCGTTCCAAGCTTGTCGCAGATAGCATCATTTGTTGGAAATGGCGATTTGACAACTGTGTTGAGGCTAGATTTAAGCTTGTAATTGATCTAAATGCCCTCCGTGGGATGACACAAGACAGCTTTCCTGTTCCCGACAGATCTAATTCCTCCCAACCTCATTCCATCAGGCGATACCACTTGATCACACTCCACCACTTGAAACAAGCTCCAGCTGCCCTAGCGAAATCATTTAGGTTTAGGAACCGAAAAACAGAAATCAAGATCACAGAGGAAATATCCATATTCGCATACAGTGGGATTTCAGTGATTTATGTTGGGCACAAGTTTTTCTAACCTATACAATTTCTTGACGGCGACTCTTTCTTAACATTTCTTTGCTTCCTTTCTTTACTTGTGAAAATTGCAGTCTATATATGGGAGAATGTGGTCTGACATTTTAATAGGGAAGTGTGAAAAATTGTTAGATGCATACTGAGTTCCAAGGACACTGCTTCTTTTGATTTCCTCGTGTTTGCGAAGCTAACTGACTTGGTCCACGTGCGCACATTTTCTTACCTCATCTTTATTTTGAAATGGAGCAAAGGTGAGTGCAATTGTCTTGACTCATTTTTTTGGTGCTGCCTTTACATGTTTTCACTCACTGGTTCTTCCGTGTAAATCTTTACCAACAGAAACATGATGAAAAGAGCTGGTCCAAGCCAAGATGACAATGGTGGACAAGTAAGGGACACAAAGCGTGGCAAAAATGTTTCGGTAAGCCTTCCTTAACACAGCCCTTCGTCCTTGTGATTGTCTGTGTAATATTTTAGGAATCTGTATCGATTGTTGTATAGTAGCATTTACCGTGGAATACGAAAGTTTGCCTTTGTCGCGGAAAATTTACAATGAATAATTTTCTACTCTTGTTCCTTACAAAACAGGTCAGTGAGACGCGCAAAGTGTACGGAAAAATCGTAACCTTTCCAAAGAAAGACAGCATTTAGCAGATGGCTTGGTGGTGAAACCTTTGCCAAGATTGCGACGACTGCTTGTGTTGCAGAGGCAACAGCCCAAATTTACGTAATTGACATGACTGCCAATGGGGTGAAGAGGAAAGATCTCCATGAAAGGCTGATCAGAGAGCTGGAGATCCAAGATGAATGTTTAGAGAAATTGCACGACCTTCTGTGTGGCAGGGGCATAACCTTGAGAGAACTACGAGACACCACCCAGCTAAGTTACAACCAAATCCGGGCAGTCATTGCCCTATTCATGAATGGATATAAACTGTAAACGTACTGGCACAGCAATTTAGTAATAACGAACTGAATACATCTCTCTAGCTTCGATAAGCCCGCATAACAGTCCTTCCTTTCCTCTAGCGTAAGAGATAGGTGAAATTTTTGGGATCATTTGGAGAAAAGAAAAGAACTGCTATGCGGGTTAATTTCAATATTCCACATTTATCTTTGATATCCTCGTTTTTATTAGTTCAGTTTCGTGTTGCTAATTAGCATACTTTGTACATTTCAGAAGAGAACAGAGCAATAAAATCAGTTTCATTTGAATTGTTCTTTTTGTAATCACGAGGAGCCGGAGATAGCTAAATTTTTGTCCCAATGCTAATTGGATTTATTTTCTCAGCTACACTGATTGTTGACAGATTAACTGAAGATTAAAAGAGCCGCCTTGACAAGATGTTGATTAGCATGTTCGTCAGTGATGACAGTTGTCCTTAATGTAGTGGCAATATAAAAAAATGATATTAAAATTCTCTCCAATAACTGCTTTTGCCCGTGATTTATCTTGAAGCTTGCAGCCGGCGGCGTGACTGCAACAGAAGTTTGATAAATTTGATTTATAGGCGCTTCTGGTAGGCTCAATATATATTTCCCGTACGTATGAAACGCTTGACCTGAAATATGCAATGGATTTTCCTGATACGGTTATAAAAGGCAATAAAATATGAACATATAATACTCGGTACTGTACCTGTAAATAATAGAACCACGGGGGCCGTCACGGGTCACAAGCAACCGCACCGGCACGTGACGTCTGTCACAAGGAAACAAATTCACGGCGCCAAATTCGATTTAATTCACTTCGCGCTCTTCACTCGGCAAGCACAACGATGTTATATCAAGTTTACAGTGCACATCTACATAAGGGGAAGGACTGGTATGCCGTAAATGAAAGTACTTTCGGTCCCGCGTTTCGAAAGTATGGCGAAAACACGTTCTTTCGCCTTTTTCCAGATGAAATCCAAAAGGTCTCGTACCGTGACCTGACCTCCAGCAATGGCGATCCTCCTGATCCCGAATGGTTCGGTTTAAAATACCATAATCGTGACGTTCTTGTAACATCAACACTTGGTCTTTGCGAAGGGTTGTTGAGGCAACAGGAACTGGGGGATAGAAGCTATTTGGCTAGTGCTTCATTCAAGAGGATAGGCGAAGTTATCAATGGCTGTTGCGCCATCACTGGCTTCCCTCGAGATGGCGCGAATTTCCAAGATACAACCATCGGCGATTGCGCGAAAAAACAATTGTGGATTTGAAACAACCAAGAGCCACCCTTGCAGCAGGCCCTAGGGGAAGACAAAGAGACTCGATCTCTTAGACGAAAAAAGCAGAGGCTAAGCAAAAAAAGCGCAGGAAATATTCTTCGAACGCTTGAAGGCGTCTGCGACTGGCACAAAGCGTCAGTGGCTTCCATCCTTGGCCATTTATGTGCTCACGATCCGGCTAAGGAACCGAGTGAAGCGCGCAATATCGTCTCTGAAATCATGACTGCAGTTACAGAAAAAAATGGATTGAAGAGAGGCCTTGAATGCCTTGTGCCAGTTTCGTGTACCTGACTGGGTACTGTTGTACTTCAAACTGGAGGCCAAAATTCCCGATGAAGGATGGCAGACCATGATCAATTTGACCAAGTTAGGACGAACAGGGGTAGGTTTCAGATAAATGCATGTGTATACAGAATAGAATGGTACATCAAGTTTGGTTGCTCTTCCCTCGTCGATGGGGGAGGGGGTGGAGTGCTGAGGATTCTATTATGGGCAAAATAACATTCTGTGAAGAGATGATAAGTGTGGGTTCAATTTCAATGTATTTTATGGCACTCTTAATTTGCACAATTGGCAGGCCCGTACATTGAATATGGTGTACTTGATTCAAATTGGATTTTGGTTCAATTTTATTTCCCTTTGTGTTTTCTATAAATTATCATGACAATTAATACACGGTACTATAAATTGTCATCCAAAAAGTTATAGATTTCAACCACGACATAATTTAATGTAAGCTTCAGGTCATGTTTTTATAAAAAAACAAAACAAAAAAAAAACAAAGAAATTAACTTTCATCGGCATGTCGCAATTGCAAGCATGCATAGGACAGGAAACTAGGAAAAACTATGAGTCACCAGCAATGGGAGTCAAAACAAACCCTGACTATATAGAGGTAGGAGGTAGCAAGGCGTGACAGGCCGCACAATCTCTACCGGTGTGAAACATTTGAGAACCTTTTATATTTTTGCTCTAACGAGCATATCTTTTAAAGATTTTCCTTTCTTAAAAGATATGATAGGTGGATCTTTGAAGATTTGTTTGAGTAGTGGTTGTTCCTCTATGATGTGCCATTTTTTCATTAAAACATGTTTGATGTTTGGCACTGCTGGTTCATATTGTGTGACAAAAGGCAAAATATCTTTCGTATCTTTTTTGTTCTGTTTAAGCGCTGACTTCCTTTCTGTGAAGTTTATTTCTGATAGGTGTCTATCTATCAGATTTCGTGGGTAGCCCCTTGCGACCAAGCGTGCTCTGAAATTTACCATATTCTCTTCAAAAGTGGTTTCTGAAGAATTTGTTCTTAGGAGTCTAAGAGCTTCACCCTTTATGAATCCTTTTTTCACACTTGGCTGGTGACAAGAGGTGTTGTGGGTGTACTGAAAGGTTTCTGTAGGTTTAAAATGTGTTTTTATGTCAAGGATTGATTGTTCCCTGAATCTTTCGCCTTTGTATATGACTGTATCCAGAAATGTAGTTTCTGTGTTTGAGATTTCAGCTGTGAATTTAATTGTAGGATGATGTGAATTAGCTTGTTCGATGAATCTTTCAATTTCTGTTTTGCTGGCGTCCCACAGTGAAAATATATCGTCAATGTAACGTTTCCAGACTGTAGGTTTTTGACAGTTTTGCTTAGGATTTGTGTCTCAATTTTAACCATGAATATGTTGGCAAAGGCGACAGCCATTTTCGTCCTCATCGCAGTGCCGTGTACTTGAAGATAGTTCTTTCCATTAAATTGGAAGGAATTTTCTTTACGTTTGAGACTAAGCATTTCTCTGAGGTAGTGCGTGGGTATGGGAGGGCTATTATTGTGAAAGGTGTCGTATGCTTTGCATACTGTTTTGATACCCTCTTCTTGTGGTATATTTGTATACATGCTCGTTACGTCCATCGAAACAAGGAATGCTTGTTTATTTACGCTGGTTCTCTCAATGAAATTTATGAAATCGGTGGTGTCTTTAAGATACGACTCCTGTGATTTCGATATAGGTTGGAGCAGTGTATCAATAGAAGATATTTTTTCTGTGGGCCCATCACAACCGGAGATTATTGGTCTTCCTGTGATTCTAGGCTTCTGAATTTTTGTAAGAGTATAGAATTCTGGCATTCTAGGTGGATTTGGTGTTTGGGATAGCCATTTCTTTATCATGTATGGTTCGACGATGGAATGACCGTAAATCCACCAAGCAACCTTTGCCGGTTAATGGGACGACTGGTGGAACAGCTTGGAAGCTTATTTCCAAATGTAAATTCCTTCGACAGCAAGGTGTCCCGCGAGTTGTCTGCCTTGCGCATCAGAAGGATAGGTATGCCACAGTTTGGTCGTTTTTGCAGGTGACTCACCCGTGAAGCGACTGGGAGCTAGGTGACTGGCCCGCTCTGTGTTTCTTTTTCGAAGCAAATAATGCTACAGCATAATCTTTTTCGTTTCAATAATATTTTTTGGTCGTTTTTGCAGGTGACACGCCCGTGAAGCGACTGGGAGCTAGGTGACTCGCCCGCTCTCTGTTTACTTTTCAAGGCAAACAATGCTACACCACAATCTTTTTTCGTTATATGTCGTTTTTGCAGGTGACACGCCCATGAAGCGACTGAGAGCTAGGCGACTCGCCCGCTCTATGTTCAGTGGCACTCAAAGTAATTTAGAATCAACATTGAAAAGCCGTGATTGTTTTATTCAATTGTGATGATCACGCTCCTGTTAAACGTTACAGTTACAGAAGTGTGGAACTATTTTGCTTTTTTTTTTCAATTATGGAATAAAAACATCAACTGAATGAAAAGTCATACATCTTCCAAACATTTTAGTTAGTGTCCATTTAGTTAAAGATTAACATGCCCGTCATGTTACAAAAGTGGACCATTTTAAGCGAAGTCCATCATTTCTAAAATATTTTTGTATATGTCTATTAAGTCTCCTTAGTACAACAACATTTCAGTTAGGCTTTGGAAAACTGAACCATTTGCTTAAGATTGTTTTCAATTTCCTCCAAAGATGGCCTTTTTTCTGGAGTGACAAAGGTACACGCCTTAGAGAGCTTCTTCAAGCCCTTCGTACTTTCCACCTTTGAGGCTACCAATTTAAAAACCATTTTCCATTCCAACGGAAACGATGTCGCTGTGGGAACTTTGAGGTTGACCCACAAGTAATTCAGGGGCAAGACGCTTATAATTTTCCCTGTAATACTCTTGCTCAACTTCGGAGATTTTTCGACTTTTCCCGAAGTCGATCAAGACAGCACTGTAACCGTCAGCTTTTTCCACCAATATATTATTCGTCTTTATGTCATTGTGCAAATATCCGCTTCTGTGGACCTCAACAACTCCACAAACAGTATTGGAACGTATATCAATCCAATCATTCCGTGCATTAGTGGGGGGCTCTTTAACAGCATCATGCAAAGTCAGTGCACGTCCTTTTTTCCCGTGAAATTGCATTACTAAAAATGTTGGCTCTACTGAAGATGCATTTTACTTTGCTTAATTAGCAGCCACGGTGAACTGAGAAGTTATTCTATTCACCGGGTAGCGAGGTAAAATTAACTCTAAAATTATACTAATAATCCGTAAAAGAACAGAATATTCATTAATTGCTAAGTTCCACGTAACACATGAAGACTAGTTTCGAATGCGGAATTTGTTGTTTCTAACAAGAACATACTCTTTAAATACAGTTATTAGCGGATACCCTGGAAAATTCCAAAATACATTTAAAACAAAGAGAACAGAAATGTGCCTTTGCTCAAGTTCCTGGCCCGCGTTAACGGCTTGAACTGCGTTGTTTATCAAATTTTATATTATATTTTTAAAACGATCATATTTTACCGTTCACGCGACTTTTATTTTTGTGGTTTGGATCAATGTTTGTATTTTCCGGTGTTGACCAGTAAGAAATAAAGATAACGTATGTCGTGTGTGTTGTCAAATAGTATTGGATTGTTGTAAATTTCACCGCCTTGAATTGTGAAGGATACAACACTAGCGTAAAATTAAAAATATATAATACTTATTAATAGACGCTCGCCGGGAAATTCGTGTCAGGCAGTTAGTACGGCGAAATTAGATACAGCCCTAAAAGTAATTAAGCGCAATTGTGAGTGACATTTGCATACATATCGTGCTGGTTTTTTGACGCCCTCAGCTTTTCTCTGGACATGATCACCACAGGACCAGTCTGGAAAACATGTATGTTACGCCGAAGATCTTCGGCGTGGAGCTCGATAATTTACGCCAACTTCTGGCGTATTTCATAGGGATTTGTTCGCTGGCATCATGTGGCCTGGCGTAAATTCCAAAATAATGCTGTTGGCGTCATTTCCAAAATAGGTAAATAAAGTTTCTAGTTTTTACAAGACTTACGTTTTGGGATGAATCAATTCCTCAGAGGTGGTGCTTTAGATAGTATGTAAACGTGGTAAAGTGTATCATTTCTTTCTATGTGCTGCTGAATCGACGGTGCGCCCACGATCCTTTAGATCAGCACTGCTGATCTAAAGGATCGGATCGTGGGCGCACCGTCGGGCTTTTTAAGAATAGTTTTTATGTTTCAAGGCTTCAGTTGTACGGCTTGTACCCTACTTTCTCTGACATTTACGCCAAAATGGACTTAAACTCAAACGGTATGAGGGATCACGGGTATTCTGTCTTCGGAGAGCAACAAATCGGTGAAATGTGAATCATGGAAATGATGGAATTGCACAATAAGAATATCCCTAACCGCACATGCGAAAGGACAAAAACAAAATTTTTTGAATTTATGGAAGCCTTTACTGACAATAATTTAGTTACAATAGTTATGTAAAACGTGTATCGCAGTGTTACCTCTGTATTTTTTATTCATTTATCCTTTGTATTTTTCTTTTCGTGTATTGTTAAGTGTATTGTGTTGAAAAGTAAAAATAAAAAAATAAAAAATAAAAACAAAATAAAAAAAAAATATCCCTAATAATAAAAGAAACAAAAAAGAACGAAGGTCAAGACTTTTGTTTTTGTGGTGGCTCTGAAAAGAGCCGTTTTAAACTTTGCCCTGAAGTTTACGAACGAGGTGTTCCTCCAATTCGTCTAGGTTGCTGACCATAGCAATGACATTGCTTCTAAACTCGCAGTATACTTGTAGTGTACGCTGCAAGTCTTCTACGGGCATAACTACACTGTTACGCAGGACGTCGAGGAATTCATTGCGCTGTTCTTTCAGAGTCTCGAGTTTATCGAGACGCTCATCTCGAATAGAATTCAGCATCTGTAAGATGCTGATGCGGTCCATCCTGAAAGACTTGAACTCAATGACTCTGCCTGGCTGATTTGCCGATTGCTGGGCGCTGGCATTTCGCTGGGTCGCTGCAGTTCACGTGGTCGCGCGGCTCGCGCCTAACTTTCGTGCCAAACTTTCGTGCCAATTTGCGGAAGGCGGGAAAACGTTTTGGTATTTTGCTGCTGTTCACATGAAGTAAAGAAGTTTAGGTTTGAGGTTTCTACATGGACGTGATCAACTTCAAGTGAATCGTTGTGTATTTTGAATTTGGGGTTCGTTCTATAAATCAAAGTTAACTTTCACGGATCAGGGAGGTCAAGCCATCAAGGCAAAAGGTTAGTACTATTTCTTGTAGATTTAAACTACCTATAAACGGTTAATATAAAGTTTATAAACAACTGTGACGCTACGTGTCACGGTGTCAGTCGCATAGATTGTCGATGATAATTGCTGTGCACAGTCATTGTAGAACCGGTAGAACTCAGAACCGAGACTAGAAATTCACGAGTTCCATTTTGTTTTCTGAGATAATGGACGATCAGAACGGCGGTGGTGGTGGTCCAGGTGGTGGTGTCAATGGTGTTTATAGAGACGTTGCCGTTGCTGGCGTTGCACAGGACGTGGAGGAAGATTTAGGTAATTAAATCAGTAAAGCTGAAACCATAAACAAATAACAAACTTTAAAACCATTTTGACCACATTATAATTATTGAAGTAACTGCACAAGTAAAACCGTTAAGGCCTTGCACGGCAGGAATTAGGTGTAACACTTCGACGAATTAAATCAATTAATGGACTAATGGTTATTTCTTTCTATCCTGTAGATAATTGTAGCAAATGCTGTGTTTGTAATAAAGAAGCATCAAAGGCTCACAAATGCGCTTCATGCTTACAAATTGTTCACGCGATTTGTGGAGAACACCCGAAAGACACAGAAGAGGGTTATGGTGCTTCCGTCATATGCAATAACTGCAAAACTACTCAAATGAGTAAGCATGTGATATGACTTTGATAATGTATAAAACTATAAATTGTTGGTCAAGTTCCGGGGTCAAGTAACCCAAGCGTTCTATCTAACAACAATATTTCTGTATTTTTTCTTGTGACTACTCTTATCATAATAACAAAAATTTCTTAGTCTAAATTGAAGTGAACGAAGTCTATTTTACATCAGCAATAGACAGCCTGGTTTATGTTGGTCGTCTTGCATTACCCCTTGCATAATCACAGCTGTAGTCTATGATTTTCCCCGTTTACTACCTTGGAATATTAGGCCTTCCTGTCATACATGTATGTTGCAATGATGGACATGTACAGAAAGAAATATTATTAGGCTTAGCAGTGATATATCTGTCAAATTTCATTTTCTAGAAGGGAAAACAACTGCCCTTGCCCAAGACCTCAAGAGAAAGAATACTATTGCAGGTGCCCATTATTCATGGTTAACCTAATATACTGTCGAATGAATTTATTGCTGTTGCTGGATTTGATGATAGCTGTGCTATACAACGCAGATACTTTTTAGTAACTGTTGGCAATCTTTATTGCCTCTTTTTGTAAAGACCTAGCACCTACCCAATCAAAAATTGTACACAGTATAACAGACTTTAGTTTTTACAATGTAGAAACTAGATGTTTTTATTTTAGTGTTCAGTTAAAAATTTATTGTAGGGTCTTAACCCACATCTCGAGGTGGTCAATGTAAGGGCACTAATTATTTTCCCCTTATTTATATTCGGATAAAGAGAAGTGGTGGATTCCATCAAAACGTTTAAAACTGGAGGAGGTGAAGAAGAAGGACCCTAAGCTTTCATGGGGAATTTGTGTGACCTGTTTCAGGTATGTAAAAAGTCATCAAGCTAATAATAGTAACATAGGATAGCTGCAATTTCAATATTCTTATGAATCACCCCTTATCCCATGATATATGCAAAATAAAGTGAAGCATATTGAAGATTATAACGTTCCTTTTTCCTAGTGCTGGTGAGAATGCTGACGTGTTCAAATTATGCCGTAAAGACAAGTCGAGCATAAGTCGTCATAATGCCCGCCGGCACAACAATTCCAAAGATGCGCCTGTTATTAAATCATTTTATGATAAAGATGAGATCGTGGCAAAGGCAAGGGATTGTCTGTTAAAGCTGGAGAAAGAGGAAGAGAAGAAGAAAAACAAGGGAGGTGGAAAGCAAGACACGGAGCTGGCACCAAAAGTCTCAATCAAGTCCTTAAGTGACAGCCTTCCATCGCAGTCAGAGAGTTCAGAGTCAGCCCCTAGTGGACACACTGCTAGTTGAACTAAAGGCCTTGAAACTGAAAGACCAAACTTCTACAAAGAAGAATGATCCAAGTTTTCCCTCGCCATTAGCTGCAGTTGACAGTAAATGTCATAAAGAAGTTGCAGACTTAATGCTCAAGTGGCCACATGCCAAGAACTTAATTGACCTGACCAATATTTGCCAACAGTTAAGGTTCTTCGGTGGAGATGCTGAAAAGGGTGTCTTGGCAGTATTGAGGTGTGAAACGTGTTACAACTTCCTGTTGAGCAAACGGACGGCAAGCTTGACAACAAATCCAGTGGCTGTGGCTAAGAAAGGGCTATGCGGGTAAGCACTAAGCACTAGTTTTGCACCAGTTTTTGTTCTGTAAGTTTTCGGATATGGTGAAACGTCAAAGTTATCAGTAATGGCTGTTTAAAATTCATTGACTTGTCTACTAATAATGGAGGTCAGAAAAACACCTACCGGCCTTTAGCTTTCGTATCCCAACCCCAGGTCCCAATGGTGTGTGAGAAAAACATTTTCCACTTACTGCATTTTTCTCAGCCAGTGGAAAGATATAACCTATAATGACTGTAATTGCGTTCTTCATTTAATCTGATTTCATTTTTTTCTTGACAAATAGACATTATGGGACACTTAGCACTGGCATCGTATACGGACCTGAGAAGGCAACACTCCTACTAGAGGATGGAAATCAAGGGTTTTATAAACTTAAAAATACTATCACGTGACGTTGGCTGGTGGTCAATTACATTTTGAAGCCCTTAAGGTAATATTACAATATTAAATACCATTACGTTATATTAAATATTAAATACTTTTTAACTTTTCCTTTGATCTCATAATTGGCGACACTGAATATTTGAACCTAGCCTCACTGCCATATTATTAAAGTTTATTTTTTTTAAAATTTGCTTCCAATAATTAGTGAAACGTAAGTTAAAGTTGAGGAAAGGATTTGCAAAGCCAATAGTTGCTGCGCATTAAATCAGTACAGATGACCGTGTCAGGCTAAGCGTCAATGAAGGAGAAAATGTTCAGATGCAAATTTTAATGAGGTTTTTTTTTTGTTCAGTATGAACAGGAACAGAAAAGGAGAAAGAGTCGCACTCAAGAAGTGACTGAAAATCTTGTTAGCATTGCCTTAACAGTGGTAAAAACAAAAGCAGCAGCTCTACATTACGAGACGATGGTTGCATCCCACCATTTTACTGGTGCCGATGTTGGCGAATTTGGACATGGCCGAAAACAGTTCTCGAGTATCCTGCAATGTGCAGACGTTTGGGTCAATCGCCAAACTGCGGAATTTTTGAGCAAACCGTTTCCGTCAACCAAACTACCACCTCACTTCTATGTCACCAGTGACAAATCTACACCTCATCGAATCACAAATCAAGCAATTATGCTGTGACCAATGATTGCAGGAAAACGAGAGGCAATTGCAGTCAGTGCTCCTGAAGTGTACCATGAAACAGACACAGGTAAAGAAGGTGACGTGTCAGGAGGAGAATCGAAAGAATTAGCACGGAGTTTATACAGTGAAATCCGTAAAGCTTATCCATCAATTCCGGAGGAAGTTATAAAAGGAGCATGGATGGGCACAGTTTGTGATGGCGCCTATCAAACTGCTGGGTTCGTGGCAACCCTGGCTTCACTTTTGAGTCAAGAAGAATCTGTAGAACTTTTCAATGTTGTGTGGGATGCACCTCATTTCCTTGATCTTGCATTTTGTGATGTTTTTAACGGAAAAACAGGTCACTCCAGTGATTTCATTAAGAGACTTGTTGACAGGTCCAGTGTTGTGCATCGCCTTTTCCAGCGTGGTAAAATGCTGAGCCACGCCGTAGAGATGTCAAAAAAGGATGGTGAACTTGTCTTAAGACTAACGAGCAGAGCGTGTTCCACACGATTTTCCACTTCGCAGTATGTCGAGTTTCGCAAACTGCTTGATAGTCTGCCACTGTTTATAAAGGCTTTCAGGGAATTCACATTCAGTGAAGTTAAAGAGTTTCAGATTGCAGGGGAGGATTTTCTGATGGATCTTTGTGGATGTTGCGATATCTTGAAGCCTTACATGGAAATGTTTGTGGCTCTACAGGGTTTAAGCGTCCCTTGCTGGAAGGTTGTTGTGTGGTGGAGAGAGCTTAAAGATCACGTCGAGAAAACTGAGAAAGAATTTTCGCTCGCAACGACAACCAAAAGCCTGCCACTTCTTAACAACCATCTTACCAATATCAAGGCAGGTCTTTTTAAAGGCACGAGGCTCGTACAGGGTTGGTTGATTACGTCTTCAGAAAAACGGGTTGTCGACGACGAGGTCCAAACCGTTGACCATTGGAGTGTTAGAGATGTTTCTGACGTTGAAAGCGATCTGAAGGGTTTCATGGGTGACCTTAAGGCTTCATTCGAAAGCAGAGTAAACACTTCATCAGCAGAAATGCTAAGCATTTTGACTTGTGTAGATTTAGACTCACTATTTGCCGTGCTTTGTGGGGAGAGGTTACAGAGTGGCAAGGTAAAGTTGGCAAAGGAGGGCCAATTAGGAAAGTATGGCAAAGAAAACTTTGAAAAGCTGTTTGACTATGTTTGTTCATTGGAACATGTTCAAGCTCTTGCCAGTGATGAGAACAATGACGAGCTACTTTTTGATTCAGCATTTGCGAACACAATTCACCTGAAGATAAAGCAGGCACTTAAAAAGGCCTTGTGGAAAGAGGATGGACAGCACCTACTGCGTTGGTTTGGACTACCAGATGGGAAAGCGTATGGTCCTCTGCAGAAACTGGAGCTTGCAGTAGATGATGACATGCCATTTGCACTTGGGAACAGATATACAATTACAGTTCAAAATTCTGGGCAGCAATTTATTCCCGAGCTAAACGAGACGGAAGTCTATCGCAGCATATACACTGACGAGCACCTATTTACCGCCATTGGTATCGAAGGCTGTGTTTCAATCGACATTGCATTGGCAAAGGGGGGAACTGAAGCCGTGGTGGAATCATACTATAGCGTTATGAATTCCCAAAAGAAGTCCGGTGGCCAACAGAACGAAACTCTAGCACTGAGGTTGGTTGATTTCATTTGCAATTGTGGGGTTTTATAGTCGCAGAAAATGCAAAATGGTTCGTTTTGACAGTTCAAATATTCTACTGGGTTACAATCTTTACATTACGTGTTTTTTAAGAGACCTCTTTCCTCTACTTAACTTTTACTTCATTCGTTAACAGCAATTTATGTGAGCTATATTCCATGGGCCGGATTCACGAAGCCTAGGTTATGTATCATAAGTATTGCTCAAATATAAAAGCCTGTTGTTTTAACATTTAAAAATGTTAAGGAACAACAATTAGGATTTATCCTAACTTGGGTGAGCTTCGTAAATCCGGCCCCAGGTGTTTAAAACAGAATTCCGACTGTCATTTAATAGCGTGAATTTGCTTTTTAGAACTAAACTTGACTGGAGCTTGCCTTCCATTCTTCAATCCACCCGTGCAGTCAAGGAGATTGCTAATCTTTATCTAAATGGCGACGAAAGTTCTGACCTGCCGAGGCATGCTGTTCCGATCCTTGGAGATCGTGCAAAATACCGACATCACGGCAAAGTCCTACAAAGACTTCATGGGGAAGATATCAGGCTCCCTTTTCTGCTTTAAAGGAGTTATGTCACAACATCAATTTAACCTAAATTTGGCAACATTCTTGTTTTGTAATCTATCTCCACTATGTTAACCATTTTTGTTTTTATTTGGTTTGTTTGTTCTTACCAAGCGAATATTATCTAATCGTTCTTTGTTGGTTTGGTGTTTTTCTACCTTTAGAGTGAAACAACACCTATAACAGTTCGTGCTAAATAGTCAAAACTAAACAAAAGAAAACAATGGAATTAAAGTCAATATTTAAATAACCGTATACAACCTTATTTAATAACAACACATTACACATCTATAAGAAAGCGCCTCTGCTCTAAACTAAGCGGGTTAAGCTTTGATAGTCGTGTTACTCGTGTATCCTAAGGTTCTTCACTGCTTAACGGATGAAAGTGGTGGACCAGTGGCCCGACGTTGAATACGCACCAATTTTGAAATGTTCCTGTGGGTGTAGGGGGACTGTGGGACCAGGTTATCATACCAGAATAAATAAATTACTGTCTATTTGTCTAATAGTATCTAATTGTGCAGTAACTGAGACAATTGCTTCAATTTGAAACTTTCTATCACGTTGCAAAAAATTACTTTTATATATTGTAACATAGCGGCTTTAAAGTCAAGGAAACCGCCTGATTTCAATGCATGGTAGGGTCTTATTTTAACATTAGTTATGCAGGGATCCATATACACGGTCGTCCGGTCGTCCGGGACGACCAAAACATTACGAAAACTTGTCCGCTGGACGACTTAAGTTTGACTTAACTAAAAAAAACATTAATGAAATTTTCTTATGAGTTACCTGCGTTCTTACGACTTGTCGTCCATTCGTAACTTTTAAAAAATAGGGAATAATTTGCGACTTTCTATCGCGATAAATTCATAATTTTGGCCGCCATCTTGAAAGATGCGGTATTTCCATAAATGAAATCATTGCAGGCTCAATTTTCAAGTTGTCAACCGCTGATATTTTGTACTGCATCTGCATCCACAAAAACACGTGGCGATCGCGTCAGCTGTTTTGCTCTTGAAAGTCGCTCAAGACAAAATGTGGCGTTATCTTGACGGTGTGGCGCCGCCAAAGAAAAAGAAAAGTAATAATTCGGAGAAACAAACAAAATACGAACAAGAGGAGAGAAAGCGCTCGTTTATTCCTTCGTGGAAGCTAAATAGACCGTGGCTAACATTTGTGCAAGAATCGTCTGCGGCCGCCGACTCCGCATTACAACCTGGGGGCACGATGTTTTGTGAAACGTGCAGGTCGGCGGCCAAAATAAACAAAACAATCGCCCAGCGAAAAGATTCACGAAACCTCGGCCACCCACATAAAGGCAACACAAATCCTTTCAGCAAAGTCAGAGCCTGAGAAAACGCCTGCCTACAAGATGATTTGTACCCTAAATAAGGAAACGATTGAAAACCTGTCCAAGTTGTTTCGAACCTGTCACGGATTAGCAATGCACAACCGGCCGTACACCGACTATACGTGGCTCTCCGAGCTGGATGAAACGAAAGGTTTAAGCCTTGGAAAAACTTACAGAACGACCGAGTATGCCAAGGTATTCACTCACTTTATTGCCGACGTTGAACGCAAGAAAGTAACTAATCAAATTAATAATGCCCAGTTCGTAACAGTTCTCAGTGACGGATCAACGGATTCAAGTATAACGGAGCAGGAGATGTTCTTTGTGAGAACATGCAGTGCTGGTAGAATTTCAGTTTCATTTGCAGGAATTAAACAAGTCGAAAAGGGGAATGCACAAGCTATCCATGCTGCTTTGAAACACACAATAACAAGCTCGGAATTTTTAGGAATTCCGTGGGATAATTTCACTTCAAAGCTCGTTGGTCTTGGTTGCGATGGCGCATCAGTAATGTTAGGACACAAGAATGGACTGGTGGCTCTACTTAAACAGTCGCAGCCATCTTTGGTTGAAGTTCACTGCTTTGCTCACAAACTCGAGCTGAGTTTTAAAGATGCTGTGAAAAAGTCACCCCTCTATGAGAAGACCGTGGTCACTCTTTTGATGGGGCTGTATTACTTCTATAGAAACAGTCCCCTGAATAGAAGTATCCTGAAAAGGAGCTTTGATGCTTTGGGAAAGAAAGTTTATCTGCCAACAAGAGTTGGGGGCACCCGCTGGATTGGGCATCTTCTGAGAGCACTGTCCAATTTCCAGAATGGATATCCTGCAATTTTGCAGCACTTGCAACAGGTTATTTGCTTTTTTCCTTGAAAACCTTAATGTTTTTAATGCGCTCTTATGTATTTTATGTCGTGCACTTATTTAAAAACTGTTTTGGCCTCTACATCAATTTATTTTTTAACTCTTTCCTTTATAGATGACCAGTACTACTAGTTCCCAGAACAAGACAGCTCAGGCAAAGGCAAAGTGTTTTCTGAAACTGATGACGTCCAAGAGTATTGTTTTGTTTGTGCATCATCTGCTGGATGTGTGTGGTCCTCTTAAGGAGATGTCTCTTCTCTTCCAGCAGCAGGACTCCTGTGTAGTAGAAATCCATCGCACATTGAAATCTACTGTAGCAGTTATACAGAAACTCAAGTCAAGGTTACTAAATTTACACCTCCGTGTTTACAACATATAATGGTTGTTCTCATTTCTGATTTGCTGGAATTAGTTATGTTGAATGACAATAAGGTACGAGGAATATTTTTGCTTTTACAGTGATGGAAAATACCTGAGGATGGTTACAAGCAACACTACTACATATGCCCAATTGAAAGGAACTGATGCAGAGTTCAAATCAGCACGCTGCAAACTTACCGATAGCCTTGTGACAGCACTAACAACAAGATTCAGCAACACAAGTGAAGGAGTAATCCGCGCTTCTAGAGTGGTGAAGTTTTGCACCTGGCCAATTGAGGTTTCTGAACGGCAAGGTGACAGAGTTATGATGTTTTATTTTCACTTACGTGTACTTAACCTAAAATTATTTGATAAATTTTCACTTATTTTAACGGACAATTCTGGTTTAGATTTGTATCGAACTTGGTTTCCTCTTTCATTTTCAGCATTTGGGGATGATGACATCAGGACTGTTGTGGATCATTACCAGCAAGTTCTTCAGACAACTGGAATAGATGCTGCCCTTGGGGAATCTGAGTGGACTGCGTTGAAGACGACACTATATGACGAGATGTAAGGATTAGAAAGAAGTGTCATACGTAAATTGTTAATTTATTGGAGCTTAACGAGATAACATGTCTTACAAATGATTATTCTTAATCTTAAAAGTATTAATAAATATCCCATTTTGCTAAATAGGAAACCTGAGGAAATTAAGTGCTTGACTTGGGAAAAAGTCAACCGCCAGTATGGTAGAGGCCACACAAATATCCTGTCAGTGATTGATCTGTTGTTGACTCTCCCAGCCTCGAGTGCCGAAGTGGAGCGTGGTTTTAGCCAGCTGAAGTTACTGAAGACAGACATGAGGTCGAAACTTAAAGAGAGTCATCTCAATGATTTGATGTCAATCAAGCTACTGAGTGCCCCTGTACCAGAGTTTGATCCTGCTGAAGCGATTCAACTGTGGAATACGTGTGGAAGAAGTCAAGCCAGAAGGCCCTATTTCAAGGAAACTAATAAGCCTGGAGGTAAGGCTTCAGGAGCTGTTCATGCTCAGGCAGTGAATAGTCGTCCCCATGTGCAAGCAGTGCCTGTTGTCACTGAACAGACAGCTGTAGAGTTGGCTGATGGGGATGTTAGTGGTGCAGAGGCTGTGGAAGTGGAGTCAGCCAGCAAAGATGATGGCAGTGAAGCAAGGCCTGTAGAGCCACTTAGCCGAGGTGATAGCTGTGAGGAATCTGAGGAGAATGTAGGAGCTGAAGAGAATGAAAACAGGGATGTGGTTGATACTGCTTGTGATTCAGATGGCTATGACAGTGGAGTTGACAATCATGCAAGTGATTTCGACAGCGACGTTGAGGAAAAACAAGTTGAAAGTTTAATCAATAAATACTCGTGAATTGTAGATTTCAATGCAGTTACGTACACGTGAAAACAATAAAAAGGTAAACTTTCCATTTACTTGTTGTACAGTCGCCATTCTTCACTTTTGAACGGGCAAGTTGAATTTTGCCAGGGCAAGTATGTCATCTTGCATACTTGCCCGGCTGACGACCTGGAGAAAAAACGAATATGGATCCCTGGTTATGATAATTACTGGTCTACTTTAGCTATTTTAAGTGTATATTGTAAATCCAGCTTCATAGCCACCTCCATTCTTTATATGTGTCAGGCTGTCCGCTCAAACAAAACACCTCTCGGCTCTCAGCTCTCGGAAGACTCGAAACGGTCAAACAGTTTCTACTTATCTGCAATGGTGGGCGCCTGGCCGGGTGGGCATGGGGACAAGTTATAAGAGCGCCAGTGGGCCATGGCAAATTAGGAAACTTTACATCTGGCGTAGCGAATTTTTAGGCACAAACCGTGGCGTAAAACTTCGGCGTATCAAATACGAACTTTCCAGTATGGCCACAGGAGATTTGGTCGATATTTTCCAATTTCTTTGATGCGCCGCGCAAAAATTTTCATGGTTCCGGCTCCTCATGCCCTGTGAGCGTGAATGCTGGGGGGATTGAGGGGGTGGGGGGAGGGGTGAGGGGGAAAGCGGTTTCTTGTAAGTACCAGCTAGGTTATTCTATATCCTCCCTCCACTTGATGGGGCCTTTACAATATATCACAAAGAGCACCATGAGCAACTTTGTCCCCAGGATCTTGTTGTTGTTCAAAATGCGGCTCGGGGAAGACCCTGACAAATGGCCTAAGCAAGCATCCTTTCATCCACTTCTTCACCATGAGCGAGGCAATAAATGCACAAGTATTGCTGCCTGTCCTTCCCTGAATATTTTACTGGGATTCTGTCAAAGTCCACTCCATAACACCTGTTACATATGAAGAGGAACTTCCTTTGATCATTCCTGCTAGTGGTATTGCAGGTGGCGATGGAATTGAAGTACATGATAGGGCATGTGGTGCACATGGAGCCAAACGAAATGTGTGCATTGCTGTCACCAGTGAATATGTGTTGGGTTGCTGGCTACTGTTAGTGGCTGTTTCTCCTTGGCAACTCTCTCCCTCCACTGGGTCTGGACAGTTATCAGGTGTCTCATCCCCTTTTGAACAAACAAACCAACACAATAACTACCAACAGTTATTAATTACAATTTAAAGGAGCCCACAAAGCCAGAACCTGATGAATGAAGAACCCATTCAGTGAAATGTTAGGTGCTACAGCAAAAAATTTAGGAACAGCCTCAAAATACAAGAAAATCATCAAAGAAAATATTATAACCTCATTAAGAAAAAAAAACAACTTCAATCTTGGATGAAACTAGTTGAGACACATGGTTCAGTACTCAAAATTATCTCTAGTTAACTTATTTGTTTCAAATAACATACAAATTTATTTGTGACCCCCCTCCCCCAATTCAATGCCCAAACAACATCGATTAGGAGGAGGCGGATCATGGAGTAACTGATTATTTTTCACTTTTTAAAGAAAATAGTGTCTCGGCATTTTCGTCCAAGATTGCCGATTTGAGATCAAACAACATAAGTACTTGAAGGTTTGAAAAACCCTTACACCTATAACTGTCAACCAGAAATGATTTTGGGACTTAATTTGATTTTAAAACAGGCATGTTTTGGAATTCCATGATTTGTTTGAACTCAAAAAATAGACTCCTGAAAAGATCAAGCCCTGGAACTTACAGTCTTCATAGCATCTTGCGAGACGAGTGTCTCCTTTCTAAAGATGAGAAAAGAGGGTGGTAATTTTCTTTTGAGTGGTACTTACCTTCTTGCTGTGACCTTAGATTTCTCGTTTCCTCAATCAAGTCCTCTACAATTTGTCTCTGTTTACGATGGTAGGTACGCCACCAGCCTTTAATTTGAGATTCTTTCAGAGGAGGAACTCCAGCTGCCTTCATTGCTTCAATGACATCAGCAGGATTCGCTCGAATTCGGGATGTCCTTTGGTTCTCATAGACAGCAGCCAAAATGTCTTTTTGCTCTTTTGTGGAGGTGACTTTTTTGGCCCCTCCTTTTTTTTAGAGCAAATCCAGGTGATGGCCTGTCATTGGCATTGACTCTAAGGGGCTGTTTACATGGAGGGAGGAAGATCCTAGCTCTAGGAAGATCCTAGAAGGCGGATCATCCTAGCGCCATATGTTTTCTGTATTCAGTTTACATGCAAAAGGTTGTACTTGGCCCTAGCGATAGGATCTTCCTAGCGCTAGGATCTTCCTAGCTGAGAGATAGGAAGATCCTAGTGCTAGGAAGATCCTAGCACCATGTAAACTGCCTTCGCTCGGAAGATCCTGGGTCTAGGAACAGCAAAACAAACATGGCGGCGGCGGATAAAGGACAGAAATTTCGTCTGATGTTACCACAGGATGATTCTGGTGATTCTGACTGCGGACCACAATATTCAGGACCGGTTTTGTTTCGAAGATACAGCGCCCAACCTAGAGAAACAGTGGAAAGTAGCGAGCAGTCGATGGACATCAATGTCGAAAACAGTGGAGTCCATCCGAATGAGTTGAGAGACGACCAGGAGGAAGAAGGGTTTGAACTTCGCCAGCCTTCCGCTAAGAAGAGGAGAAAAGAACCAGGAGTTTCAGCCAGCAAGAAATGGAGCTGGAAAGACGAACATGTCGAAGCACTCATAGGCTACATAAAGGATTACAAGAACTTGTGTGATTTTAACGGAATAGACTTTGAGGCTGATCTAAACGAAATGTATAGCGCAGTTCACCGTTCCATGGCATGTAGGTTTCCCGGTGAATTTGGTCCAGAGAAGGTAACAGAACCCTCCACTTGTGTAAAAGACATGTCTTCTGAAGAGTATGATTTGTACAAGAAAACCTGTGAAGATGAAAAAGTCCAAATTTCCAAAGCCTATGATCGTATAAAGTCAAAGGTGAAAGGCATTCGCCAGGACTATAGAACTGCCGTCAACAAGGGAACGAGAAGTGGAAGTGGAAAGATAGTAAAAGAACATTTTGATATCCTGTGTGAAATTTGGGGTGGCTCTCCAGCTACAACAATGTTGGCAGAAGGTGTTGATGGTGATAGTCTGGTAGTAGCTAGTGACAATGAAGAAACTGACAGAGGAGACAAGGACAGTAATATAGGTACTGTAATGCACCTATCAATGTTAAGCCCCAGGTTGGGGGGGCGCTACCACTGGGAAATTGACATACAAGGCTTCCCCTGGGTAGGGATTTTGAACATACACAGTGCCCCAATTAATTGACTTTCAGAGGAAAAGCCACTCTAGGTGGCTGAAATTTGACATTCATTATTTGTCCAGGGGTAGGGAATTTGACTGTGGCTTCCCTGGGGGCTGCCCAACCCCGACCCTGGGGCTTAACATCGATACGTGCATAATTAATAAAAAGAGATGAATTGGAGCTCTGAAGGTGAGGGGGAAGTGGGGGGGAGGGAGTTCCTTTAGGAAGCAGGTAGCAGAAGGGTAGGAAACTCAGGTTTAATCCATTAGCCCCTACAGCTGAGTACCCCAATTTTAAGTCCATTCTTGCAGGGGAGGAGAGCTCGAGCGTGTCTAGCTTTTTTAATTCCTTTACCCCCTCCTCCCTGCCCCAAACAAAAAAAGGCAAGGCCATTTATTTATTCACATCAGTGTATCACAATACTAGAGTTTGAATGTGTAATCAAAATTCCTTGAGAATCATTTGTGGAAAGTGGTCTGTATCATTGTGGTGAGGGCAATTTGGACATAATGGCAGCTTTGACTTTGGCATTTTACTGGTTCTTTGATGTAAATTGTATTTACAGATAGCCTCTTTGCATTTCAGAACCAGAATCTATCCCTACTGAAAAATTAGAGAACAAAGATAAGGACTTGGTTGAGAGTGTCCAAAGATGTTCAACTTCCACATTTCCTGGAAAGGAAACAGGAGCAAAGAAAAAAGCCAAAGTGTCTGTGTCGGCAGTACCACGGTTGGTTGACCAGAAAAGAAAGCAGATGGAAAAAGCACTTTCCCAGTCCAAACGAGATCAGATTTTATTGAATTCAGCAAAGGAAGACCTGATCATGAAAAAGCAAATGATTGCCTCACTTGAGGATTCAAATAAGTCGTTACAAAGTACAATGCAGAAAATGACTGAGTCACTGTCTGCTATGGCAGAAAGGGATTTCCACTGGAATGAGGATGATTGCTATGGCCATGTCAGGACCAACACATCAACAGTTTCAGTCTTTTCACCCAGTAGATTACAGTAGCCATGGTATGATGTATCAAAGTAATATGTATGGAAGCTCTAGGGGATATAACTCTGTAATTTCTCCAGTCCCTGAATTTTCAGGTCAAGTGGGAGGGAGGTCATATACTCCAAGCCCTACCCCCTCTGGGTCAGTTTCTGCAGTTAGTGGTAATAGTGCTTATTCAGGGCATGATACCTACAGCTGTTAACCTCAGAAAAAGAAAAAAGCACAGCAGACAGTTCATTAAAGTTGAGTTTATTTTTCTCAAGAGTAACATTACCTATAATAACTAAAACCCTGTTTCTGAGACAAGACTTGTTTACTGTAAACATTAGAGTCAGGCTACATGTTACAGCATTTCTCAGTGTTAAATTTCCTCATTATCCTTTGCTGGAATATTACTTTTAAAAAATAAAAAAGTGTTGTGTTAACAATCAAATTTCAAATTACAATAAATACTTCAAACCCAAATGCAACTGATTGTCATTGCTCCAATTGTCTGTAGTATCCATACAATAACATTATGTATAATACCACAGAGTGTCAGCTACTTTTCTGATACTTTTTAGATTTTAAATATTTGGCTTTTTTTTTTGAGGCCTCTATGTTACAGGACCCCATTAATAACAGTGCTCTTGCACTGAAGGGTTATCCTGTTAAAATATTTGCTTATTATTATTATTGTTATTATTATTATTATTAACTGCTTTTACCTTGTACATAATGTTTTTCTGTTGCTTCTGGCAGTGTCTGCAAGTTTTGTGGTTGCTGGTTCCCTCTCCCAACCGCCCCCCAACAACCAAAACAACAACAATGACAACAACAACATTTTTATTTTCAGAAAATGAAGTACATATCATACTGACCCACAAATAGCAACCCTAATCAAAGCGGGCCAGTCCTTAACCTACATTATTACAAACAACAATAACAACAGGAGTGCTCAAGGGAGCAGTGTTAACAATACAGTAAGTGCTACTGCAAGTGGACATTCTTTTTACTTCTTGGACAAGCATCTCTGTCTACCCTTGCAAACTTATTTTAAAATACTTCTGTAGCTTGCTAAAGGAAAATACCAGGTAAATACAACAAGATAGTTTTTATTGTAATCCCAACAAGCTCTTTGCTATTGCCTTGGGTGCTTTTGAATTTACCAGTACAAAAAGGCTGGATGGTTTGCATAGTAAACAATAAATAATAAATTATTCTAAATGCCTGATTGTTGTATAAAGTGGTGAAGCTTTCTTTGTCCCACTGAATGTGTTTTCTGCATGAAATTCAAGGTAAGAAAAGAGTACTTTATTGAAATAGGGGCAAGAGGGACTTTTTATAAACATTCACACATTTGATTTTTGAACAACAATAGCCAGTATAACTTTTGGTCTGTTTACATTGTACTTAGCAGTAACCAATAGCTAGCTCAATCAATATACAGTGTGACTGGTGGCCATCTCATATCTCACAACACCAAAAGGGTGCCATGGGGAAAGGTGCCGGGGAGGGGGGGGGGGGTTTCAAAGAGGCAAGGAAGCTTGTCAATCCCTCTGGAGGTTGCCAATATGTACCTTTTGGATGTTAAAATACAACACGCATGTCAAAGTTTTCATGGTACCTTTAAGGGAAACAATTTTGTCCATAGTGGCCATGCCCTTAATAAGGGAGAGGAGAGTGCGTGGGATGCTTAATGAAATAAAGCCTCCAATTTGTCATTCTCGGGGTAATGTAGGTGGTCTTCTCTCTTACAGCCTTGTAACATATTTCCTTGAATCCCCCAAGGCCTACATAAATTTTCAGCGATATGTGTCAGGAAGGTGTTCTGCAAATACCTGAGTAATGATGTTTCTTACATGAACCCCTTCAGCAGCATTGAAGTTGTAAAGCCTGTCTGGTTGTGTTTCAGGTTGTGCTACCCTGTCTCTGGCAATTTGGCGCTCAACATCCTCATCATCAACAGACATGCTATTAAGCTCACAAATGTTGTGCAATACAAAACAAGCATAAATAATGTTTGGTATATCTTTCAATCCAATGTCCAGCCTCCTGTTCAATATCTGCCACCTGACCTTGAGCCTACCATATGCTCGTTCAATTGTGTTCCGTGCAGACCGAAGCATGTTATTAAAAATCACTTCTTCATTATCTCTAGGGCTGGAATTCTCTTTCATACAGTATGGCAGTAAAGGATAGGCAGGGTCCCCAAGGAGACACACTGGGACTTTATCATCTCCTGGTAAAAGCCTCTTGTACATCATGGGGAGTTTTTCTTCGCGTAACATTTTATTGATGCGTGACTGAGAAAACACCCTCGCATCATGAAGGCTGCCGGGCCACCTAACATCAACATCAATGAACATGCCCCTACAGTCACAAACTCCCTGTACATTTATGGTGTATTTCATCTTATACGAAAAAAAATCATGGGCATTTTCACTAGGTTGCTTTATGGGAATGTGTGTCCCATCGATGCAGGCAAACGCTTGCGGGAAACCAAACTTATCTTCCATTGACTTTCGAAGTTGGTCCATTTCTTCTTCTGTTGCTGGTAATGAAATATACCTTGGCCCTAATTCCCAAGTAATCAAGGCACACACCTTGCGCAACACAACAGATAAAGTACACACTGCCACACCAAACGTATTCCCAGTCATTCGAAGAGACCCTTGATCTTTCAAGAAGTAAAGTGTCCTTGCCAGCTGCTTTTCGACACTAAGCACATCACCAGCTCTCGGACAGTCATCACTTGGTTCTAAATAGTCACGCAGTTCATCAGCCAACGCCATGAATACGGTAAGGGTCATTCGCAAATTCTTTTTCCACTCGTCCTCCGGTAATTTTCCAGTGTAAAGATTCTCCCACCACTCATCTGTCCTTCCAGGTTTTCGCCATAGTCGTTGTCCAAGCCCACGTGTTCTCCTTCTCGCGAGATGAAAATATCTTGCAACGGCAGCACTGTGTGTTAACTGCATGATCATGGCTTGCTGTCGTTGCAATTGAAACATCAAGTTGTAAAGAACTGCAAGCTGCTGGTGAAAGGAAGTTATTAAAGCAAGTAAGGAGAGTAGAAGGACCCAAATAACTTGTTTGTTGTTATCGCCCTCCATCTTGCTTTCCTTCTCCGCTTGGTAACCACCCCGACCGAAATTTCTGCATGTAAACCAAACGAAAATTTGTTTCGCCTTCTAGGATCTTCCTAGTGCCAGGATCTTCCTCCCTCCATGTAAACAGCCCCTAATGCTATTGTCCATGGGTGTGAGGTTTGTATTTCCAGAGGCATCTGAAGTTGACAGTATGCATCACCTCCCTCATCCTGTCCATCCACTCTTTCATCCCGCCGGAAGGTTGCAATACATCATCTGTTGTTGTAGCACCTGAAGCCCCTGCTATTGGCACACTTCTGAGAGTGATCGTTTGGACCTCAGCTTTGGTTTTACTGGCCATTTTCCCAAAATCAGCAAGGAACTGTGCTGTTATTCCACCCGCATTAGGTCCATCAGTTGGAAACTTGAAATTTCCAAACAGTGAGATGTCTTTAAAGGTGCCCACTTTTCCAGGAGCCTTTGACTTATCAATGATCAGTTTCTTACACCTGGCATTCTGCATTGTCTGAAATAAGAAAAACATTCAAAATGTTTGATAAGTAAAGAGATTCAAGTTTGGCTCTATAACACTTGCATAACTTCTACTAATTGACCTGATTAATACAGGCCAACAAAAACAGCAACAACAATAAAGAAACAGGTGGTTTGTTGAGATGTCTACACAACTACCAGCATTTCAATAAATACACTGAATAAAATATTTACAAATATGTAAAGGTTTATGACATCCTTTACCTCCAACAGATCTGCTAACTGTTCCCCTAACTCCAAGTCATTTCCAATATGGACCCAACGTACTAACGTGTGGGACACGTGAGCAAAATGGGTGTCCAGGACCGTCTTTCCTTCCCCAGCTTCAAAGTTGTTGTATTCCACCAACTTTATCGCAAACACAGCGTTTACCTCAGCCAGATACATGAGGACAGCAGAGTTATGGCAGTGTGGTCCATTATCTGTAAAAAATGTAATGGTACATTAAGAAGAAAAGAAGGATGTGATCGAAAAGCTTGGACAAGATACTGAAACTTGCTATAATAGTGCTACATTGCACATCATGTTGTTTACTCATGGTGACAATGCTGTTCAATGACTACATGTATTATTACATGTATATAGCACACCAAAGTTTTGTGCCACCTTATAATCCTAGTTCTAATCAGTCACATATATGAAACAGTTATGTACATGAAAGCTTCACAGGGAGATGATAAAAAATTCCAAGCACCAATAATATTTTATTTCCACATACTCACTTGAAAGTTTGGAAACACTTTTTCCATCCAAGCAAAGCCAACATCGAGGGCAGATTGAGTAAGCAAAGCATCTTGCTTGGTGTCCTCGCACCAAAGGTCCAGCACATCAATCCTCCTTTCCCCAACAGCGACTTGTGCGATGACATAAAATCCATCGAGGGAAATGCCTCTCTTCCCATACCAGTCTCGCTGGATCTCACGGAATGCATACCCAGTTCCAGTTTCATCGTATAGTCTACTATGACCACAGCTTCTCCAGGTTGAAGATTCTTCAATACGAACCTAAAAAATATAAAAGTATTCACACAATTACCTCTCAGAAGATTTCAAAGAAGTGCAAGTATGTATATAGGTTTAAGTGTAAATGGAATATTCCGAGAAGTTGGACACTTGCTTGAAATGCTGGACAAAAGCCAACAGAGTATTTTCACTAAAACTAAAATAAAAATTATGAGAATTCTTGTGTCACAGCAAAGTGAACTCTTCTCCAAGAAAAGTTTGTTCTCATGTAATTATATTTCAAGTTGCCATTTCAATATCAATTAAATTTGTACTAGTGCACATGTAAATTTGTAAGTCAGTCACTTTAATTCCCACCAGGACATGTACAGCCTGGGTAGTGGAACTCAGTGCCTTTAAAAAGAAAAGAAGACAGTCAGTCCACACATAAATCAGTTTAAAAGTTTACAACAAATTGATTACTGTTTTGTTGGTTAAAAACTAAGTTGATCAGAAGCAACTTTTATTATCATTGACCCTGAAATATTATTTACTCTTTACAAAAATGACAACATGAGATTGAGACTTGTTTTTTAAAAATCCACTGAAGTTATACAGTCAACTTTAATTTATGGATCTCATGATCAGTACATATCAACCAAAATAAGATTGAGACTTAAAATTCTGTCAGTTCCATTAGGTTTGATTTATTTTGTTTTTCACATATTAATTTTAAAAAGATTGCTGTGGATTAGAGCCATTTACCGAAGTTGCCTCTGATGCTACATTGCCTGATGTCCAAAGAAGTTCCCCAGATGAGCAGCTTTTCGAAAAACTTGGCAACAAGTACAGCGACATTGATGCCAACATTTTGGAATATTTTCAGGGTATGTCATTTTAAGAAAACTAAGCATAAGGGCAACAGCAAGGTAGTAAGTCCACTTGTTACGGTAGAGCTATGCAAGCCTGCAGGTGGAAAACATTTTCAAATTCATCAGCCACTCCAGCTCATGACAGCTTTTACATGATAAGATTGAGGGAATCCCGCAATAATTTGTTCCAATGACACTCCAAATTCCCCCCATATGTGTGATGAAGTAACAAATATCAACTCTTTGTCAGTTGTTACTGGAGTTTATTTACTTTAACTGAGCCCTTTAACCTTAGCGAACCGAACACTGGATCGGATCATCCTCGCGGCTGGTGTATAAATTTCATTGGCTAAAGAAAAAAGGCTGAAATCTATTCATTCAGTTCTGCTTGGTTGGTTAGCACAGTCTGAGTGACCCCAGTATACCTTAGTTGAAATGTACAAGCACTGGTTATAGCTATCAGTGCTACTTCTTGCTACTTTGTCACTGAAAAGTTTTCATTTGCAGGTCAGGTATCAAACTGACGTTTTTTTTTAAAATTTATAGACACTGTATGGATGGAAGAAGGACAAGATCAAGAATTGGACAACCCAACTCAACAGGAAGAGTCCATGGTGAGTGAGGTGTTATTAACATAATGTTACAAGATGCGAAATGGTTGTTATATTTTAAAGAACTTGTGGCTTTCATTGAATTCATTGCTTCTCCATTGCAGGCATTTGCAGAAAACTGTCCAATCTTTGTTTTTTTGTTAAGGCATACCTCTCTCTTACTCCCACCTCACCTCACCCCAAAAATACACTAATTAATTACATTCCCTGCTCCTATGTTCCCAGAAAAAAGTTTCTTTTGAAAATTAAAACACATATAATATATTACTTTCAACTATATTGTTGATCCTTTAGAATCTGACACCAAGATCTCAAAAAGAATGGGACAATTTGAGTCCACACAGCAAAGCCACGTTTCAAAAGGTAAACAAATTCATTCTCGTGTTTGAAAACAATTGAAATTTAGGTGATTCCCTAGTATTGCATTGGGCATCATTACTGCAAAGAATTTTACACGTAATTAGCGCGCGTACATAAACAAAATGGCGGTTTTCCTAATGCGGCTTGCCCGCCGGCTTGCGCGAGAGAGAAATCTCGTATACGAGTTTGGTGACCTATCATCATTTTTTTCTCTTATTTCGAAAGTGGCGATCAACTTCTTTGTATAAAATGAATACAGATCAATTTCTATGGCAGAAAAATACATTTTCACCGAAAACATGTAGTTTACCAGTACTCGCAGGGAATTACCTTAATTGCTCCAGGGCAATTATGAAAAGATATATGGAACCCTTCTCAAAGTTTTTTAAGGTTGATTAATATCCATATATAATGAAGTAAAAATGGGCAGACAGAAAACCAACATTATGGTTTCACCCTTATTCTAAATGTTCCTCCATGAAACTCATTGGTCACCCACACTCATTATCACAATCTGATAACAAATGGTAAAAACTTTGGATAAATCCAAAGACCATTAAGGTCTACTGATGTTGTTAAAAGAAAAAATGGCTATTTGAGAAAGACTGTGGTTTTATCAATTACAGAAATGAACAGTGATGTTTCTTTGAATCAATATAGGGGTTTCATGCGGCCCAGCGTATTCAAAACGCTCCCCGTGATGCAGATATGAGTGTTGATGAAACTCATATACATGCTGAAGCTACACCGTCCACAAGTGGAGAGGGTGACAAAGTTAATTTAATATTTATTTAACTACATTCAACGTCATAGAGGCAAAAAGAAAATCATCTTGCAATAAGTGGCCCTTGTAGTGGTCCATAAACACTATTTTCTAGAAAATGCCAGATTCGAATTCACACACAAACAATCTAAACCAATGTGATATTTTTCTAGGTGCCAAAAAAAGACTCATTTTTCCAGAGGGAACATTTGGAGTATTAGGACGACAAGGTACCATTTTTGATTGAAACTTCATCCTGACAACTTTAACAAATTAATGAAATTATTTCTCATTCGAACTTTATTAGGTACAACAGACAAACAAAACAAAGGAACATCAAAAATTGCAAAGAAGAAAAAGAGAGGTAACAGTACTATTTAAATATTAATAATACTTTTATCATTTAAACAAATGTACTAAATTAAGTGGCAGATGTAATAATAATATTAGTATGAATCAGAAATTTCAAAATTCTCAAGTTTTTTGAAGTGATCTTTATTTTTGTGGTTTCCGTTTTGTCAACATCATTTACAGCTGTTTCTACTTTAAAAAAAGTGCAATACTAAATGCAAATTAATGTACATAATTATTAAGTTTTTAATTGTAATTTTGACATTATAATACCAGGGGAAGCCAACAGTAATTGCAAACTATGCAGTAAAAGCACACCACCATCTACAAGTAGAACAGGCAAAGGCAATAACAGGCAAAGTGCACTTGTGCTATGGGTCCAGTGTGACAGTTGTGATGAATGGTTCCATCTGTAAGTGATGATTAGAAATAGGCCAGCATTGTACGAGTTAGTGGGGTTTATTCCCTCTCTCCTCCGCAGAGGTCTCTTTCGTGCTTCGTACGGGCTGGGAAATGGGGAGAGGAGAAAAGTGAGCGCGCGGAGCCTGGAGAGAATCGAAACGAAAGCGCGCGGGGGGACACTGGGAAGTAGCTCTTCTTCCTTCCCGTCGTCCCCCGCGCTCCTCCTATTTTTTCATTTTTTTTTCGCCTTCCTGCCCCCCATGTTTTTCGGTGCCTCTGCGGAGGAGAGAGGTTTATTCCACAGAGCCTTGTAGTGATGTCTATTGTTTCAGGCTGAATTTTAAAATATCGAAATTGGGCTGTTGCATGTGTTCACCATGAGTGTATCAAGTTTAAATGCTTTAATTTCTGAAGGGAAATTGGAGCATTGATTTCTCAATAAATTTGATCATGACTGCCAAATGTTATTATTTGATGTATTTTTTGTATGTATTTTTGCCAGAAAAATTGTCTTATAAAGACCTAATCATTTCAGTAATAAAAGTGTGAACCCCGCCTAGCTAAGAAATGGGAGAGAGTCTTCATTTGCTTATTTGGGAAAAACTGCCAGGGTAATGAGAAAAAGTTGTTTTTTCCATTGGATACATGTGAAAAGTGCATTGGATACTTTGGAAAGTGTATGGGCTACTTGATTGATAAAATTTGGGATATATGCAATTTTTAAAGCATGAAAAAACAGGTGTGTATGGTCCAAAGCCACCACCCCCTCCCCCCCGACCAACACCTTAAGATTTTCTGGTTGTCAGACCAATTGTCTTTAGTTAGAAGTTTTAGTTGACAACATAGCAATCCATCCTTTGTTCAATAAATGATAGTAGAAAAGGCGATAAAGGAAAAAATGTCGAGATCTAAAGCAAACGGAAAATGAAACGAAATTGAGTTTATAAAAAATCTTACTAACTTTTATTAAATAACTTGTGTACAGGAAATGTGTTGGGCTCAGAAAAGTGCCCGAAGAAACAGAAGAGTGGAACTAGTAGTTATAGAGTTGGCGGTTCTGGCGCAGTTTTTTTAAACTTCGCTAAAACCGAACCAACTCTATAACTACTATCCATCAGATGGAGATCATTTTATGGATAACTATATGTATTTTATTACATGAGCGCAATTATTTGGATTTGGATACTATATGTTTTATCTCATGATGTATCCAACGCATTCTTCCATCACGTGACCACTGACTGCTGGAAGTTTGTTTCTATCAGATGGTTCTCTCTTGGTGAATAAAGAGCAGTTGTATTTAACAGGGGTATAAAAGCATGGTTATATCTTAAAAATATTATCTCATATAATAGTATAGAATGAATTGTAATAAAGATATACACGATGAATTGAAAGAATCAGGAGATATTGTTTGTCCTTTTTGTGACCAAAAATTGGAAGATTCTAATGAAAAACCACAAGATCGTTTAGCAAAAAATTATTTATGCTGTGATAATCAGTATATTATTAACGACGATGGGATGTTAGCATGTCTAAGTTGTGGTATTGTTCAAGGATATAATTATGTGAAAGAATATGTTGATTTTTATAAAAATAGACATAACTTTATAAGAAAATCAGTGTACCATAGAGAATACCATATAAATAATGCTATCATGAATGTTAAGCGAAAATATAATATAGAAATATCATATCACAATAAGCGTAAAATTGAACGAGTTTTTGTAGAGATAGGTAAAATTATTGATCAAGTAAATAATGATCGAAAGAGAATGATTAGCATTAATTTCATATTGCGTAAGTTGTTAAAGATGATGGGAATACCTTACAAAAAAATTCCAATTAGTAAATCGAAAAAAACATTAGCTTTTTACAATAAATATTGGGCTAGTATTATGTCTCTTATTGGTGATGAAATGAAATCTATTGTTGGATGAACAACTTATTATATTTCTTTTCAAATTTGTCAGTTAATGGACACATATCAATTATTATATCATCTAGAAGTTTGACAAAATCAAGAAATTCTTTGTCATTATACTCCAGTCCTCTCATAAAAGACCGTAAATGTGTTAAAACCTTTTCGTACGAAGTGTATGCGAATTTTGACATCTCTATCTTTCTTTTATAATTTTTAGCCTCTGAATATGATTTAAGCAAAAGCCCAGCACCAGATACTGTTCCGAGAACAACAGGGTTTAACGTGACACCACCAACTACTGTCCCTGTTACTACCAATAAAACAGATCCAATATTACATGCAAGTTCTGCTTTTTTGAAATATTTGTAAGTCATTTTGAAAAGCCAATATTTTTTATGATAGAATTTATACAATGATTTCAACTCAGATATTTGATCGTCAGTTAATTTTTCTGACACATGGTTCCAATTGAAAATATTTTTTGTCATATATTATACGGTTACATTTTTTTTCTTCTTGAATGATAATTTAATACTATAGTATAATTTTCTGATGTTTTGAACCAATTTCTCGATACTATCGAGAATTTCATTGATTAAAATAGCTGTTCTCATATATATTATTGTGTTAGATTATTCATCCTGAAAACGATGTCGAAACATCGGTCAGCTTTGAAGTGTTTGGTCGATATGGTTGAATTCGAAAATGTCCCGCACTGTGTTATATAATAAATGAAAATTTTTTGTGGAAAGTTATCACGCACTTGTTTGATACTCGATACGAAGTATAATTGCGTTGTAACTTTTCCAAATATCATCATTCATATTTAGTTCAAAAGCCAAAATCCCGGACGAAGGCATTTGGAAAGAATTTGGGTTTATCGTTTGATACCACCCACTTTTTTCTGAGATAAAATTTCTTGAAGAGCTTAGAGTTCCAGTGAAAAAATTCCGTAAAGCTGTTTTGAGTTTTAAAGATATTCTTTTGTGTCTATGTATAGTGACATGAGAATCCGAAGAAGTGGTTGGACGCGTACAATATATATCAATATTTTTCAAAATCGCTTCACCCGGCAATGAAATTATTTCAGCACCGTTTAAAACAAAATTTTTGTCCCCTTTTGTCGAATTTAAAAAACCGTGTATATAATGAACGGAACCACTCAAATGGTGTCCGTTTAAAGACAAATCTGTTTCCATTACCATTTTTCCATTTTCAATAACAAAAGCGATGTCATAGACACTTGGATCAACGTTTGAAATTGTTTCTTTAACGCCATAGACAATTAAATGCCCAATTGTTAAAAATGATGGATTACTGACAGTACCGTGCAAATCAAGATATAGGAATTGTGGAGGTGAGCTACCCCATCTGTGAAAATGGATAACTGTTTTGGTGTAATTCTCGAATGTTCTGGTTGTTTCATCAGAAATTGAAATCGTTGTTCCTTGAGCTGTTACACTTATCTCATTCATTTCCGGCGGAAACCATTCAACGACCATTGTGTAATACCCGACTGGAAGTTTGTATAAGTTAAAACCAAGACGTGAGCGGTACTGGTTGGGTGAGCTTTTTTCAAACAAGAGTTTAAGTTGGTAAGCTTTTTTATTAATTTGATGTGGAGAATTGGGAAAATCAACAATACCCAAAACCTCGATATTGTTTTCACTCGAAGATTCATCAGTGTCTTCCATCAAGTATCTGAAGGCGTCCCTTTTTTGACCTGAGTTATTGATCTGAGATTCACGAATTTTTTGAGTGACAAGATTTCTCAAATCTTTTATTTCCTCTTGCACAAAATCAACATTAACTGCGGATTTTGAATTTCTGTAATCGGTTTGTAAGTTAATAATTTTATTGTTATTTAAATTCAAGTTTCCAGTCATATTGTTGGTGCCATCAACTTTGAGAAACTTTTTTTGTGTCATGTCATCAATTCTGTTGTTAACAAACTCGACACATGCGGCGTCTCTTTGGTTTGATGGAAGATCAAGATTGATAATTGAATTATTTTTCATATCAATATCAGATCCTTTATCCAGTTTTTTTTCAAGCTGATTTTCGACATACTTTTTGTTTGTGGCTTGATCTGCCTGTGTTGGGTCTTTCACATTGAAAATTGTATTATTATTCATATCAATATTTGCTTCCATTTGACCTCCTTCCTTCTTTGACAAGAATATCTCTCTTTGCGATTCATAATTGATAACCTTGTTGAGATTACCATGAACTGGATAATTGTCTTTTGGGACAATGAGTGACCCTGTCATCGTACTACCTGATTTTAAAACAAACTGAGTTGTATCCACACTTGGAATCTTAGCTATTTCACTATCTAACTGACTTTTTGTAACCACATCATTGTTATTGGTTCCTTGTTTCACATTAACCAGTTTTTTATTCTGCATATCATAATCATTGTTAGCATCTAATTTAAATCCAATACCAGGTAAACCTCTTGTACCTATCTTACCTAGTCCTTGAGAATCATCATGATTAAGGATACCGTTAGTATAACTCATATATTAATGGTTTATATTCTTTCATCAAAATTTCGGCCTACCTTTTTTTTGACCTTATCAACATACAAAAAACTATATGGATCCTTAGTAGCTTTCTGATAATCTGATTTATTTATGTTCAGTTCTCGACAAATCATCGATTGCTCGTTTGTAGAAGGAAAATCAAAAACACAAAAATGTGAACTATTCAGTCTTATTGTTTTATCGGTTCCGTAATAGCTTTGACTCAAATATATACAACAACAATTTTTATTTCTTGAATTGGTGAAGTAGTCTCGTATCCGTTCGTCATTTTTCTTACCTGTATTCAAATAGTCATCAAATATGATTAATTTTTGGTTTTCATCAGACAAATCTGTCAGAGGGATGATTTCATCGTTACTTGCTTCTATTACGTCATAACCGACCTCTTTTGATATTGGTTCAAGAGATTTCAACAGATGCTTATATTTGCTTTGGGAGAGATTTCGAGCGTAAAGGTACATTTTGTCGAAATATAAAAGCCTATATATCATTTCGAGGATAAGGTTGGTCTTGCCACCATTAGATGGAGCACAAACGAGCATCCTAAAACATCGGTCTGGCATGAAACTCTTTAATTGAACAAAATCGTCATTGTCATCATCTTGGATGTCGTAATTTTGAATCTTCATATATCATTTGTTTATACAATTTCACATGCTATGCGACACGTTATGCGGCACGCTATGCGAGTGTTTTTATATATGATAACCCTAATTTTACAAACAAAATACGAAATTTTATGTAAACAAATGATATATGAGTTTACTCAAATGGAAAGAAATGGCTGAGAAACGATCTGAGCTTGGTAAAAAGATAAACACAGTAAGAGAGACAATAAAGCAAAAAAAGATATCTGATCAAATGGGTGAAGTAGAGGCAGAGAAACTTTTCAAACCTATAACATCTGAGTTAAAGGAACTTACAGCCCCAAAAGCACCGTTGAGAAGATTGGTAAAGAAAAAGCGACCTGTTCCAGATTATGGAATAGCTATTGATGATGAAGTGCCTGATTATGGATTGGAAGATCTATTTGGTGATCAAGTTCTACCACAAAATGACAAACAATTGGTTCCAAAACCTCCGTCTTATGAAGATGTCCTCAAGGATTTAGCATCAGGTGAAAAACAAATGTATATAGATCCAGAATTTATGTATGAACCTGAAGATCTTCCACCTGGATACGAAGAAGAAGAAGTACCAGATTACGAAATCCTTGAGGAGGATAGAATAAATCAAGCTTTAGATGAACTTCAAATTCCTAACTATGATGATATTGAATTACGACTTCAACAAGAAGATATGAATGAAAAAACAAGTAAATCTTATCTGAAAACAATCTTGAAAAATGCTAAAGAGAAACGTTGGAAACTCAATGGTTATTGGAGTGATATCACTAAAAAATTAAATAGTGGTTTAATGACTGAAGCTGAGGCTCAATATCGAAGAAAAATTATTCAAGATACAAGAAAGGTTCTTACTGATTATATCAATTACAACAATCAAAAACTGAAAAATATTAAAGGATCTGGTTTGAAGAAAAAAACAAAAAAAGGTGGACAGGTAATGTTTTTCAATAATCCAACAGAAATGATGAAAAAACTTGAACTGATTATCGGATCAAAGGTTGCTGGTAACAATAGCATCGAACTACGGAATACAGGCGTCGCTCTTCTCGACATCTTGTTGAGAAACTCTATTTTGAACAGGCCGCAATATAACAAAATATACAAAAACTATTTTAGTCTAAACTAATCATATAAATGAATAGACAACTTGTATTATCCAGTCATATCGTCAAAGGTATAAGTGGTAATAAACCATCAGATTTCACAATCAAATACAGTAATCCGATAATACTGGATTCAAACAGACAATATGAAATCGGCCTAGATCGAATCATTTCGATGTCATTTACTTGGTTTAATGTGACAAGGGAACTTGATAATCAGAAAATCAGATATTCAACAGATAGTGGTGCTAATTGGACGGAAATTATATTCAACCCTGGAGTATGGAATTACATTGATTTTGACAATTTAATCAAAGAAAAAACAAAAACAGGAACCTCATCAAACCCTCAATATCCAATCACTCTGGAGTTTAACGATACTGTATTCAGGACAATAATAACACTAGCCCCAAATTACAGATTAGATCTCACTAAAAGTAATTTTAATGATCTTATTGGTTTCAATAAAAAGATTATAACAAGTAGTGTAAATGTTGGAGATTACATTCCTAATCTCTCACAAGACAGAGAAATATTGAATGTTCATTGTGATTTGATAAGTGATAGTCTTGTCGATGGTGAAGAGTCAGATATTATATATAGTTTCAGTACCTCAACTCTCACCCCGAGTTATAGTTTCACACAAGAGCCTCGACGAGTTCAGTACAACCCGTGTAATAAAAATACGATTAATAAAATTCGGATTTATATCACCGACGGTAAACGAAGAATCATAGATCTTAATCATAGTGACACTTCATTCAGTTTGATTTTAAGAGAGAAGAGAGATTAATCTAACTATATAGATGGCATCATATGAATATAAACGTGTATATCACCCGAAACTAGGTCGTTTTGTGTATAAGCATAAAGGATCTGGGATTATTGTTGATAACATATTCAAACCAGTTGGAAGGGTGTTAAGTAAAGTTCCAGAAATGGTTTTAAAACCTTTTGCCAAAAAAGCGCTAGAATCTGGTATTTCACATGCTGGAGACAAACTGGGAAAAAAAGCAGCTGAAAAAAGCGGAGAGCTTATTATGAGAAAATTACATGGTTCAACTAAATAACCAATGAAACCAACCAAACCTACTAAACCAAAACAAGAAGAAGATTACAACACAATTCTGAATAGACTTATATCTGGTACTGGATTAAGACGATAAAATGTTATTAAAAAGTGAATTTTATCCAATTATAAATAGACTAGCAAGTGGGAAATGGTTTATATAAAAAGTGAATTTTATCTAAACTACTCATATAAATGAGTTTCAGAACAAATGAAAATCTACAACGATATGAATACGTTCGTTTCCATTTGGATAATGTCATTGAGCAACCTGCTAACAATCAAAGCCAGAAAAAGACAGGTTACAGATTCACAATCAACGATAGGTCGACTATGTTCGATTTTTTTAATGGGTATTTCGAAGTAACTAAAGAGCTTCAAAAAAGGGCAGATGGTGCTGGATATGCTCAAGCGGATCGCATCACAATGATAAACGGATCTCACAGTCTAATCAGACATATGGTTATTAAATCGTCTGGTAAAATAGTATACGAGAGTGATAATTTGCATCGAATAACGAATGTCAAAAATCTCCTTGAATACAGCGATGATTATAGTAGATCCGTTGGAAAGAATTCGTTCTGGTATCTTGATACTGATGGAACTACAGCAGATACAAACACAGGTTTCGAAGCCCGTCGTATTTTAACCCAGGCTAATCAGAATGACGGCGGCGGAGGAGCTAAATCGATTAACGAGATGATTCCGTTAAACAGATACAGCTTTTTTCAAGAATTAGAAAGAAAAATGTTGCCCCCAATGCAGCTCACATTTGAACTTACACTTAATGATGATGCTGAACTTATTCACAAAGCAGCTGCTGCTGATGATGGTAGGGTTGTAGTAAAAAGATTGTATCTTTGGCTACCAAGACTAATCCCAAAAGACATCATGTATAGTAATTTCGTTTCAGAGTTTCTTAAGCCAACAACCTGGACATATATGCGAGATATCTACAATCAGTCAGCAAATACAAGAGCTATTCAGAATATGTTTCAAATCAGTCCAGCTATTGATAACGTTAAACATGTTTTTATTTATCTCCAGCGAACAGACGCACCGAATGATGTTGAAGCAGAGAGGAGTCCGTATTTGTTCGATACTTTCAAGTTGAATGCCGCTAACGCTAACAGCTCTCTATCAAGCTGTAGGCTTGAATACGGGAATAACGTTTTTTACCCAGAGCTGGAATATGATAGTGACTCTAAAATACGGATATTTAATGATCTCATGTCATATGCATTTCGTAAGAACGATTACAATTCAGGAACACAGCTTAATGTATCCAATTTCACTAGTTTGTATGGATTATTGTATTTCGATTTGTCATATCAGAAAGAGGTAGTGACGAGAGATCCTAAACAGTTGATTCTCCATTATCGTCTCAATGTAGCCCCAGCAGCAAACGTCCGAGCTCATAGCATCGTATTTTACGAGAGTGAGGTTGTTGTTAAGACAGTTGGAAACGAATTGATGATAGTTTAAATAAATAAGTTTTACATCGATGAAAATTTAAATGAATATGTTTTTTAAAATAGAATTTATCTAACATATAATATATGACACAACTATACGAAATTAAAGTTAGTTTATCACCAAACCAGAAAAAGAATCTTAGTAACGCGTATCATAAAAGAGAAACTATCGTTTTGAGACTGACAAAGGATTCATTATCTGGGAATGACACTCTATACGTACCTCAGAATATAGTTAAGCGATTGGATAAAAATAGAAAATTGAAAAAGGGAATGGACATCAAACTAGCAAAAACAAACATTCGAAAGCAAGTTGGTGGATCACTCCTCTCTACAGTTTTGAATCTGGGACGAACTTTTGCTCCCACTATTGCTAAGACTCTTGGATTGTCGGCTTTAGCTGGAGCAGCTAGTGAAGGAGCATCTCAGATCATCAAAAAGATATCTGGAAAAGGAATTCAAACTGGTGGGTTTCTCATACCACAAAATAAAATCAACCAGTTGATAGCATATAAACATCTTTTGACCACAAAACAAAAGAAGGATATATTAAATGCTCTACAAACCGGTTCTGGTGTTCATATAAAACCAACAAAAGTACAAACAGGTGGGTTCTTAGGTACTCTTCTCGCATCAATTGGAGTCCCTTTAGCTGTTGAGGCAATAAAAAAGATGACTGGTAAAGGTGCCCCTCAGATGGGACAGCCTAAACAAAGACCACCCAGATCTATACCAAGTACTGCTAACAATCAAGATGGTGGTTTGTTAGTTCCGATGTATAGAACTCCACCTTTTTATGGAAATTGGCCGAACGATACAATCGGTATGGGAATTAAAAAAAAAAGAAAAGCTCAGAAAAAGGGCGAAGGTCTACTATTAGGCAAGAACTCACCCTTCAAAAACGTCCCACTGTTAAACATTCTGTTGTAAAACCCGAATTCCATAAGAATGTCCCATTAAGTAATTATGATTTAATAAAATGGTGTAAATATCTGAATATCCCAATTAATGATGTATTGTCAAGAGATGAAAATGTTCCTCACAATCATAGACAGGCTCTATTCATTTACAATCTTGAACCGAGTTATATGTCAGGGAGTCATTGGGTGGCTACTTATGTTAAGGACAAAGTCATCAATTACTTTGATAGCTTTGGTTTGCCTCCCTTCCAAGAAATGGTCAATCATGCGAGAAAAAAGAATTTAACATTGCTTCATCAGAACAATCAAATACAAAATTTACTGACGACAACATGCGGTTACTTCTGTTTGTACTTTTTGAATGAGATGAATAAGGGCAAATCATATTTTGATCTGCTTCAGGTATTTGATATATATGATACAATGAAGAATGAGAGGTTTCTAGCACGCTATTTCAAAAATATCTAACTCATATAATATGAAATCATATTGCGTGAAACAAAAAAAGGTAACAGAATGTGTACCTGGGAGTGAACGATATGAAAAGGCTAAAAATGGGAGGCTAATGCTTAAATGCATATGCTCTGAATGTGGTATTACTAAGACTAAATTCAGCAAAAACCAAAAAGGAGGTAAAAATCCATTAGGTAAAGCTTTTGAGGCAGTCAAAATAGCCGAACAAATAACTCGTAAAGTAATTCCATCAACCAACCATGTATTTGACCGATATTGGTCTGGTGATATCTTAAAAGGTGCTTTCACAGGACCAACAGGTATAACGAGCAAGAAATTCTGGACTAAACCAAAGAAGGGTACTGTTATGCGTTTGGTGAAAAATCCGAAAACTGGTAAATATGAGAACGTATATATTGAACCTTAATCTAATCTAATCATATTATATATGAAATCATATTGCGTGAAACAAAAAAAGGTAACAGAATGTGTACCTGGGAGTGAACGATATGAAAAGGCTAAAAATGGGAGGCTTATGCTTAAATGCAAATGCTCTGAATGCGGAATAACTAAGACTAAATTCGTTAAACAGGCGGGAAACGGGCTGGCCCGTCGAAAGGGGCGGGCGTACTAGATACAGTAGCATCAACTGGTACTGATTTATTGATTCACCACGGTATTCCTTGGCTGGGAAAAAAGGCTGTTGAAATGGGAAGATATTATGGATCAGAAGCCTTGAGAAACCCAAAACTGCAGAAAAAGGCTATCGATTATGCTCTGGATAAGTTGAATCCAATGATTCAAAATGTTGGAAGTCAAGCTCTTGATCAATTATCTACTAAAATCAGACCAAATAGAAAGTATAAAACCGACAGAAAGGATTTGGATGGCGCTGGTGTTGATATACATAAACTAATTGGGAAAATACCGAAACCAAAAGGTGGATGGACTCCTGGAAAGTATAAATACATGGGACCATACAATCCTCTCGATAAACAGTTAGAGTATGATAGGAACACTGGAGAGGTCACCAAATGGCACGTACAACCTTACAATAAAGTGGATGAAATAGCAGCTCATCATGATATTTGTTATGATATGGGGAAAAACAAAGGTGAATGTGACAAGAAAATGGTTAAGTCATTGGATGAAATACCTTATGGACAGATGCCAAAATGGGGGCAAACTGCTCGGTTCTTGATTAACACGAAGCAGAAACTAGGTCTTGGTGTAAAACAAAGGAAGACAAAAAACGGGAAAGGCCGTCGAGTGAAGAAAACTGGCAAGAAAAATTAGCTGATGAGCTTCATAAGCCCATAAAACGAAATTTTACTCGGCGGCGGGTAATTGTAAACCATATTGATGAGACATGGTGCTCTGATATTGTTGAGATGCAAAAGTTCAGTCGATGGAACGCTGGCTACAGATATCTTCTTATGGTTTTAGATGTATTCTCTAAATACGGTTGGATCGTCCCATTAAAAGATAAAAAGGGTGAAACCGTTATGAATGCTTTTAAAACAATCCTTAAAGAAGGTAGAAAACCGGAATATTTATGGACAGACAAAGGCAAAGAGTATTACAACAAACATGTTAAGGAACTACTTGATAAGAATAAAATAACATTGTACTCAACCGAAAATGAGGAAAAGTCGTCCGTTTGTGAAAGATGGAACCGTACAATTAAAACCAAGATGTGGAAGCAGTTTACTGTTCAAGGTAATACACAGTATTTAGACATGCTACCCAAATTAGTGAAACAGTATAACAACACTAAACATAGCTCTATCAAAATGACGCCCACGGAAGCCAGTAAAAAGAAGAATGAAGGAGTTGTTTACTTTAATCTCTATGGTAATTTAGAGCAAGTATCATCTAAACCGAAATTCAAAATAGGTGATAATGTTAGAATAAATAAATGTAAAGAAGATCCTCGCAGTTATTAACGCAACTTATGCAGTTGCGAAAAGAAAGCCTGAAAAAATCAGGCTTGCCGGGATTCGAACCCTGACCTCTGCGATACCGGTGCAGCGCTCTAACCAATTGAGCTAACAAGCCAACTGGGAGCTGGTCATTAAATTGGTTCGTAACATACCCGGGAAAGATGAAGATGAAATTATGAATATATGAAATTCATATATTTGAACTGCGGAATGAAGAAATAAATGTAAAGAATAACTGCGAGGATCTTCTTTACATTTATTTCTTCATTCCGCAGTTCAAATATATGAATTTCATATATTCATAATTTCAATGTTAGAATAAGTAAGTATAAACGGAATGGGTTTGATAAGGGATATACACCAAATTGGTCTGAGGAAGTTTTTACAGTTGATGAAATCCAATACACTGTTCCTGTCACTTACAGACTGAAGGATCTCAATAATGAGGAGATAAAGGGATCATTTTATGAACCTGAATTGCTTAAAGCTACACAAGAGGTATTCAGAATCGATAAAGTCATTCGGAGGGATTATAAAAAGAAGCAAGCTTTGGTGAAGTGGAAGGGGTATAGTGATGAATTCAACAGTTGGATTCCAATGAAGGACTTAAGAGATATATAAAAGCGGTTTAAAGATAATTATCTAACATATATATAGATGGATACTGGAAATCAGCAGTGGTTCTGCGATTTTTGTAAGAGGAACTATAGTTTGAAGAGAAAGGACAAACATCTTCTAACTAAAGTTCATAAAAAGAATAAAGAACGTCTGGATCGTGAGGAGGGTTACGAAGAATATCTAATACGTCGAGATGAACTATTGATGGAAAATATTAGAGATATGGATTTTGAGGAGTTCTTAGAAAAACGTAAACTTGTTGAAGAACAACTTAAAAAAGAATTTGGTCGAAATTATAAAGTTCCTGAATGAATTGAAACGCATCTTACTTATTTAAAGATATATAGTATATATAGTATTAATATATATGGAAAATCAGAATGTTAAGAGAGGTCGAGGTAGACCACCAAAGTATTCAACTGAAGAAGAGAGGAAGGATGCTTTAAGACGACAAAAATCGAAGTACATGCTAGACAAAGAATGGTATTGTGATATTTGTAAAACAGGTCGTAACTATACACTGGCTGGCAAGCATTGTCATTTGAAGACGATAAAGCACCGAAAAAATAGCATTGCATCAATATCATGGAAAAAAATAATTGACATAATGCAAGGACATAATGCATAATAATGTTTCATAATTACAGTTCAAAGGATCCAATCGCGGATCATTTGAATTCTCGACCATATAAAACGCACCAATATTTACTTAAAAAAATATCTTTACTATAGTATATATAATGAAATCAGAAAAATCTAATCATATAAATATGGATAAAGCTAGTTTGAAGAAACTAAGCAAATCGAAACTTATCAAATTACTTCTGAAGCAGGAGAAGAAGCCAGTTCCAGCACCAAGGAGGCCAATACCAACACCTCGCAAGAGTGTCAAACAGATGGCTAAAGAATATGAAGAAAACATCATTCTTCCACCTCCAGAATTCAGGAATGATTACAAACCAATTCCTGCACCAAGAACTAAACAAAATGCTGTTAAAAAACCGGTTCCAACACCAAGAACCATAATAAAACAAACAGACAAAGCTTTAAAAGGTTATACAAAGTCATTTGAAATTGACATTAAAAACAATAAAGACCCATTAGCTCAAATGCAGAACACCAGAAATGCTATAGAACAACGTGTAAGAACTTTGTTGAATGAAATGAAAGGCTTGAAATACGTTGAAACATTGAAAGTCACATTCGAAAAAATTTCTGATGGTGGAATAATTGAAAAGACAGCATATTTCAATAGCGCACCCCAAACAATAATCAACCAAATGGAAATCAATGAAGCATTACAAATGTCCAAACAAAATATCTTAAACCAGATATCCCAATGGATATCGGAAGGATCTGGTTGGATGGTACAATCAGTTGATAGCCATTACCTCAACATCGTCAAATACAAGCCCATGAATGGTTCCTCATATATCCAACTACCTTCTAAACTACGAAACAGTGCCAAGGGACTAATTAACATGAAAAATGAGGATAACGAATGCTTCAGATGGTGTCATATCCGACACTTAAACCCACAAGACAAGGATCCTCAAAGGATTAAAAAAGTCGATAAACCATACGTTGAAAATTTAGATTACTCAGGTATTGAATTTCCAGTCAATGTCAAACATTACAACAAAATTGAGAAGCAAAACAGTATCAATATAAGTGTATTCGGATATGAAAACAAAGAGCCATATCCCATCTATGTTTCCAAAGAAAAGTATGAAGATCATATGGAACTACTTCTGATAACAAAAAATGAAAACAAGCATTATGTTCTCATAAAGGATTTCAACAAGTTCATGTACAATCAAACAAAACACGAACATAAAAAACACTTTTGTATGCACTGCTTGCAATGTTTCAGTTCTGAAAGAGTATTGAACAATCACAAAGAAAACTGTATTCAAGTGAACGGTACTCAAGCAATTAAAATGCCAGACAAAGACAATAACATACTGAAATTCAACAACTTCCATAAGCAACAACCTGTACCATTTGTCATCTATGCTGATTTTGAGGCTATAACTGAAAAGATACAAGGATGTCAACAGGAGGGTAACAAATCATACACCGAAGCATACCAAAGACACACAGACTGTGGATATGGTTACAAGGTTGTCTGCTGTTATGATGACAAATATACAAAACCAATACAAATATATAGGGGTGAAAAGGCTGTTTATAAATTCATGGAAAATATTTTAGAAGAAGTGAAATACTGCAAAAAAGTAATGAAAAAACATTTTAATAAACCATTGAGAATGACTGAAGAGAATGAACAGGAATTTAAAAAAGCAACAACATGCCACATCTGTGATAAAAAATATACTGAAAAAGACATACGCGTCAGAGATCATTGTCATATTAATGGCAAATACAGAGGCTCAGCTCACCAAGAATGCAATCTGAAACTCCGAATAAATCCAGAAGAAATAAAAATTCCTGTTATATTCCATAATTTGAGAGGTTATGACAGTCATTTCATGAGCTTAAGTTTGGATGAATTAGTCAGCAACTTACCAGCAGAAGCTTTAAAGTATACAAACAAAATATTCCGAAAAGAAAAATTAAATCTTATGACGCGAAAAGGTATTTATCCGTATGATTACATGGACAGTTTTGAAAAATTCAATAAAACAGAATTACCGACTAAGGAAGAATTTTACAGCATATTGAATAATGAGCATATTTCAGATGAAGATTATTGTCATGCTAAGAAAGTTTGGAATACATTTCAATTACAAACGATGGGTGAATACCACAATCTATATCTTAAGTCTGATATACTTCTATTATCCGACGTGTTTGAAAACTTCCGCAAAACGTGTCTTCAGTATTACAAACTCGACCCATGCCACTATTTCACATCACCTGGTTTGTCCTGGGACGCCATGTTGAAGATGACTAATATTCAATTAGAACTAATGACAGACATAGATATGTTTCAATTCATTGAAAAAGGTATGCGTGGTGGTATATCTTATATAGCGAATCGATATAGTCAAGCGAATAACAAGTACATGAGTAAATATGATAAGAATAAGCCGTCAAAATACATTATGTATCTTGATGCTAATAATTTATACGGTTGGGCAATGAGCCAATATCTCCCTACTGGTGGTTTCAAATGGTTGACGGAAAAGCAGATCAATAAAATCAATTTAGCTCAGTATAATGAAGACAGTAATAAAGGATTGTTAATAGAAGTCGATTTAGAATACCCGAAAGAGTTGCATGATCTTCATAATGACTACCCATTAGCCGCCGAGAGAGTTCGTGTAAACAATAACATGCTGTCTAAGTATTGTAAAAGAATAGCTACAAAATATAATATATCAACAGGACTGGTATATAAACTGATCCCTACATTAAGCAATAAAGAAAAATATGTTCTGCATTACAGAAACCTGCAACTGTATCTTGATCTTGGATTGAAAATAAACAAAGTCCATCGAGTTTTAGAATTCAATCAGTCACCTTGGCTCAAACAATACATTCAATTCAATACACTGAAATGTACTCAAGCAAAAAATTCATTCGAAAAAGATTTCTTCAAACTTATGAATAACTCAGTATTTGGTAAAACAATGGAAAACATAAGAAAGCGTGTTGATGTCCGACTTATCACAGATGAGAAGAAACTTTTGAAAATGGTAAGTAAACCAACTTATGTATGCAGTAAGATCTTCAACGAAAATTTGGTGGCAGTGCATAAAATAAAGGAAACGCTCACTTTAAACAGGCCGGCATATGTTGGAATGTGTATCCTTGATCTGAGCAAAACATTGATGTATGATTTTCATTATAACTACATAAAAGAAAAGTATGGTGACAAAGCCAAATTATTATTCACAGACACAGACTCATTAACATATGAAATCGAAACCGAAGATGTGTACAGAGACTTTTGGAATGACAAAGATCGATTTGACAACAGCGACTACCCTGAAAACTCGCCGTATTTCGATAAGACAAATAAAAAAATTATTGGTAAATTCAAGGATGAAGCTTGCGGTATCCCAATAACAGAATTCATCGGTTTGCGATCAAAAATGTATAGCTACATAAAAGACAACAATAAAGGCGAAAAAACAGCCAAAGGAATCAAAAAAAATATAATAAAGAACACCATCAAACATACTGACTATAAAAAGGTTTTATTAAAAAAGAAACAAATGCAGCATACTATGAAAACTATTCGAAGCAGCAAACATCAACTAGGTAGTTATGAAATAAACAAAGTATCACTAAGCTGCTTCGATGACAAAAGGTATATATTAAAAAAAGGAAAACAAAGTTTAGCTTATGGTAATTACAAAATTAACACTCTAACATAAGTTCATCTGGTTCAATTTCTTCAATAATAGTTTCTAATGTTGATGCAGCATTTGGCGCAGGATTTGGCGGAGGCATTTGGCTGGCAGGATTCGGCGGAGGCATTTGGCTGGCAGGATTTGGCGGAAGCATTTGGCTGGCAGGATTCGGCGGAGGCATTTGGCTGGCAGGATTCGGCGGAAGCATTTGGCTGGCAGGATTCGGCGGAGGCATTTGGCTGGCAGGATTCGGCGGAGGCATTTGGCTGGCAGGATTCGGCGGAGGCATTTGGCTGGCAATTTGGCCGGCAGTAGCCAGTGCTGGCAGAATATTCGGCTTGAATATTATTCTCAGACGTTGGGATCGTCTTTTCTTTTTCAAATTAGCTTTCAAGTCCGCTGAATACTCTTTTCTTTGAATGACGTCTTTAATCGCTCTCCGCTTTCTCTCAGTAACGAGCATTCTTTGATACTCCTCCATAACTTTGATATACGCAGAAACATTCTTCTCCTCAGCTTTAATGTTAACGCTCTCTAAATTCGTGATTACTTGCGGTAAATTGAAAGAAAATGAGTTATTACTCCCCATAAAAGATTCCATAATCAAAATGGAATCTTGAATATTATTGGAGTAATTCTCGAATCTTTTGGTGGCATCTTCTAGACTCAGAGGCATCTTGGAGGTCTTACAATTGTTAACCGGAAGCTACTTCTGCTCTTTTTATCAAACTGGAGCAAGTTCTGATATTTTTACACGAAAAAGTAATTTATGGGGAAGTTTTTAATTGGTTAATAGAGATCATACGACTATCATGACCTTGGAAAAAAGCTTAGTCATTTCCTGTTTTCACCAGACATGTCCAGACTTGTTTCTGAGAAAAACTTCCTGCTTTTCCGAGAAAGACTTCCTGTATTCTGACGTCACGTGATGTAAGAATGCGTTGGATACATCATGAGATAAAACATATAGTATCCAAATCCAAATAATTGCGCTCATGTAATAAAATACATATAGTTATCCATAAAATGATCTCCATCTGATGGATAGTAGTTATAGAGTTGGTTCGGTTTTAGCGAAGTTTAAAAAAACTGCGCCAGAACCGCCAACTCTATAACTACTGGAACTGCAAAGATTGCATGAAAAAGGACTGAATATAATGTACATACCAATATAAAAACAATAACATAGGTGTGTGGTGCAAAGTAGGTGGATCAGACCCTTTAAACAAGCCTGCTTGAAGGAAATTAAACAAAAAAATCGAGATAGTAGTCTAGTTACAACTAAAGTTACAGTTACAGTGAAAATCATAAAACCGTGAACACTTTTATTGATCTTGGATACGAAAATTGTTGAAGAAAACCATCGAATGATAGCTCAAAATGGCGGAAAGTGCTAAAACATGAATGGTTATTCGAGTCAATTTTTTTTTAACAGTAAGACAACTAGTTTCTCTAATTTTTCTTTCTTACTTTAATTAAAGTGTTCACGGTTTAAATATAATAGAAAAATCTGAACACGAAAAAAGTTGCACGCCAACAACCTTGAAGTGTACCGGTAGTTTTTTTTAATATGAGTTACAGAGAAACCAAACTAAAAGCCTGAGGATTGTATGAACACTTTAAGAATTATTTTCAGTGTGTTTAGCTAAGCACAAGCAAGAATAATGATGCAAATTGATCAAATTGCTTAAATGTGTTTATTGAATTGTCAAACTGTCTAAACAATGCAAGCATTATTGAAATAGAGATAAAAGATGGTTCATTTGGTAAAAAATTATTGATAGTAAAAAAATTTTTAATAGAAATATTAATTTTAAACTTATATGTACTGATAACACAAAAAATACACCTAAAAGCTTCAAGTTGTGATTTTTAAGAAAAGATCTATTCATTGGAGGGGATAAGCTTGCAAGGAAATAAGCCTTTGTGGCTGTTATGACAATACATTATGAATTTAATTAGCTCCCAAATTTGTCTAATAAAAAAATTAGCCGATGACAAGATTGCACTTGTTAATATGGAGAAAATAAAATTTTTAAATGCAAGGATATTGAATAAATTTAGTATTAAGTGAAACACTTGCCTCATTCTTTTACATTCTAAGATCTCGGCAATAGAAGTAGAAGTGGTTCCCCCTTTTTTAAAATTCCTAGAAGCCAAATCCATACTTTCCCTTAACATTTTTGACTACTGAGAACTCTTACCATAAAATAACCATCATTGGGTTCTCATACTCCTTTGTTTACAACTACCCACTTCCTTTAAAAATGCTACTTTTTGATTTGCATAGTAAAGAAGTTTCAGTTATTGAAACAGCGTCCCACTAGGAACAAAACAAGGATATTTAGGTATAGGTCTACACCATCCAACAACAAGTCTTTGAAAGAAAATAGGTCCCCATGAATAAAATTGTTAACAAGTAATGCTTTTGCAGCTCGAATATGGAGTATAGAAGTTTTAGTCATGATTTAATCCAATATGGTGTCGAGTGGCAGTTATTATGTCGACATATGTTTAGATATGTTGTTGTAGAGGCTGGGTCTATTTGTCTGAGCTTTCAGATACTTCAATTTAAAGGAAAAAAACCAACATTATTTTTTTTTATTTTGGACAAAAGAAGTGTCCAGAATGAAAACTAGATGAGTTTTTGAGAAGTGTCCAAGATATACTGTTGAAAATTTTTGTACAAAATTTGTCCAAAATGACTTCAAAGTGTCAGACAATAGACCTTATTCGTTTTCTCGGTATTGGACTGGAACTAGCTTGCGATGGAGGCTCATGCGGGTAATCTTTTCAAATGCAAATGGCATGGAGCTGTTTTTAATGATATTCCCCCGCATGAGCCTCCATTGCAAGCTAGTTCCAGTCCAATACCGAGAATACGAATATGGTCTATTGATGCTACAAATTTAACATACCAATAGCCCAATTTCGATATTTTAAAAGTCAGCCTAAAATAATAGACATCACAACACGTCTCTGGGGAATAGACCCCACAAACTCTATAGTTTAGTCCCCGGAGCCTCGTTCTGAAGTCTATTGTTTCAAGCTGAATTTTCATGGAGAGCAGGGATAGCACAGTGGTGACAGCGCTCGCTTCCCACCAATGTGGCCCGGGTTCGATTCCCTGACCCGGCGCCGTATGTGGGTTGAGTTTGTTGTTGGTTCTATGGCATGGTATAAAAAGTTTTAACCACTGCCCACTCATGGTTAAAAAGAGGAATAAAAGAAGCATTCTTCATTGCATGCTACTGGCCTGAACTAAAGAAACAAGTGAAATCACTGGACCTCACCTTGTTCCCCATGGGAACAGGTATTACATATCTGAACTTTAAGAACGTTGAGTATGCAGATTTTTTAACTCTGATGATGATCGAACAGATTGAAAACGTTTAGCATCAATTTTAACAGCTTTTACCTTAAGTTTTATTTTTTTTAACTTTTATCGGCGAAATGTATATATATCAGAAACTATTTCACAAAAATCCAATTCAGTTGATAAGACATTGATGACAGTACACACGTTCCTTGCGGATTTAAGGCAGTTATGCAAACCCAGTTAAGGGTTTGCACGACCTTCAATGAAGCTATGTAAACACAAAGAAATAGTACTGTTTCTCTCTCCCTTCATGCCTACATACTTGAGTAAATGTAACTATTAAGCCCTAAAAATCAGCTGAAAAAACGTCGAAACTATGCAACAGACCAAACAAAAAATACAAGATTTGTGAATATTAAGATTAAATCCAAAAAAGGTTCTTCTAGTTTTGTGCAAAAGTTCACGTTATGGTCTTCTAAACTTCAAATGTTTGACGAACAAACAAGCCATGTTCAATACCCAATAAGTTCAAGTTTAGGAGGCATGTGTTCATGCTTATTTGAAAGTGATGGTACATCCTGTAGACCTCATGGGCTGAAAAACTACTTAGGAACTGATTGAACAAAAGTAAAACGCATATATTCATCTCTAACAATATCCCCCTGGCCATGTGCATTCTTCTTCAGTGTGGCGATCTGTTGTCTTACAATAGCTTCATTTTGATAAAAGTCCATGAGGTAATTGTAGAGGAAATGGACACCAAACCCTTGCACACATGCACTTCTCAACCTGCGAATGTTCTTGCGATTGTTCTCACTTTCCTGATAACTAGTCTTCACAGTATTAGCCTGTAAGCAAAGGTTAATGTTATGAAATGCACACAAAGGTGACTTGTGAGGATTGCTCGCAGAATGAAAGCGATCACCAAGTACATATCTTCTGCAACTTCTGGAGATAGGATACATCAAAGGGTCATCTTCAGGTGAATGATGATGAAGAGGGACAGAGCTAACAAGGTACTCCGACGGTACAATATGTGGTACACTCACTCCCTATAAAAAAGCAATAGGACAGGTTGTTAACAAGGAGAATGTAATAGAGAATGACGGATTGCAAAATATTGGTGGGGCTTATGAGACTGTAGGCTAAAATTATAATTAGAATTAAGCAGAAGGCAGAATTACTTGTTTTATCATTCCATTCATTTCAAAATAACTTTTTTTTAAAACTTAAAACAATTTACATGCAATTGATTACAAAATTTCAGAGGAAATAACTGTAAATATACAACATACTGCAAAAGTTGACATTAAATTATTATAGCCTGATACGGATGAGGCTGTAGGATGAGTTGACTAAATCAGTTGTTACCACAAGATTAAACAGGATAATCTAAATGTCGTATTTTTCAACAAAATGCATGTAACTGTAAATGAAATGCATTTCACTAAAGGAAACTTGGCAAACAAATATTTTTTGGAATAATAACAAAAATATCTGTAGTAAATGCAGTGCCTTAAATAATAATTATTTCACCAACAAGCTGATTTCATGATTAATTAGGTGACAAATTACTCCTTAATTTTGGCATTTATAATTTCACATGTGAAATTATAAAATTGCCATGGCAACCTAGTTAGTGGGAGGATGGCGTCCAAGAAAAAAAGATGTAAACTTTGTATATTTTGGCTTGAATCTAATCTTAGCCAGCTATCTTTGAAACTTTTTGTCGTCTGCCATTTGGTCTTAACTCCTCTAATGAAGTATTCCAGAAGAAAATGCAGTTTGCCTTTGGAGGAACTGAAGGAGCAGAAGTTATCTATGATGACCTCCTGGTTTGGGGCAAGGATGAGGAAAGCCATGACAGAGCACTCAGAAATGTCCTTGAAAGAGCTAGAGAAAAGGGTGTAAAGCTGAAGAGACAGAAATGCGGAATCAAGATTCCTGAAGTTGTCTACATTGGTGATAAGATTAGCAAAGATGGAATCAAACCTGACGAGTCAAAAATTGAAGCAATCCTCAACATGCCAGGGCCACAGAACAAGGATGTGGACGCCTGCTAGGAATGGTGACCTAGCTAAGCAAGTTTATCCCTGACATGAGCGCTTTGACCGAGCCACTTAGAGCCTTACTCAGACAAGAAGTACAATGGCACTGGGGTGAGCAGCAAGAAAGCTCGCTCAATGAAATTAAGAAAGTCCTCACCTCAGTGCCAGTCCTGAAATACTACGATGTGAACAAGCCTGTAAAGCTCTCTGTTGACGCATCCCAGTCAGGACTTGGCGCAGTATTACTTCAGGATGATCAACCAATCGCATATGCCTCAAAATCCCTGACAGAGTGCCAGAAAGGCTATGCACAAATCGAAAAAGAAACACTGGCCATTGTGTTTGGATGTGAGCGGTTTAACCATTACCTATATGACAAAGCAATCGAAGTTGAAACAGACCACAAGCCGCTGGAAGCAATCTTTTCTAAGCCTCTTGCCAAAGCACCACCCCGAATCCAGCGCCTACTACTTCGCCCACAGCCTTACGACCTAAAAGTGAAGTATGTACCAGGGAAGTTGATGTTTATTGCAGATGCATTATCTAGAGCCCTCCTGGAAACAACTTACCAGAATGAAGGAATTCCTGATGGTGAAATTAAAATGCAAGTCCACCTTCTGGTAGTAAACCTACCAATAGCTGAGCCTAAATTGCAAGAATTGCAAGAAGCAACAAAAGCTGACCCCTCTCTTCAGGCAGTCGCCCAACTAACCAAAGATGGCTGGCCTGACCACAAGAGTAAAGTGCCTGCTAATGCTAGACCATACTGGAGTTTCAAGGATGAAATCCATGAGGCTGATGGGATTCTCTTCAAAGGTCACAGGGTGATTGTCCCTACAAGACTGCAGCCAGAAATACTTGGAAAAATCCACGAAAGCCACCTCGGAATCGATAAAAGCAAGCGAAGAGCACATGACCTCCTGTACTGGCCAAACATGAATGCACAGATAACAGATCTAATCTCAAACTGCAGCTCCTGTCTTAAACACAGAAAGAACAATGCCAAAGAACCCCTGATTCAGCATGAAGTACCCCATAGACCCTGGGAGAAGATTGGATGTGATTTATTTACCCTTGGAGGTAAAGACTATCTTCTAACTGTTGATTACTACTCAAAATGGGTGGAAGTCGGCCTGCTACGTGACAGTACCGTTAGTTCAGAAGTCATTACCCAACTCAAGTCCATGTTCGCGCGTTATGGGATACCCAGTGAACTCATTTCTGACAATGGTCCCCAATTTGTCAGTCGTAAATTCAGAGAATTTGCAGAGTCGTGGGAGTTCAAGCACACAACCACGAGTCCCAAGTACCCACAAGCTAATGGGCATTGGAACAGTAAAGGCTGTGTTAGAGAAGGCGCATGAAGATGGTACCGTCCCAAACGTTGCCCTGCTAGAAGTCAGGAACACGCCCATTACTGGACTTAACTATTCCCCAGCTCAAGTAACGGGTCTCATTCCAAAAACGATATATATATAACTTTTTTAAGTGTAGACTGAAAAAACATACCTGAAATTAACCAACAATTGCGATAGTAATGACAGAACGTCAGGGAAAGATTGCGATCCAATATTGTGGCCGATGTGAGAAAGCTTCGCTCTTCGATTAGAACCAGTTCTTCATTTCCCATGGTAACGAAACTCAGCATACATAATGTCAATGCTGCTGGGACAGAATTTAGCACTAAAAATAGTCCAAAAAATCCTCTGACGTCCATTTTTGGCCCGATTTTGACCTTTCAGCCAATCAAAGGCCAAGATTTTAATTCAATTAATTAATTAGTTGTTGACAGCTTTGGATTCCAGATGCCTACCTCTTGCGTGAATCATTACTTAATGACTCAGGTTGATAGGAAGGGATACGTCCATTGGACTTGAGCTGTACCAAACCGTTTTAGGTTTTTTATCTTAACAGAAAGTAATTGGTCAGTAGTTGCATTATCACATCCTCTGGTTTGGTTTGCTTTGTCTTTGTTCTGCTAGTTGTTGTGTTGAAGTTTACGCTCGTGAGTTGTCTTATACAGTGTTATATGTGATAATAATAACATATATCTAATATTATTAAAAACTGGACTAGGTATATTGGATTTCTAGCATTTTGATTGGCTGAACGGAGCTAGGCTATCAGCTCATATACCTGCTGCGACAAATATGGTCAATGAACACTCAACAACAAAGTGAGCTGAAAGTTTTTTCCTCGCGGGCAAACCGACGAGAAAAATGGACGAGAAAAATCATTTGGCAGCGAATTTAAATTAAGCAGAAATTCCAACATCGTCACCAACAAGCATCACCAACAGCGTCGTCTAACACAAGTCAAAATTGTTTGAAGAAACTGTGCAGAAATAGAAATTTAAGCATTAAGCGTCGTGTTTACAATTAATTTCATTCATCGATCGTCACGTCGATCATTGAAATTGAACACGGTAGGTTTTATCAGGAAAGCTTTCCACTTCAAAATATCAAGACAAGACAAAAAATAAAACAGAGTGAAATGGGGCAGGAGCATTTAATAAAAACTATCACACATTCATGGCGAGTCAGTGCGAAAATCATGAAGCAGTCTAAACAAGTACTAAAAAAATACAGCGGCAAACTACCAAGAAGGAAGGAAGGGCGAGATTTTTTTCGCCTTTAACACGCAAAATTGACACTGGTTTACCTGCACTCGTTGTAGCTCTGTGCTCCAACAGGTCCAAATGCTCAGATAGAAATCGGATGCCATGTAAATGGAGTTGAATCGCTTTTCCAGTTGTTTGAATGCTGTTTTTAAGCTTACCATTCCGTCCGCAACCTTTAAACCGAGAACAACTGCATTTTGGACTTTGTATTTAATAAACTATGATGGTGACTTCTAATGTTCCTCACTACAGTAATTTTGCTTCTGAGCTGCATGGAAATTACCTCTTCAAGTTCCAATTTGTTCTCTCTTCAGTTCGCTGAAACATGCACATGATGGCTCCGTTGTGCGAACAGATTACAAACTTGCTCAGTTCAACTCCAGCAGCTAATATGGTGAAATTGTACAGCTTCAATCCGCTTTGAACGATGATAACAACAATGTTTCAGGAAAAATGAAACATGTACCATATTTCAAAGCCACTAATTAGAAGATTTCTTTCCAAAACGTGTGCTACTTTGTTCACTTTCGAGTAGTTTTCACTGATTCATTCAGCTTTGCAATGAAACGCTGCAACACTTCGCAAGGTTTTGGCGCCTTTTTCGTTCAGTCATGTGAGCGATTCTTGTTCCGTTTAAATTTCTTTTCTCATTTTTCCCATTATTTCTTCAGTGATTTTTTTAAAATAGTGGTTAAGTTTTTAATAAAACAATTATTCCACTCGGGCTTGCTGGATATCAAATGATTATAACCAACTCGGCGCTATGCGCCTCGTTGGTTATCTATCATTCGATATCCAGCGCGCCCTCGCAGAATAATGGTTAAATAATATAGATTCCACTAAGTGGCTCTTCGTCTATTGAAACTATCTAAAAAAAAGAGATAAATAAAATAAAATAGAAAATGATAAAAATTAAGAACGTCTTTAAAAAAAAAAAAAACGTCTTGAAAAAATTATATAATGTCGCTGTATCACTTCTTTAGGACATCTTTTACCACTGAACAAAATTGACTGCAATTTGACATTGCTTTAATGTTGTTGGGTAAGGTATAAAAAAGTTCTGAATAAATGTATTTTGTTTTCTGTGAGTGACACAGGTCCCAAGATGTGGTTTCAATATTCCCACAAAATAGAGCTGCAAAACATTCTCAAGGGCGGTTTGCTTTTTGTTGATCTCCTCTAGAATGAGAATAGACACATGACAAGCCGCATCCCTTAGAAACGGCCGCCATAATGTACGTGCAGACCTTAAGGTTGTCACTCCAAAGGCAAAAAAATCTAAAGTTTTACCATCAGATAAAGTTACAGTAATGACAAGGGTATACCAGACTTAAAATATTCAACATTGGTGACTATGGCAATTTAATAGCTTTAATGGCTAACATTCTGTCTGGAAAAACGGCACCAAATAGTTTTTTGTTGCAGTCCGGTGACTGAGTCACTATTTTTTTTAGTTGCAGAAACTTATAGTAAACAACTTCATTTTAATCATAATTTCACTACTGGTAGTCACAACATGGTAGTCATTCAACATAATACACCACCAGCACCTGATGTGTTGTCAACCCTCGAAGAGTTGATGGGTTGTCATAAACGGTCCCTCCATCTGGACGAAGATCATGTCAAGCACATCCGTGCTTGCTGAGATGAGTTCTGGAATGAGAGTATTGTTGTCTTTAAACAACCACGCTTTGACTTCACAGCAGCCCCCCAAGTAACCTTTGCTGGGGAAGCAGGTGTTGATGCAGGAGGTTTAGGCAGAGAATATGGTGTACCGTTGTGCAATGCAATATTCTCTGCAGAAGCAAACCTATTCGAGGGGCAAGAAGAGCGCAAACTGCCAGTATACTCTAGAGATGGCATCAACTCGAGGCTATTCGAAATCGCTGGTAAAATGGTATCCTACCTTTTAACACATTTGGATATTGGCATTCCCTGCCTTAGTCCAGCAGCCTTCAATTATATCGCTGCAGCCACTATTCCCCTGAGTTCTGTTCCGTAGATGACATTACTGGTTTAGAGCTTAGGGAGCTTATCTTACAGGTGACTATAATAATCAAATCATAGGACCTTAGTTGCAAAACGCCTTTGCAATCCAATTGACACTTTTAAAAGCCAATTAGGAATAACTCTTCTTTTTCAAAAGTTGACTAATGTTCTTACTTTGAGAAGACAGTATTACAAAAAAGTAATTTATATTTTGACACTAATCTTGTGGCCCATCTAACTGGCACTATTTTTTTTCTTTTTGCATCCGAGAAAGGTTATTTTTTTGATTCTTTTTGAAGCAATTGGTAATAGTTAAAAACGACATTATAATTATAATAAGAACCTTCCCAGAATGCTTTGCACCAGAAAAATTTCAATGCAAAATAACAGTTAATTTGTGGTCGAGGAGAATGCTGTACCATGTGTTATTTACAACTTCGTGACAGTTATCCCTCATATTAACTTAAGGGTGATAACGTCATTATTCACGTGACTATGGCAAAAAATTTGTTTTAGCTTACTGCAAGAACAGGCCTCCAATTCAAAAGCAGATAACGTGTCCTGATAGTCACTGGAATGGGCGATATGGAAATTGCCTGTTTACATCTGGCATTTGAAAGTTAAGGTGGCTCTATACAGGAGCATTTCCCAGGGGACTGGTAATGAGTCAGTAGCTATGGTAGTTTAAGGCGGAGAGAAACAAAGCTTGGCTGGTTAATAGCACTTCGCATGAAAGTAACAACCATGATATGCTCACTGTTGTGACGTCATTGGTCACGTGACCAGAGCGCAGAGAAAATTCAAATCACTTTAAAACTGCTTTAAGCTCAATAAATTCGTAGTTTCTCACAGTAATATTGCAGAAAAAATTGCAAGTTATTCAAAAACGTCCATTAGTTTTCCTTTTGAAAAAAGCACGATGTAAAATGAACCTTAAGCTTTTGATAATCCCAAAGCACCATATTTGGTTTCAAACTATGCTCTTTCTAACTACGTTAACAGTTTTTTTTAAAAATCGTTTTCATATAGCTTAGGGATGTGAATTTGCAGGCACGTGGAGTACTGGGCACCAATGTCACTGACTGCTCAGGAAGACTGGTGCACTTTTTAGGCGCGGTGGCATAGCTAGCGACAAAAGCTGAAAAATGGGTGAAAAGGTGTTTTGCTAGAGATTTGCTAAAGAATTGTTAATGGTTTCTTGGAAAGAGGACAGCACGTCATTTTTCGCTGCATTGCTCATGCCAGATACGTGTAATTATAGCTTTTACTGTCTTCGGTAAACAGCTTAATATATTAGCAGGGCTTTACTGATCGATCGTTATAGTTGGATGTTTCATATTTATCGTTAGTCCAGTGCTTAAATAATTTGTCATTTTTGTTCCAATAGCAAAAAGCTGAAAGATAGACACTTAGGTTGGTAACTAAAGTTTATTAAGTTTCATAAGTCTTTAAAGTGCCTATGAAGCGAAATTTGTTTTTGTCTAATAAGAAAGCGTTACCTTTAAAATACGCGATTCCAAAGTTTGAGATGTTCAGGGTAAAAATTGGCAATTTTATAAGCGCGGGTCGAGTCGATTCGCAAAATTTCATGTTGTGACGTCATTTTGGGTACAGAAAGCTATCCACGTTCTGTGATTTCCTGTCAAATTGCTAGGTTATTGAATGAATCAACATGTCTAGTGACTCTGAAATGAGTAATATCTCGGATTCGTTGACTAGCCTAGTAGAAGAAGATAACAGAGAGGAGGAAGAAGGCGACGTTGAAGTTGTTTACAGCCAAATCACGCCGTATGAAGACAAACCACTGGCTGCAGACGACGGAGAAGACCATGAAAGAACTGATGACGGCGAAGAGGCCAATGTTGATGATCTCACACCAAGCAGTTTTGGAGGCCCGATATAAAAAGGAAGTTGCAGTAAACTCATGGTTAGTTTTATAATCAGTCTTTTTATTTGTGCACGTTCTAGTCATCTATATCGACCTGGCTCTCGCTTTACTGCGAAGCAATGTTCTTGATCTTGATTCTTCATTGTTTTCCTAATTCAGGTGCCAATGTGAAAGATGCAGCGACCAAAATTAGGTGGTGCGCTGGAGTTTCGTTGCTGCAGGGAAGTCATCCATGCATCGGGTAAAATGGTCTTTGACGGCTCAATTGAGCACATAGCCTGCATAATCCTACACGAAGACTACGCTGCGCTCACCAACCGAACTGTCTTGCTTCAGGTTGCCCCGCTGTTGAGGGACAAAGATGGTCGAACCTGTCGTCGTCGATCTGGAGTTTCAGAGAACGAGTGAGTGTAATATGTCTCGTTAGTTTAGATTAGAGTAGCTGTCCAACAGAATTTTTTATTTGTTGTCTCTTTTAGTTTGCCGAACGTTGAAGCCAAGGTTATCTTCTGAACCAATTTTTAAAAAGTACCTGTGGGCGCTAAATAATCCGCGCTTGGCAACGTATTGTTTACATTTTGCACGTGGGACTAGCGGGCACCGCAAATTAGGATTTGGTATGAAGCGCGTGAATTGATCAAAACTAATACGTTTGGAAGAGAAACCATGTTGTGAACGAGAATCGACCGTAGAGCACGTAGTTGTCTTTGGTGCTGTACAGAAAATCTATGAAACCGCTTGTACGTTACCACGGTATCATTGCAACCAAAATTGAGACTTTTTTGCGCCATGTTCAACTTGCTCACCAGTTTCCTGAATTGAAGTATGGAGTGTGTTCACAGCGGCCATGCGGGAGGAGAAAAACAGTAGGATTCCTTTCCATTGGGAAAAAAGTTTTATTTTTATGCAGATAGTTTTTTTTTGCTCCTCCAACGTGGCCGCCATGAACAGACTCTACATATCTTTACGTTATTTAAATAATTTATTGGAGCCGACCGAGAAGTTGCTTACAGACAACCATCCTAAACTCTTCCCTTATTCAGTAGTAGTAGTAGTAGTGGTAGTAGTGGTAGTGGTAGTGGTAGCAGTAGTAGTAGTAGTAGCAGCAGCAGCAGCAGCGGCGGCGGCAGTAGTAGTAATGTGTTCACTTGGATTCACTACTTTTTATTCCTTCTTCCCTTTTGCAGATTCATTCGGGCAGTTGCCTATCGCTGGCTCTGTGGGTATATGGGATGGGAGAATATAAGACCACTGCCTGCATGTATCTACCATGATATAAGGACAAGATACCAGACCCTACATAGACAATCAAGAGGCTACAGAGATTCATAGATGTTATAAATTATTCAAGTTGAATTATTACGGGCTGATTTTCTGCAATATCAGATAACAAGCAGATTCCAACTAAAAATAAATTACCAAGGACTTCTTTATTTGTTATCGCGTCAGCAAATAATTCTCTTTCACTGAAAGGACATGTTTGACTGAGTCCCGACCTTGGTACAAACAGTAGTAGTTTCCTGTGCACTTATTATTATTATTCTGAGACGTGAGTGCCTCTGGAATGATTGAAATGTGCCTTGTCTTACACGTATGAGAACATAGAAAACCTTTAACCACATTTGACTACTGATAACTCAAACCTTCAAGGGGAATCAAAAAAGGCTCAAGTTATCGGGACTTCAAGTTGTCGAGGAAAAAATTATAAAGAAAATGACCTGAGGGGAAAAATCATTTATGTTAGCAGGAGGTTCGAGTAACTGAGGGTTTGAGTTGCCAGGAGTTAACTGTAGAATGAACACTATAATTATGATATATACTCAACAACCAACTATTTAATAGAGTACTAAGCTCAAAATATTGACAATTTAAGGTACTACGTCACTTCAGCTTTTCAGAGTGTCACCAAAAATAGCCGACATAGTTCCTTGTCCCCCATAACAAGATTTCATTGATGGACATATACTGAACTACATACAAAAATAAATTCATTCTGATCAAAGTTCTGGTTTGAAGTTTTGAAAAAAATTAAGGTTTTATTCAGATTCTTCAAAGCACCTGAATAAAAATCACACATTGTGCCAATGGTGGAGTGGTTTTACTTAGTGTGTGAAAGAATATCTAAACATTTATAGTGTCTAACAGTCAAAAGCTAGTAAACAAAATGAATGAATGAACTGAATTATTTTTTAACATTGCCTTGATGTCATAAGCATCTACAGTATTTCACTAGTTATGTAAAATCAGTCTAATCCCTACACCAGTGTGTATGAAATTTAAAGAAAAACAAATCCATTCTGATCAATGTTCTTGTTTGAAGTTTTGAAAAAAATTCAGGTTTTATTCAGCGTCTTCAAAGCACGGGAATAAATATCACCCATTGTACCAATGGTGGAGTGGTTTTACTTAGTGTATGAAAGAATATCTAAACCTTAGTGTCTAACAGTCAAAAGCTAGTAAACAAAACGAATGAATGAAATTAATTATTTTGTAACATTCAGGGTTCTATCTAGGATATATCGCTTGGGGGAGAAGTCCCGAGTGGTTGAAAGCCATGAGCTTTCTAGGGGGCTCCTGGGGCATGCCCCCCCGCAAATTTTTTTGAAATGTATATGCGCTGAGATGTCATCTGGTGCTTCCACCCCTCAAATACCCTAGATAGCACCCTGACATTGCCTTGCTGTCATAAGCATCAACAGTATTTCGCTAGTGATGTAAAATCAATCTAATCCCTACACCAGTGTGTATGACATTTCAAGGCAACTGTAGCAATTCTCAAAATCAATAGGAATGTCACACTGGCTTGCTGACTACAAGATACGGGGGTACACAGCCATCATTTTAATCAGGTGTTCATTAGCCATTCATGTCTCTTGGCAGGTTCTCTTAGTGGGACCTGTCTTTTTGCACTGTGAACATTTCCGAGACTTCTGAGCAGTTCTCACACTAGTAGCAATAAACTCAGCAGAAACAGTGGTGCTTTGTTGCCTGTTTTGTTCTGCACCTGCATGAGAATATGGCAAACACATTTTTGTTAGTGAGATGGACGAGATTTGCTTCTGGTGAATTAAAGTGAGGGAATTGCTGCTCAGAACAAGAAACAAGAGAATGAAAATGATCTAAGTGCAACAATATAGAGCCCTTATACACCATATACATGAGTAAGGATGATGATGATAATAACACTGAAAAATGTACCAACTCGTCACAAGTATATCAACAAAAATAATGTTATGCAGGTACCTCATACATGGAAGAATAGTACATACTTGATGGAAAAAGTGAAGTAGTGTTCTTTTGTTGAGTTTTCTCTTTGTGTTTCTGGACGGCTGTCTTTTTGTCAACTCGATCAGCAAACTGTGTGTTGAGAGGATTTGGTGCCTTTGATGAATATCTCTCAAATACCTCCTTCATTGCAAGCTTGGGCAAGGTAAACAGCAGCCTCTTCATGCTTTCAACATAGCCTGGGTAAAATAATGAAAGACCAATAAGATCCCAAAGCCATAATCTTTAATTGTACCACATAATACCATTCTCCTGAATCAGGATCTGTTAGGTGATCAATGCTAAAAAATATTTGTCACTTTGCTCTTCAATAATTAGACTTATTTCATACTCGATAGAATGTTTTGACCATGTAAAAAAGGCTCATACAGGGATTCAAATACTTTTTTGACAGATTTAGTTGCTCTTTCAAAAGTTGCATGTACTTCACCCACCATGCTAGTTCAGTTATTACAGTTGACTATTAAATTCTAAGCCATCTCCTCTGCTGCTGTGGATCCCTGTTTATGTCACATTAGTACGTCATTGCACACTGAAAACACTTTACGTACCATAAGTGGGTGGCGAAGCTACTTCTCTGACCACCTCCTCACCAAGTTTCCTCACCAAGTTTAAACTTGGGGTAAGTGACTCTATAATATTTCTCCCCATCTTTAGAAATCTGAGTGTCTCTCTGGAGATTCTCATTAAAATGGAGGCTTGCAAGGATGTGCCTAAAAAAGATGATCATAAAAAAGTTATCAATGTTTCAACCTAACTGGGTAAAAGACATGATGCCAAACATCATGAACATTTAGTCGTTGATTTCCCTTTGCATGTTAATGTCACCTAACCAATCCAATAAGTTACTTGAAGTAATAGTTCAAAATAATTTGTACGTGTGGTGAACTTGGACATTCAAACATAAAATGCAACACTACCCTGTTGAACACATACCTGCAGAAGCTTCCCAACCAAGAGAAACTAATTTTTGGATGCCAGTGATTGAGGGTGGCATGAAATCCTTCAAGACAGCTTGTCTGAGCATCTGGGGACAGCTTTTTAATATCTCCCAAGAGAATTTTGCTGGTAAGCAAACTTTTTAGCTTGTCATATGCAACAGTGCCTGCCAAAAATAAGTAAATAGAAGAATAAATAATTAATCCCCATTAAGTTATGTAATTGCTGACAGTCCTGGCCAATCATGTTTATGAAGTAGTAAGTTTAACACTGGCCAATGCCAAGGGAAAATATTCAGGATTACAGATGTACAGAGTTTTACACTTCCTTATCTGGCTTGCTTTTCTCCATTGCCTTCTTTGCTGCTTCAAAATTTGCCACCTTCAGAGCAAACATAGGTTCACTATCCAGTTGAGCGGTCATTTCTGGAAACCGTACAGCTTGGTGGTCTTCTGCTTTCTTTGCTGTGCAGGACTGCGTCAGGTTAGTGTGCCAGCGTTTTCCCTTGTCCTCATTCGAATGACGATCTGTCATTCGAAGTGCGAGGAGGTGCTCGTGACTTGCACATTTAGGGCAGGAACAGTTACCATAAGGACAATTTCTTTTATGTCCTTTTAGCAGCTCGACTTGGCCGTGTAAGCGGCATTTACCACATGTCCTCCCCGACATACTAAAGCAAATATGTGTGGTACACGGTGCGACTGAATACAAACTGTTCAAAATCCCCAACGTGTAATCTTCACAATAAATTTTATTTGCATCTACGATATGTTGCACGTGCAACACAAGTTTCATTGTCTTTTTTAATTGCCTCTAGCTCCCTCCATTGTTTGCTCTATACATTCACAAATACATTCGAGTATTTGTTTTTATATGATTCAAAACATGACATTTAATTTTTAGAATGTCGTGGCGTATAAACCAGAACCACGGTTGCTACCGTTTTGGAAGTTCTTACCCGACACAAAAAAGACTTCAGATCATTGTGACGTTTTTGGAAACGTTGTCCATAGCTAACACGTCAAGAATTTGTCGGGTTTCCTACAATTGTGTAGACCAATATGTGCGATTATTTCAACAAAGGGCAACATTGATACCTTCGGTATGCAATAATGTGCGTCCAAGACAAATGACATGGTGGAAGGCAGCATATCTTGAAGCTCTTGTCAGAATGTACCCCACTCTCTACCTTCGTGAGCTGCAACAGATACTTGCGAGCGATTTCCATCTGGCTGCCGGTGATGTTCCATCTATAGCATCAATAGCGAAACTGTTCATAAGGTTCCGCATCACTCGAAAGAAATGCATTCACGTGGCTCAGGAAAGGATGACACCCTACAATCTCCATTGTCGTCAACTTTTTTTTCAATGGCGAAGGACTGTTGACCCAGCTAAAGTTTATTTTTTCGACGAGACACACTTTAATTGCGAGACTGATGAGCGTGAATATGGAAGGACAGACTCAGGATTTGCATGTCCGGTCCTTCGTCAGAAAAGCAGAGCACGAGCTGGAAAGTTTTCCACTCTAGGTGTTTGTGGATTTAACGAGGGAGTCTTGCAGGCAATTCCAGTTGAAGGAAATTTCACAGCAGATCTAATAACTGACGTAATAGAGAACCAAGTGCTGCCACTCTTGCCCACGAACAGTTATTTGGTGGCTGATAATGCAAGTGTACATAATGAAATCATATTATGCAGAATTTTAGCTAGAAAGAACATTACTCTTGTTAAACTGCCAGGCTATAGTTATGATTTAAATCCCATCGAAATGGTCTTTGGACAAGCAAAAGCAATTGCTCGTTTCACCCCTGGTTTCTTGAAAGAAAATACCATGTTGGCAATTGTGAGCGCATTTGAACAAATCAGCCCTTTAAACGTAAGACACTTTTACCATCTTGGAGAGTGCTTCTGTACAATAAAGTGTCGAAAGCAATGAACTCAAGCAAGCTGGACCAGTGATTATTTTATTAACGTAATCCTGAACAGTTCTGAATTACAATAAACTTGTGAGTTTTTAGACAAAAGGGTTTGTTGTCATGAATAGACCTAGTCATTAGACCTATTGATAGACTGTAGTCTGATCTAAAGATTAGACTAGACTAATACACTTTAATAGATACTATTATACACTAACTACTAGAAACTGTTTCATGGGCCGACGAAAATCGCTCTATATTCCAGACTGGTCTCATTTCCCAAATCTCTCAAAAGCTGTGTATTGTTAATTCCCTGAAATGTACTGCATGTTGAATAGTGGTGTTTTCAAACGACCTTTTTGTAAACCACGTCATGTTCAAAAATCCTCCACAGTGAAGAATGGTGGCTTAACCTGTAGAAACGTTTGCTGACTTGTGCCACGGTGCACAGAACTTGATGGAGACTTGCACTTGACAAAATCTGCAGAATGACCTCATCAGGTAAGCTATCGAGAGAACAGGTGGGTGTTAATCCTGAAAAGAGAATAAAAAGTAAATGAATGGAAGAGGAAAGGACCAAACATACAGTCTGTTTAAGGACAGAATAACCTTTTGCGGAGATTTAAGTAACGAGCACTGACCATTATAATATCCCCCTCTAAATAGTGAACTATGATGCTGCAGAAACATTAATAAAAATAAATTTAAATAACCCCTCAATGTGGTTGTCTGAGATTCATCAGTGTTCTCAGGAGGATTTCAAGTAGGCGTCCACCCCAACTTAAGTAGATGGGCATGACATGAGCACAAACTAAGAAGAGAAGAGAAACTAGAATGCAAAATAGATGGCTATAAATCCCAAGGTAGGTGGTGGTCAATCACAGGGTCCAGCCTTCTAATGAGAACCCTGATTCATACCATTGTTTATACTTAGTGAACAGAAATTATTATTATTATTATCCGGGTTCTTCCCCTTTTTTTATCCTGCTCTCCGTCTACTTTTGCCTTAAATTTTTTCTCCCCCCTTTTTTCTTTTATTTATTTATTTATTTATCTAATTATTTATTTATTTATTTATTTATGTTTTAGTCACGTGAACCTGTGTAAATGTGAACTGTTACAATAAAGTGTTAACTGAGAAAAAAAAGAAAAAAAAAAGAATATACCTTTCAAAACTCAAACAATCTAAAAGAAAAAACAGAAAATGGCGTTTCAAGTATTTTGCTAAAATGTTCTTGTTGGGTACTCCTGAACAGTGAATCTAATTAAGCCCTGGCTAGCCCATCAAACATCTTAAACAAACACTGTGTTTGTCAAACAAAACGTTTGGTGATTATTATCGGACAATGGAAAACCATGTAATGCAAAGTTGAGGGAGGCGGCTTAAGAGTAAACTTGTTCATCCAACCCAATGATGTACAAACATGTATGATCGTTTAGCCAGGATTTTAGGTTAAAAGCTGATGCTAATGCTAGTGTGGCTCTAATCTCCTAGTGTTGTCTCCTGAATAAGTTCTTCAATTGCTGGCTGCTTGCTTGGGTCTGCAACAAGGGTGCAGTTTTCAACAAAGATGCGTTTGGCACTTCCCAAAGACATATCTGCCTTATCACACAGGACATCAATCACTTTCCCAAAGGAGTACGTGTCGCAGGCCAACCTGTGCCACATGCGGGTACTTTAGGGAGTACTCTTTCTGCTCTTTGGTGGACACATGCCTCCTTTTGTGTGTTTTCCCAATTAGCGTGCTTTCCCCGAAGTCAATGACAATGGGACTGTAGTAACTCTCCCTCCTCTCTAGCAGAATATTGTTTCCCTTCAAGTCATTGTGGAGAACGCCATTGGAGTGAATGAAGATAAGGGCACTGCCAATGAGGTCCACCATGGTTTTCCACTCCTCGTTGCTAATCTGAAACTACCTCCAGGGCTTGAAATAACTAACGGGCAGGCACCAGTCACGTTGTCCAGTCAAAAATGTTTTTGCTCAGACAAGACCCATTCTATAACCGAGGGTGTTGTTTTGTCATAGTGCTGACGTTTGTTTGTTTATTTTCCTAGCAACTGTTTGCTGTTAGATCAAGAAATCATTCTTTTGTCGGATGCAGTGTAGGCCAAGAAGGGGCCCGTCACAAAAGCCAACCCACTGCTGTTGAAGCATGATGCTGCCTAGCGAACCACATGTTTTAACAAGGCATGACTACAATGAGTTGTAAGTTTACAACTTTTTTTTAATTGAAATGTTTCAAAGCAATAGTTGCTTAGTAATTTGTTTAGCTGTTATTGAAGCTGAAGGTACAGTGTATAATAGGAGAGGGTTTATTATAGGCTCAAATCATCAAGCACAGCTACCTCTGTTGCAAGTTTTACTTCTTTCCTCACTTCATTTTGGTTAATTTTGGCTAGAGCTTTCTCGTAGTTGGTAATAGAATGTGGATGACAATTGTAGCCAAGGACCATATCAGACATCATTGAGGAGTAGCTAGCTCCACTTAGTTTAAGTTGTAGGCCATTGGCTTTCTGCATGGGACAGTTTTTCTGATAATCAAACATTATCAGGAATATGCAAGTTATTGTGAGCATTGTAATCACTTAGAGTATGATTTTTTTCTTATGCAATGAAATAATCTTTTTTAAATAGTGGATATTAACAGGTTTACACTTTTTTGTTTAATTAAATAGTTTAACAAAACGAGAGAGTAAAGCTCTTAATAATGTTATTACACGTTCTTCCTTTGTGTTTATCATGGTTGAATTCTAATTCCATTACTTTATCTGGTTTGTTTTAAGGAAGAAAGGAGCAAAACCTGATTTCTAAAGAACATGAGGTTGTGCAGTAAGGCAACTACTCGGATTCTTTGGAGGTGGCTTTTCTTGCTTGATGTTGTTTCCTTTTCGTCATTAAATATGGCTTGAAACATGACCTCAAACAGGCGAGGAACGTCAGGATTGTATAAATGTTTCCCACCATTGTTATAACGATGTACCAAAGATTTGTGAAACTGCTGCACAAGAGTGCTGAATGTTGTGTCTCCTTAAGCAGTAAGAAATACTTGTTAGAAAACAAAAAAGGTGGAAAAAAATTTTGTCAGCTATCATGCATGTTGTGTTGTGAGTAGCACTTTTGAGTTTGCCCAAGTTGTATTAACTTCAGATTGGATCAGATTGAAGATAATGAAAAAAACATGCACAAAAAGTGTGCCACTATAAGAACTATTTTATTGTGGATATTTGTCCATAATGTAGAAAAATTAAATAAGCACACTGCTTGAATAAGTACCCCCCCCCCTGCCTGAACTTGTACTTGAAATAGGCATCCAGGGTGCTTGTTCAAGAATAACTCTGCTTTTCTATTCCAGTGCAGATGATACATTCAATAAACACTGTAAAGGATACTTTAGTGTACATAATTATACCTTTGGTAGCCTGGTCAGCCCAAAATTATGCGCTGAAATTTGTTTTCAAGTTTGCATTACTTTAAAACCCTGCATATAAGAACCTAGATTTTTCAAAGTCAGGCTAAACATGTTATTATAATTTGGAGTCCTGCATAGTTATTTAACTTTTGACGATAGATTATAACAAATCGAGAGTTCTGGGACTAGGTGAATGATGATGACATGTCTACTTACTGTACTGAGCCTGCAATTGAAATTTCAAAGGATGTAGTACATAATAAAACACACCCTCTTTAAAAAATCAATCAAGTTCATATAAGAACTTGTTTTCCTTTGCCAGGCAGAACACATATTTTGGGGTATTTAATGCCAAATTAGAGGCTTTAGGTTCTTAATCCACTTGGTTCTTATGTAGAGCAATTTTTCAATGTAGTGCAACAGAGGCAGTCACTTTTGTTTCCATAACTTTGCCCAACTTTTTTCAGATACTGGGTTTACCTTGAATTTTCTTGTGAAGCATGATATTCTCTTCTTTTAATTCATCATTTAATTCCCTGTGGTGCTTTTCTTTTTGCATTAAATGTGTGTTTTCTTGAACAAGTTCTGTTGGGAAATCAACCACTTTGGGTTTTATGCAACACACTCTGCATGTGATATAGTAAACATGATGGCTATTTGTGTAATTATAGTCACCTAATGTTTGGGTGTAGTGCTCAGCAAAAAAAATACGTAAGGTTGAATTCAAATCAAAGTGTTTATGTAAAGCCAGAGTGCAGTTGAGATAAACTTTTGAATTTTCACAAACTTTCTCTTGTGTTGCACCAGGCTATGTAAAGATGTGTGCCAGTTGATTTTTCAGTCATAATTTTACCAAATAATTTGAGTTGGTAATTAAACTGTGTGTGGGATTGTTTGATTTTAATGATCCCATCTGTCAGAGCATGAGGGTTTTGATTGGGTGTTTAGAAATAGGTTAATTAATAGTGTGATTAATATGTAAAACCATTTACTGCAACTGAAAACATGCTGCATGTAAATACATTTGTTCCAGTTTACAGGTATTCCTGCCTTGTGATGTACCCTCATAAACATAGCATTTTTACTTAGATGGGTTTGTGGTATTTTATAAAAACCGGTAGGAGCAAATTTGGGTGTTTTGTTTTTTTATTAAGCCAACATTGGTTCATGTACATATGTAGTGGTGGACAGTACATACAGCTACTTATAAATTTTGTTTGCTGCGGTTTATCTCAATAAAAGCCAACCAACCTTTATTATCATTCATGTCAATTTATCCGGCGTTTTTATTGGCCGAGAGACCATTGCATCACTGCAAATAACTGCCTACGAATAATTGTCTGCTCATGCACATTACGGTGCGAAGTTGTTTTGCTGCGAATAATTCTGCTCGGAGTCGCCTAGCTGTTCAGAGCTCAAACTCAAACACGGGCAAGTAAGCTATTAAAGTGCGGAACTTCTGCAATTTTTGACTACAAAATTTAAAAGTGCATATGAAGTAAAAAATTTTTCGCGATAATATGAAAGTACACATCTTTCTCAATTTGAAAATGTGGGTTTTACCGAAAAGAGCCATTTCAATCGGCAGTTATCAGGCCTGTAATGTTCGAATTTAGCGCCGGAAAGTGTCTCCATTTTGCGCGCGGCCAAAACGATCGTATTACAAGGCTGTGACATAGTAAATACTTCAAAACACACGTGCTTGAGAAATAACACAGCTTATTCACGTGTAGCATCCTTGAGTCTTTCGAACCAGCATTTTAACTGCTGCAGGCTTAACAAATGGAGGTTTAGAAAATCGTTTACGATTTACAAACAGACCGTGACAGGAAGATGAAACAATAACCTCTTTCAGAATTGCTAAACGCAATTAAAGTGCTGGAGATGTATCTGTCGGATGCTAGTGATGCCACAAGACCAACGATGGAGGTGAAATGTCTCAACTCCAAGTAATTCTATTTCTAGAACCACAACCATTAAAGTGGAGTTAAAACGACAGCGCAAGAAGCCGTAGCTTTCACATGATCAAAGGAGACTGTAATAGTCTCAGAATAACTTGGATCCTTTAGACACTCTATACCTCATCCGTGATATAAAAGAAAGTTACATGTCTTGCACATAACCACAAGCAGACATTTAATCACGGACTTAGAAACTTGGGATCCTTTCAGAAAACATCACTCTTTAAAGCGGCTTTAAAAAATTAATCTGCAATTAAATTGCAATTAATCTGAGCCCAAAAAGCTAACTAATTGCCAAAGAGCTAGCACACACAACGGCACAGAGACTTAAAACGGCTCTAAGAATGTAACATAAAACCCTCCAAACAGTTTATATCACAGCTTGAGTACTCTCTTGGTCAATAGGTCAACCACTTACCGGCACAATTGTGTCGCTTTTAGATCACCTTGATCAGAGGGACAAGGCTGTTGCGAATGTACTAAGAAAGCTCTATTTTGAAGGCTAGAATAACTTAAGCAACTAGCGGGAGTCGTGTTTGGCCTGTCATTTTACATACTATCAATAGCCTCTTCCGTTCTTGTCCCTCAGCAAAGGCCCAAATTGCAGAAGGACCGTCTTGTTGGTCATTGGTGCGAAGTCATCATGTTCGGTGATACACTTTACGTGCTCAATGCTTCCATCGAGCATTAAGTTTTGCCGCACCTGTGCAATTTCTTTGCAGCATCTATACTCCAAAGCGCCCGTCAAGTTTTGGATTCTGCATTCTCCGCATGTACACCTACAAACAAAGTGTGAAAATCGAACTAAACCGTGATCGCGCAGAACTACTAATAAAAAGGAAAATTCTGTTCAGTTCCAAAAAAACCCGTCCAAGTACTAACCACTCATTCACTGCCACTTCCCCTTCAAATCGTGCTCTCAGAACGTCAGGGGTAAGGCCATCCTGATCTTCTTCGTCATCTTCTTCTTCGTCGGTGGTGTGGGCTAATGGCTCATCCGCGTAAGGTCGAACTACTCCCACAACTTCCATTTCTCCGCCTGAATCGCTTGTGTCTGAGGGGTTCCCAGTAGCAGCAGATTCCGAAAGGGACATAACTTCGTCACTGTCCGACATTTTGGGGGTTACAATCGACAAACGGGAAAATTCTGGCGATAAATCTCTCGATATCTCAGTAAATGTTGAGAAATCATGTAAATCCCAGGCATTTACTACGTCATCACAAGCATAAACTCGTTCCCAGTCTTCCGGTCTTTTACGGACACAATTTTCGCCAATTTGGGCCACTTTAAACGTCAAAAAAACGGCTTACGTTTTTTTTATGTCGAATTTCTTTCGTCATTTCGTAATTTAGACGTGATAAGCTTTATAAAAATGTAATAAAAAAAATACTTCATATGCACTTTAAAGGAAAAAGTGTGAATCCTCCTTTTGAACGTTGTACTTTTTGGCAAATCAGTTGTTGTATTCGTTTTAAAGCAATTAATTATTGACGAAAGCGGAATTTAGTAATTTTGTGCAGAATATAAAAGTTTTTAACGAAATGAAAGCGTGCACTTGGTGTAGGAATAAATAATTGTGAAACAAGCGTGCTGGCTAAATGCATAAACACATTGTGTTGTTGAATGGTAAATTGTGATCTAAAAGCAAATATTAAACAATTATTGAACTTGATTTCGCAAAATATCGTGATTTGTCAGTGTCTCGCAGATCAATTATTTGCCGATGCCTTCGGCATCGGCAAATAATTGATCTGATCGCCACTGACAAATCACGATATTTTGCACAACCTCGTCCAATAATTGTTTAATATTTGCTTTTAGATCACAATTTTGATTCGATTTTATTTACTCTGAGAGTATTCTACGTGACTGCGTGATGCAGTTAATGTGTGTGTTCATTGGCACAATGTGACTGCGCGATGCAGTCGTTGTGACAGCCCACAATTGACCATCGCTCACCACTAGAGTTCTTGTACCTCAGTTGTTAGAGCATCCGACTAGTATACAGAAGGTTGTGGGTTCAAATCCCATCTGGAACTCAGAATTTTTTTCTGAGTTTCCTCTCTCCATACATCATTCCATTTTCATTTAATTTTGATTCTCCAGTTGTTTAACCTTGTCTTCTTGTTTACTACATTTTGCTGCAAGGGCTTTATTTTCTGCTTCCAGTTGTTCCATTATGTTCTTCAGTTCACCGCAGTTGGGGGGATTCCTGGGGGGAACTTTGTTCATGACAGCTTGACTCTCTTCTCCACGTCGTCACTAAATAATATTTCATTGCTTAATTGAGATACTTGTCTCAGACAAATAGAAATTATAGGTGGAGTTTAAAATTCAAAGTTATCAAAGAAACTTGCCTTTCTGGGAAAAACATAATGCTTGTTCCCAAATATTCTTTGATCGTTGTCAGCCTGTTTTAAATGTTTTTCGCAAATTCTATACAGAGAAACTTTTCTTTGTGGATCGTCAGCTTCAAATACTACAATTAAACGCTGTGGACAACTGGTTAAATGCCGGAACATTCATCGTCCAGAGAAATTTTAAGGAAACAGCAGGCAGATTTACTTCGTAATGTCTTAGGCAGAGGCAAACATTTTCTTGGGATCCGGATATTTCCGAAGAAAACACTGATCCCCAACAGTAGTTCTGGCTTACATTTGAACTATTTTCTTTCCTTCGCAGAACTCTGGTAGCCTTTGCGCACATTTTTTTCTGCAAAGAAAAACCCTTTAAATTCGTAAAGCCATTTAAACTGAGGTTTTTCCGTGGCAGCTGCACACCAAAAGGTGCGAAAATTTTGCTCGTTTTTTAGCAGACACAAGACGACGACAAACAAATTCTCAACAAAGCTAGAGGTCAAGTAGTTTTAAAGCATTTATTTTTTTATAATAAACTAAATACATACAATTAAGTACGCAATTTTGACTTCCGATACTTTGTGGAACAAAACAAAATGGTAATCCTGTCCGTCACAAACGTAAAAATATTACAAATTGCACAATCTGTGTACTCACTGTTGTCGAGAAGTGACGAAATGCAGAGCAGACGATGGTGTTTGGACCTTTCTTGAGGACTTTTTCGTCGGCATTAGAATGTTCAACTTTAACAATCATTTTCTCAAAACCATTGAAAGGAAAAAAGGCATTTTTGATATTTGCTCCAGAAACTATCGAAATTTTCGACAGCAAATTCTGAACCTTAACAAAGCAAAGACGAGCTTAACAAATACGAAAAGGCAAGGTTGATTACGACCGTAGTTGTGAAGTGCAGTCCTCTAATATGCCAACCAGAAGGAATCCAGAAACGGTGGCTTAACATCATGCGATTGCTATTGAACTTCAGCGCGTGGATCACAAGAAATCTGGGACATGCCCAACACAAATCGACACTACAATGGCTTCGGTGCTTCTGGCAATTGGCCGCAAACTGGTCCCTAACTACGTGGGGAAATGCCATTTGTCATCTGCCATATTTGAAACATCAAAGGCAAGACTGAATGTGCATGCGCAGCCATTTTGGCCCTCTGTCTGTATGCTGTTCTTTCTACCTCACACTCGTTTTTCTAATGCACCCTCAAGATTTCTTACTTTTCTCTGCTCATTTACAATTTCTTACAGCAGCTCCTCACATCGTTCATTGAGCTCTTGTTGTTGCCGTTTCAGCTTTTTTTTCCTCCTCAGATTTTTTAAACCGTTCTTTGAGAGTGCTAACATTCAATAATTCATCCTGGCTCGCTGGAAGGGACCTTGTTTTCCTAAGGAAAGATACTCTTGTGGCGCCGCATAGACCGCAGCTCTGGGAATAAACTTTGGCAGTCAGGGTCCTTAAAGCCTCTTCAACCATTTCGTTTCCATCTTTTAACATAAAGGGTAAATGTGATCCACACACTTTCAAAAGTTCCAAGTAAGAGACATCTGCTACAACTTGCTTGAGTTCTCTACATTTCAACAGTACTTTGTGAGGTATTATTATTGTCACACAATTTCCAACACGTTCAAAAGCATAGTGTAAGGGTGATTTATCCTCGGAAAAGTGTACTTCAAAGTTAGCTTTTAAATGTTCTCGCTTTGTGCGGTTTTCAGACATGGCAAAACAATGAAACAATTTTTCTTCGCGCCAATCTGAAGACTCCCCATTTGGGATCATATTCCGCTGATAATACACAATGAGGCAGAAATGGAGGGAATTTTCGTGTAATAGGAAACCTGCTGGTCAAAGGTACTGCATGATTATTAAAAATGGAAAACACAGGCTTTCAAACCATGGTTCCTTGAGTAAAATCAAACCAAGGAAGGTCAAAATATCAGTGTTCAAAGACAGCGAATTTTGGGATTTTAGCGTGGACTGCTGCCTGCGATTTCCTGAACGCAATTTTTCGTGATTTTCAAATGGAAAAAGTAAACATGAAAATCAATCGGATGAGGCTGAAAATCTTATGGAGCTGTCAATGTTAAGCCCCAGGGGAGGGGGGCCAGGCATACCCTGGGAGGTTTGACATTTTACCCTTTTCCAATGTCAAAGTCCTCACCCAGGGGACAATAGCTGGTGTCAAATACCCCTTCCCTGGGGATACATTACGAGGGGGTACATTTATCATCATGAACCAGATGTAGAGAGACTAGGCATGTCAGCTTAGCGAACAGACGTGCGAGTGAAGGTCCGTCAATGTTGTAAAGAAGACTTTGCTTAAACCGCACCGAATCTCGAACATCTTACTGTTTTAGTGTTGTAACCACTGCCCGCTGAAACGTCATGAGTAAAGCGTCTAAAAAGGGCTCTGGAAAGAGAGCGTGCCCAGGCAGCTCAACAAGCGACGACCAACATTGCGGGCGAAGGCGACCAGCTCTACCTTGAACTACTCGACAGAATAAGAGTCTTAGAGGACAAAGAACAAGCACAGGCAACAAAAATGAATGACTTGCAGACTCAGCTTGACCAAGCTCATTTAGAAATTTCCTCGCTGCGGACAAAAGCTAGCGAATTCAAAGAATCAGTAAAAGATATACAGAAAGAGCAAGATGATATTATCGAGAGAGTAGAAAGATGTGAAGAAGACCAAATCCAGCAGGAGAAAGAACTTACTCGCCAAAACATCTACAGTAGAAGGTGGAACCTGATTTTGCATGGCACAGTAGAAAGACAGGACGAAAACTGTACAGAACTAGTACAAAATGCAATGACCACCAACCTCAAAATTGCCCCAGAGAAATCCTAAGCGATGATGTTTTGTGGCATCCACCGCTTGGGTAGGAAAAAGCCAAATGCGACTAGGCCTTGTCGCGTTATAGCAAGATTTACATGCCGTGCCGATAGGGATTTCATCTGGTGACAACGACACTTTCTGAAGGAATCAATGATAAAGCTCACCGAAGATCTACAAAAAAGCATTCAAGACGTCAGAAAGAAGATTCTTGTGCTGGCGCTAAAGAAAGCTCGTCAGGATGAAGGAAACAAAGCTTCCATTGTCGGTGACCGGTTGATAGTAAAATGGAAACAGATACTCTGCAAATAAGATCCCAAGAAGATGGCAAACTGAGAAGAACACGGGAAAAGAAAACAGTGCACAAACGGAGTCACAAATTGTAAGCGTATCCTTTAAGGTATCAGTATAACCCATTTTACTGTCCGCGTGCGGTCCGCTTTAGCGCTCGTTATTTTAACAAAAACCCCTATAAACCATACATTTTTTGAAAGCTTAATAATTATAACAAATTCTATTTTAAACGGTTAAAATTCACCGTGTTTCAAAAATGTGAATATGTCTACAAAACTGCATGTCTGCAGAAATCAAGTTATACGCCCCTTAAAATTAGCCGGGAGGAAACGATTAACATGGCATTCATTTCTTCACACATTGACCTCCAAAACTGTGTCTCAGATTTTTGACACGTGCGTTTGTTACTTTTTTTACTACAAGATAAAGTTAAAAAAGAGAAAAAATAGAACTGCCTGCGGAAAAAAGTCATAACTTTTTAATGAGAGGGATAAAAAGAATTCGCCGAAATGGTATTGTGGGAAAATTATCTGACAACAGTCTCTGCAAATTTCAGCCAATTTGGTCCAGGGGCTGCTGACTTGGAATTCTATTTTTTACTTTTGAAAAACAGGGGAAAATATAATTTCGGCTGCGTCCAAGAGTAATGAGATTGTACTCGGGATTATAACACCTCAGGAGACAGCGCAGAGAATCAATTTTCTCTAACAATGGGACTATGACAGTTAACATGGAACAGGCACAAACTGCCGCGAAGGCGGCAAATAATTCTTCTGAATACACCGCTAGCTGCACGTGTGAAGCCACAACTCTCAGGTTAGTAAACGCAAAATTATCATTTGATTTACCATAACGGCGTTCAAATTTCGACGTAGGAGTTAACGTACGATCGTGACTAATCTTCGAAATTCTGACCAGGTCAATTAACGATGCCCAAGGCCCGCAGAAAGTCGCCGAGAACGTCCAAGCAAACAAAAACAAACGTGGCAGATGAGCGAGCGGGCAGCGTCATAGAGAGTTTGACTTCCGATGTCAATGCAAAGGAAAAGATACTAGAATACATGACATGAGCTGGGTAAGGAAGAAAAGATTTTTCACCTGTGATTCTTTTATTCTACGAAAGACTAGTCAATATAAACAATCATGGTCCGCCAGATTGCAAACTGTGCCACGTGCTGGCGGCTGCTTTTATTCAGTCCCTAATAATGATTTACTTTCTTTTAGTTACGATGGGAGTCATTTTGCTTCTTCACTGGAAATCTACGGAAAACCTCCACGGATTCATTTAGCTGTATTCTTGCCCGGCTCGCGCTCATCTGGTCGACCGTCTGCTCGCTCACTTCTTTATTGTTTACATGGTCTTCCACTTCTTCGAGCCATTCCTGCTGGTTGTAATACGACCCTCTGTCGCTTGCAGCTGAAATGGCTGCACATTCTTGGTTGAAACTTTTCTTAGCTTTCTTTTGCCTCCGTTTTGACGAAGAAAACGGGCAAGAGCTCTTTCTTTTGCTAGGCATCACCAAAGCGCATCGATCGCGTGTCAACTTTGCATGTGTGCTTTGATGTCACGTGACTATTTGCCCCGCTAATTTTCCATATGACAGAACCTGTCAACGCTCAGTTAAGTAATTAACATGCAAAAAATCTTTTATGCGCAATTACTATCGGCAGATATAACATTTCTTTATGCATTTTTTTCTAATGAAAGATCGTATGGAAATTTATCTAACTATTTAAAAAAGTCAAATTATGAAAAATGGCAATTTTTCCGCTTTCTGATACCTTAATTTATTTGCTACACCTTAGCAGTGAGCACAGTGAGGCATTGATGAAGTCTTAGATCTCACAGCACAGTTTTGAGCATAATGGCTGCGACTAGTCTAAATAAACTGCTTACTCAACTACCAATGAGTTCGCAGTCAGCATGGACAGGTCAAAATGGACCTAATATTTCTTTCACAAGTTTTGTAAGTTATATTTTAGTTTTATTGTCTTCCTGTTTTTGTTTTCACTTACATTTGTTTCTGCTTAGAGGCGTCATTTCTATCCATAAGCATCTTAAAATTTTTGTCGCTGCACGACATATGGCATGAAAAAAATATCAGTAAGAAAGAGTTTACCTGGAGAGATAAACCTTATAAAGTACAGTGCAGACTAGTTTACTATCTAACAACTCCAAACCTTACTAAACTCACTCGAAATTGCAACATTATTCACGCACCCTCAGAAGCCCTAAATAAGAAACCTGGCCCTGGATTCTGGAAATTCAACTGCTCGTTACTTGAGAATGAAGCGTATATCAACGAGCTTAAAGAAAACATTAAAGCATACAGAAACAAATATGATTATCTAGAAGACAAAGGTCTGAAGTGGGACCTTTTGAAAATGGAAATGCGATGTTTCACAATCAAAAATGGAAATGCGATGTTTCGCAATCGCATATACCAAAAAAAAGGCAGAGAAAAAGAAGGCACAGAAAAAATGCTACAAGAACAATTAAATAATTTGCTGGCACAGTCTGAGCATTGTAAAAATAATCCTGCTCTCAGAATAAAGATACAAACCGTGCAGTCGCGACTGAAACGAATAACAGAACAAAAAGTGAAAGGTGCGATGATGCGAAGCAAGGCAAGGTGGACTGTGTATGGTGAAAAAAATACGAGATACTTTCTTAATTTGGAAAAACGAAAAGCAGAAAAGAAAAGGATTGTAGAATTATAACTAGAAGATGGCACAGTCACAGAGAACCAAGACACCATTCTTAAAGAAGAAGACAATTTTGTCAAGTCTCTTTATAAGTCAAGCAATAATAATACAGAAACAACAGATAGCGAAGCCTCTTTCAAAAACGAAGTAATCAAACCACTAAGTGATGAGAGCGCAGACTTATGCGAAGGTCGTATATCTTAAAAAAGAATGCCGAAAGGTTTTAAAGGAAATGCAGAACGGAAAATCGCCAGGCTCAGATGGTTTTACTGCTGAGTTCTACAAAGCCTTCTGGGAAGCAATTGGTGACGATGTAGTTAAAAGTATTAACTATGCCTTTGACAAAAGTGAACTGTCTATCTGTCAGAAAAGGGGCATCATAACACTCCTGCCAAAAAAAGATAAGCCCACTAACATACTCAACAATTTACGCCCAATTACCCTTTTGAACACCGACTATAAGATTGCAACAAAAGTGATAGCCAAAAGATTAGGGGAAGTACTCCCAGACATCATTTGTGCAAACCAGACTGGCTATGTAAAAAAGAGATACATTGGTGAAAGTGTCCGACTTATCTCCGATGTTATTGAGTACACAAAATACAAACAGTTACCGGGTATCGCCGTTTTTGTCGACTTTAAAAAAGCTTTCGACTCACTTGAATGGGATTACCTAAACAAAGTTCTGGACTTGTTCAATTTTAAAGACGATCTTAAAAGGTGGGTAAAAGTTTTTTACAATGACATCTCAAGCTGCGTGATAAGTGACGGCTTCACCTCTCCCCTCTTTAACCTAAACCATGGAGTAAGGCAAGGTTGCCCATTATCAGGCCTCCTGTTCGTGCTTGGAATAGAACTGTTGAATCTTGCCATCCAAACGAATCCAAACACCAAAGGTATCAGCGTCGGTAACATGCACATCAAAATCACGTTATATGCGGACGACACTACTCCAGCTTAGAGGTGAATAAAGCGAAAACAGAAGCTATGTGGCTTGGCTTGTGGGCAGAAAGAAAGGACACACCGTTTGGCTTCTGCTGGCCGAAAGACTCAGTATACTCTCTGGGTATCCACTTCACGAAAGAGAAACGCATAAGTGATGCGTTGAATTTCGAAAAGAAGTTAGAAGATTTACAAAAAATCCTAAATTCTTGGAAAAGAAGGAAACTAACGCTTCTTGGGAGAATTAACATTCCTAAGTCGTTGGGACTTTCCAAACTAATTTACAACGCCTCGGTACTATCATTACTGGAGGGATTTGCTAAAAAAGTAGACAAAACTGAAGACAAAATTGAAGGTAAACCCCACAAAATAAAAAAAAAACACGCTGGTCGGCGATAAAGACAAAGGTGGGCTTAAGATGATGGAGTTCGATTCCATGAACAAAGCTTTAAAGGCCTCGTGGGTGAATATGTTTAAAAACGACATAAGCTCACTGTGGAAAGTCATTCCAGATTACATGGCACATCACCTTGGTGGCTTCAAATTCCCTCTGTCATGCACATACAAAAGTAAAGAATTAACACTAGACAATATTCCCCTTTTCTACCTCGAAGTACTAAAACACTGGGAACTGATCAACAAAGTCATGTCTAACTGTGATGTAGACAAAGTAGACATAAGCGAAATTACAATATGGAACAATTCAGATGTGAAAATCGATGGAAAACCGATCTCCTATCGCTCTTGGTACCAGTGTGGTGTTGAAAAAGTAGAACACCTCTTAAACGACAGTGGTAATAACTTTTGTACATACGAAAACTTTATTGATCGATGCACAATCAGAACTAACTTTTCAACATACTATGGCCTTTTACGCGCAGTTAGAAGCAAATGGAAACTTTTGCTACTTGCCACGCAAAAACAAAATCCACGGCGAAACTGGTTCAATACTGAAGAGAACTTTTCTAACGCTGCCTTGCATAAGATCATCGTCAACTATAAATTCGAACCACCAAGTAATGAAACACGAATTATCAGTTATGGAATAGATCCGTCTGAATTATCAAGCATCTATAAATGGCCTTTTACTGTCACTAAGAAGGTAAAACTGGCAATGTTTCAATTCAAGATAAATCATAACATCATCTATACTAAAGATAAGCTAAAAAAAAGCCAATTTAACGTCAGATGATTTGTGTTATCTCTGCAAAAAAAAGAGACACACCAACACGTGCTGCTAAGATGCTCCCACGCAGTTAAATTCTGGAAAGAGTTTTACTCCTGGTGGTCACAAATCACCAAGGAAAAAATAACTCTACCTGATAGAACTCTTCTTTATAGACCTGTTCAACCTGGTAAATACCAACTGTTGCTAAGCTCAGCACTGCTAATAGGTAAGTATTTCATCTATAAATGCAATCTAACAGAAGAGCTTTTACTTTCTGAGTTGTTTAAAGTACAGTTCTAGGATCATGGCATGACTGAAAGATATCTAGCTATCAAAAACAGATCTAGCAGTACTTTTAACGAGAAATGGCAACCGTTCATAGTTAACAACTTCATACCTCTCCTTCAGTAACCAAATTAGAAACGCCCTCTGTATTCGCCTTTTTTTTTAGCATCTGTTAGTGCTAAGCTCAGCACTGCTAATAGCTAAGTATTTCATCTATAAATGCAGTCTAACAGAAGAGCTTTACTTTTTGAGTTGTTTAAACTACAGTTCTATGATCATGGCATGACTGAAAGATATCTAGCTATCAAAAAAAGATCTAGCAGTACTTTTAACAAGAAATGGCTACCGTTCATAGTTAACAACTTCATACCTCTCCTTCAGTAACCAAATTAGAAACGCCCTCTGTATTCGCCTTTTTTTCAGCATATGTCAGTGTATATATTGATGTAACAGTTAAATAATCTTTTTCTTTGTATTCATATATTTATTTATAAATTTTCTTTCGCTGTATTGTACTTCAGTTTATATTTGATAAACATAAAAAAATTGAGCCAGATGTATTTGAGATGTAGATGAAGTTTGTCTTGTGATATACAATACCTTTAGCTGTAACAATTTCATGTTACATCGAATCTTCTGCCACACAGAGGGGACATTCCCCAGTCCAAGTCATCAGATGGCATGTTGAATCCGACACAGAACTGCTGGGGCCATGCTTTGCACTTCTCACACTCTGTCCAGTGGGGCGACCCTAAAACGCGGAATAGCGTAATGATGGAACGGCGGAAAATCACCCCAAATCCTAAAACGTGGAAAGGCGGGATATCACTCATAATTCTTAAATGCAGAATGGTGGACAATCACCCCTAATCCTAAAACACGGAACGTTAAAAATTGGAGCAAGCTAATAAATCCCTGAAAGTAACGACCCTCCGAAGGTACGGATGCCCCCGATAGTAGCGACCCCCAAATTGATTCAATGCTTATCATCGACAGATAGATGGAAAATTGTAACATGGGTTGGAACCAAAGAATAAAGACGGCAATGGAGTGATTTAAAGACATTGAAGAACGGAAGAAGTTGACCTATTTAAGTCTATTTCCGAAGAGGAGGAAAGAAACTGTGAAAGAGCTACTGGGGCAGAAACTCGGAATTACCATCACACACCACGATAGACACAAGGGAGAAACTGGCTGGGCAAACAAACAAATCTTTATTGATGTCGTTACACTAAGGAAAAGAGACCCATGGGTAGGGTGGGCTGGGTCTTTCTTAACGCTACTGACACGCGAATGCTAACAAGCTGACAAAGTGCATGCTATATATTACAATGCGGATGACCGCTGACAGGGTTTACCATAGTAATTACTGTATTTGATCCAAGTATCAAAACCCTCAATTACCATCACACACCACGATAGACACAAGGGAGAGACTGGCTGGGCAAACAAACAAATCTTTATTGATGTCGTTACGCTAAGGCAAAGAGATCCCAAAGCCAGGAAAAGGAAAGGTGGAGTTAAAGTGCTTGTCGCAGTTTGGTGGTGATGGAATCGAGGATTTTGAACTTTTCGTCATTTGACATGGTAAGATACACTAAATAAGCATCACTTAGCCAGTCGCCGTGCGACTTGATAAATTCGGTAGGGGCGCAATTATTGAAGGTGAATGAAGATCCCCCGTGATGAAAACTGTGGGACGAGTAATTTGTTGGGTCCAACCCTAAACTGGAAACTGCTGGCTTAATGAAAGAGTTATAATGGTGAGCTAATATAGGCTGATACTGATTATTTATGTATACACCAAAAAGGGGCGAAAATGGCTCTGCAGGGACGCGCTGAAGATAAGCACGTAGGGCTGAAACGGGACATAGCGGGGACCCGGGTATGAGTGGAAGCGGAATTTAGAGAATACGCTGATTAAATTGTAAAGTCTTCGTGCGGGTGACCGAGAGGACAGTACCACGAGAAGAAAATTTAACACTAGGGCGCCTAAGAAAAAGAGGACTGCGATGAGAAAGATCGCTAAGCGTGCGCGGAACCAAATTAGATATCCGTAAAAAGGAGAAAAAGGCAACGAGAAAAAGCGCAGCCATGCAGGTATGGAAAACGTTGCCAGAGTCGAATTGGCGTGAGATTTGTAAAAGGATTTCCACACTCATGGTGTGCTTGCGCGCGGTAAAATCGCCTAAAAGCCTTTCTTGAGAGTTAGTTGCTGTGAAAGTCGGAGATATTATACGAGATTGACTCAAACGGCAACTAGAGGTCTTTCTTAACGCTACTGACACGCGAATGCTAACAAGGTGACAAAGTGCATGCTATATATTACAATGCGGATGACCGCTGACAGGGTTTACCATAGTAATTACTGTATTTGATCCAAGTATCAAAACCCTCAAAAAGACTAGAGGAAAGAAGGCCAAATGACGAACACAGGTCATTTCAGAGGAACAGGTTTGCATGACATGCCCTGCAGCAGGTCCACCAGTGCCAGCTGCTGCACCAGAGATCCATTGGATAGGGGCGACCCAAAAATGCAGAATGGTGAAATGACGGAATGGCGGAAAATCATTCCAAATCCTAAAACGCGGAACCGTGGAAAATCACCCATAATCCTAAAACGCGGAAAACAAAATTAGATGGCACTGATTCGCTTTCACGAGATTCATTGTGACGAAAAAACAATCACGCTAAGCCAAATGGCACTACTGTTCAGCTGCAAGGTGTCCTGCGACCCCTCACCTGTACAGTGCGAATTGTGACTAACTTCATATTCCCATACCTCACTCCTGCCTTCAACAGTTTACTACCGTAAAACACAACAGAAAACATCTCCAGCTCTTGCACTTCTCTTCCTGATTCTCTTTTTCAATTGTTTATCATAAACATTGGTTACTCAGTAACTACTCGAGTTAAAGGGGTCACCATTTTCATGGTAGATAATCTCAAAGTCACAGCGTCAAAAATAAAATAATGAAGACGATAATTTGGACTTAATTTCCACGGTTTAACTGTTTTATTATAGTCACTAAATCGTTTATCAGTCGATTCATAAATCAAGATATGTTATTCTTCTACTAAAATGCTCAATACTTATGCTAAAATCAAAAATATATTTTGATATTTTTATGCAGTTCCATAAGCCGTAACTAATACTAAAAAGTCAAAAAAAATCATACTGAGCTAACATTAACGTAACGTTAGCTTTAACAGGAATTAATATTAACAGCAACTGTCCATATATGCAGTGCTTTGTGTTTCGTAACCTAAGCCTAAACAAGCAATGGACTAATTTTGGAAATTCAATTAATGTGAAAGCAAAAAATCGAGTGATTGAATGGAACGATAGGCTAACACGTAACAAAACTATACTTTAACTATTTAGTTTGGAAAAATGAATAAAAATCTAACAGGATTACCTTTGTTATCGAAACTCCCTATACGGATAAGCTAGTAGAACTGAGACTAAAATAAGGGGTGCTGAATGGTACTGTAAGAAAGGGTATCAAACAATTGTCATTTGATATCGAAATCTCGGAAGTGTTTTTAATGGATCGCAAAGTCTTGTTTCAGTGTGTTTCTTTCCGTTTCATCGGAGTTGAAAACGTTTTGCCTGACATCGGGTGAGTCATGGTATTTACCATTCGCCACCCCTCCAGTATTCTTCGTTTTAAAATACAACAAACTCACTACGTAAATGCTGAAGATGGACATCATCCATCACCTCCTAGTCATCTTCCATTACTTCTGTAGTAGGGTACAACTTTTTCCTGTGCAAGACAATTTTGCAAGACAATTTTGGATGGTAATGCACTGGTTCTGGCCTGATGGACATCCTCAACTCACCATCACGATTAGGGGATAAGCCTAAGCTCAAGGTGGGCAAGAACAAAATCCCATGGTGTTGGAGGAACTACTTCTGCTTCACCTTTCTTGGCTTGAGGACGGATGCTTTGCCGACACCCGTAACACTTGTACACTCTGAGCCTTCAAGCCATTTGACTTCGAAGCTATTTGTGTCAAGAGTCAGTTTTGCAGTTGTCAGAACTCTCCGTGTATATCCCTTGGTTGAACGCTTGGTCTGCGGTTGACATTTTCTTTTTGGTTCGGCTTCCCCCGATTTCCCACCTACTGACTTTGGCACGTTTTTATATGCACATTCAGTTGAATTCTTGCCTTGTGTTTTGGTATTGGTATTTCGTTCTTTTCCAGGCTGTAGAGCTGCTTCCATTGATAGGTGATGGACTTTTGTTATTGATCTTTTCCTTTTCGGCATGTGACCTGCCAACATAAGCAGAGAAAGGGACTTGAAGCTTTGAACTGAATTGCTGGTTTATCTTGTAACGACCCTCATCCACACCTTTCCTAGCAGCTTTCCGCCGGTTATCTTGAACCCCTTTTAAGTGTTGAAACCACATTTTGACCTATGCCAAGATAAAAAGAGAGATCGGATGTATCAAGGCTATAATTCCCACAGTCATGTCCATGAATGACCAATATTATCAGTTGATTCTTGCAACAAAAATGAACACAGAAAATTCATGTACCCTAGGCACATACCTTATCAGGGAGTACAAGGGTCCTAATGGATGCTTGTTCAACTTTGTCCTCATGGTCACCTTCACTGAACATTTGTTTCAGCACTTCACTGGGTGGTGGAGCACACTGAAGCTGCTCTCCTTTAAGGTCGCTCTCTATTTGAACACTTGGCACTAGATAATGACCAGCACATGGACTCCCTTCACAATCTTTTCAGTTTGGATTGCCATATGGCCTAAAAAATATAAACCAAATATAGTATTAAAAAAGACAATTTTATATTTTCTTAGAAAAGACTTTGAGATTCAAAGAATGCAATGTTTTCTAAACCTGCATTCCACATGCACAAACACATAGGCGGAGCTGTCAAAACTTGTCAGTTTCACGGTCTAAACGTTAATAGGTTCATGTGACTGACAAACGTGACGGTTTGTCTGGACAAACAGCCATTATAAATTTATTGCCCCTTTGGACATGATTTGTATTAATATTTTGTTCAACTTCCGGATGAAATCTGTGTGATCAGACGAAACCGGTCAGAAAATAAAACAAGCTTACAACTACGTTTCTGTGTGCTTTTCACTAGTTGTCATTTGGAAAAATTTGTCAATTTTTTCCCCACACAAAGCCTCGTGCTATTATGCAATAGCTACCGTAATGGTCACTTTATATGACGCTAGAGTAGGTATTACAAAGGTCAAACTCTTACTTTGGCTCTTCTCTTCGTGTGAAGAGATGGTGTTAGAGAAAGCTTAATACGATCTGGATCCTATTAACTGAATTCTACTTTTAAAAACTCCTTTAACTTAGACCCTGTGTTTAATTACTCGAATTTACACATGATATAATGCCCAAACAATATAACTGTCACCAAAAGCCCCAGTAGGTAAAATTGTGAATAATATAAAGGTCAAATATCTGAAAGTGCGATTAGATGCATTAAATAAAGCTAAGCCTGAACTCACCACTTAGTTTTTTTCCCGCAGTTAAGTGGACATGGTACTTCTCATAAGCGGCATGTTGTTTGCTTGTGGTTTTCTTCTTCTGCCCTCTTGAAAAGGGCACCACGTTGACACGACACGTCCAAAATCAAACACGTCGCTTGGAGCGAGGCTTTTTGTCTCTACGTTTGAGAGCGATGTCACAGTGATTACAATTGACCTCAATTTCTTGGCAGTTTTTTTAATGGTCCTTCGCTGCCTTTAAAGGGAGTGTCCCCTTACACCGTAGACATTCTCTATCTACCATGCCAAGCATTGTGTTGGCCAGATGGTTTTTAAAAAACGCTGTAATGGGCTGCTGACACACCCCTCGTGTCATTACTCTCCTGGCAGCTGCATTCTTGAATTTATTCACACAGAATCCACAAAACATATGCCCACATGGCGTAGCCATTTCACCATCTAACAACGAATTCTTGCTAAAAGAAAACCGGAAAAGAAAAACATACCATTTAAAATCACCAGTACATGACCGCAGATACATGACCTCACTGTCTATTCAATGTTTCACGGCACATTCTGGATCTTACCAAACATCACATAGGTATTCAGTTTGAATTTCGTCCCTAAATTTTATTTTGGACAAAGAAAAGTTTTTAAGGAGAGAGATTATCATTGTGCACTGGATATTCTTGGCAGTTGCCACGTTGGCTTCTCCTGATCCTTTGTTGTATAGACCCTGATCACGTTCGCCCCTGTCAATCATAACACTTTCCATTTTTCATGTAGCTCTTTCATTGGTGGTGCTTGTGCTCTAGTGGGTGGGGGAGTGTGGTTACTAATTTACAACTATATCCTATACGGGTATGTGTAGCCTTCATAACAGGCATTATTAAGGTTGGATGGTACCCTAAAAGTTGATTTTTTTAGAACAGAACTTTGTGGGAAACTTCTACCATCACTTTATAGGGCTTCAGGCCCTAACTTCAATAGGAGTCTTTTCAGGTCGCATGTCACAATAGTTAATGATTAACTAGCGTCTAACCCTAGAAAAAGTGATGTTCACGGTAACGATAACTCACTGATGCGTGGTTTGAAAAGTATCAAACCCACGTTAACATGTAGATAAATGACATGACTGTGCACTGAACCTCAAAAATTAGCCAGTTTACCTTCAAGAAAATGTTGAATGTATCACGTGGTCAGGCTGCAGACCCAGAGCCATTCCCTTCTCCGGAGGATGACATGGTACTTGCTGTCTCGGGAGAAAAAATGGGACTGTCATCGGAGATTTTCATACGCCCAATACCAGCTGCCAGTTCATCGGATGTGCCACTACTCTCTTCTTACTGTATTCGCAAGGAGACATAATTATCATAACAAACCATTGGCGTAACTAAGGATTATGATGCTCGCCCAACATTTTACTGTAACGCTTATAATGTTATCATCTAAAACCAAAGTACATGAATTAATCGTAATATGTGTATTGGTTTTCTTAAGCTAGAATGATTGAGTACACGTAATTGTGCGAAACGTTTTCGGTGCTAAGGTCCTTCATCAGCGTCAATGTAAACGATATTACCTCTTCAATATTAGAGGTAATCGATGTTACCTCTTCCTATACAGACTGTTTGCTGCCTTCCAAACTGTACTCTTGCTTTTCTCTTTGACTATCCCTGATAGCTTCAGGTGACTGAGCAGATTCACTGGCTACCGCACTGGAAACGAGGTTGGCCAAATACTCCCTGCACTGCCGGCAGATCAGCGTGAAATGGCGCACAAAAAACAATCATTTGTTATATTTTTTAAAATTTAAATACCATATACATGTAACTTGATTTGGTATTTGTACAAGCTCCAAAAACAGCCTTGGGGAAATCTCGCTTTACAGATTCTGTTATCCCTTTTCCATGGACAAGAGTCCAGTCCTGCTATTTTGGACTCCCACGCTCTATTTCGGACACCAGAATGTGGTCGTGAGTTGTCCACTATAAGGTAAGGTCAGTTGTACTGGGAAAGACAGAAAACCATACCAGCAGTCTCTCTTTGCGTGAGGGACAGGAGCATGAAAACAAAACATGAGCCCACGCAAAAATCACTGATCAGCACTAGCATTTTCACACGCACCCACATGTTGCTTCTGCTGGACTATTCCTTAGCAGAAAGAGTAGACCGAGCATTCTCTCACGGATAGTCGAGGAAAATGAACAAGCCAGCGAGCAAGCGCAAAAATCACCTGTGGTGTTGAAACGCGACACACGTGTCGAGCCGCCTAGTATAGGCCATTTCCGAGTTGTCTTGTGCCTCTTTTTCAATGCAAGGCCTTGATGCACGACCTTTTATATGAAAATGAGTTTTATTTGCATGTGAATAAAAATTCATTTTCATATGAAAGGCTGTGCACCAAGACTCGCTTTGAAAAAGAGGGACAAGACAACTCGGAAATGGCCTATTGAGCCAGCTCACTCTGCAGGTAATTTTGCGGTTTGCTTGCTTGTTCTTTTTTCTCGACTATTCCTGAGCAGAAAGAGAGACTTTTCATGGTCTAGTTAAAATTTGTTTGATACTGATCACGGAAATAATCTTTTTTCTAAAAGGGTCTTTATCCAGATAATAATTCATGAAAATTTGGAACTCGGAAGAAGATAATAAGGGACCGTTCAAGAGACCATTTGAGGGACGGTTCTTATTCACCATGTCTATGGATGGGTACGTAGTGGAATTTCACAGGGTCAACTATTTTGTCGAAACCAGCCTTCTCGTTAATAAACATTTTTTCTCAACAAGACAGTCATTTCACAGGCGCTCCTTTTTTCACGTAAGATGGGTTTTCAACCTCTCCCAAGGTCTTCCCAGCCTCTCCCTCATGAACATGAAAGAATTAGTTAAACTACACACCCACGTAAACAAATTGCGGATAATTTATTATGAACGAAATCGCTTACAGAAATCACCCAGAATATAACAACAATGTTAAATACTTACGCGAGCCTACTGGTACAAGCATATTCATGGAGCTCATAACATAGGCTGAATGCGCCTTTTTTAATCCACATTGAGCCTTTGGGGCTGAGGATTTTCCCTTGTGGGCAGCCACTTCTGTGGGGATCGAACACTGCGACCTATTGCACCACCACCTAGTTCCAAACAAATCTCGATTTCGTGGGCAGACTGTTATTTTTAGGCGAGACTCTCCTGTCTCAAAAATGCCTGAAATACTAATGCCGATTTGAATTTAGAAAAATGTCCCAATAAAAAATCCCTCTCTAGGATTTGCAATGTCTAACAGGATTTCCCCTACCTGCTTGAGTAAGTAATAGTTGAGTTTCACTGTCCACTGCAATGTCGTTGCGGATTTTACAGTAGACGAGGTGATTGTAGAAATCTTTGCTACACTCGCCGATTGCAACACATTCTGCATTCGCCGGGTTAAATGGACTGGGGCCACAGGGTCCACCAACAAGGAGCGAATAGCCACAAGATGCCATGCGATGAATAGTTAAAAAAAACTAATGAAACGATATCAATGCATGAAAAGGTTTTTGGAACAAGAAGTGGATTGAAAACTAGTATTTCTAGAATTTTGTGCTTACACGTCAAAATGTAAACGCCTAAAAAAAGCGATTACATCTATTGACTGGGTCGAGGCAGTTGGATGGAGTAGACCAGGTTTTTTTTTCTGCTCCGGTAAAACTACGTTTACAAGCCATTTTCGTCAGCACAGATAAACGTTAGCTTGCTAAAAAAGCGCTGTAAGCACATTAACTGTGTCTTCGACAACAAAACCGAGTGAAAAGCGATTATGCATTCCTAGCAGCGAAGAAGAAGCTGAATGGCCGCACGCGGGCGACGATGCTGGTGACACCATGTTGAAAAACATACTAGCTCGTTGATCCATGCTTCACTTTGTTCAACTTCTTCAGTAAATGTCGTGCTTACCTTCGACTAGATTCCATGCTTCGTTGAGTTCAGGGAAGGCTCTCTTTACAGTATCCATTCCTTTGTTCTCCGTTACGGACTTCAAGAACTCTTTCCGCTTCCTGGTAAAGCGTGATTTTGCTGTGGCCCTTATGTTCTTTGCTTCCTCGGCCATCTCTCTATCCACATTGGATTTCGAATGTTTTGTCTTATAGGTATGTTTACATCAACCACGGGTTCCAAACTGTGTATTTATTCGCCAGTCGTTTAATTCAAGTAGTGTATACACGTATGATGTTTGAAATCTAGGGAAAACACAACAGCGATAAGCAAAGATCATAGTGAAATTACAAGTTTACAGAAAGATAATATTTACCTGATGGTCGTCTTCAGTGTTTGACGTGCTTTCTGATCGTTCAGTTAGGGGTGATTAGTGATTGTTGTGTCTCGTGATCATTTAATTATAGTTAATTAGTGATTGTTGTGCTTTCGCGCACATTTAATTAATTTAGGGCGAAATAGGGACGACAAAATCATGAAACTAGACATCTCAGCTTTAAAGGGATTTATTAACACCCAGACAGTCGCAAACTAAAATAAATTCACAATTAACATTTACCTCAAGTGATTTTTGGTTTCACCAGCAAACAGCAAATTTGTGTCGTATGCATACATCAAGAACAGTGCTGGCCCCAACACGTGACGAAACTTGAAATTTCACAATCAGAAATGAAGTCAGAAAAAAATTTTCGATAACTCCATTGAAGATTATTTTGACATGCCTATCAAACATAACTGTTGTGACTTTAAAAAAATGTGCATTTTGGGCACCTAAAACTGTAACGTTCATGAAAACTACAACGACGGAAGACTGCTTTGAAGACTTTAATTTCAGCTTGAACTAAAGTGGATAATAAGTGCAAACTAGTGCCATTACATTTTCGAATATGGCATCCAACCCCTGCCAATCTCTCCACATCTGCTCGTCAAGGAAATCTTGCACGTCCCCCTGGCAGATTTCCTTTTCCCTCTTAACATGATACTTGAAATGCGCCCATGCTGATTCGGCCTCCTGCGTGTGAATCCTTGTGATGGGATCCACGAAGTTGTTCTGGAGGACAACTGTTCTATGTATAGTTACGTTGGGAAGATGCAGCTGCAAGTCTCTACATGCAGCCCAGTCGTCAGTGTGTATTTCCGACCCAGGTAGGAGGACCCTTTGAAGAATTTGCATTAATGTTGCGTGGTTTCTTCGTCTGACAACTTTAAAGTAGCCATGACAGGGCCGGTGTTCCGTAGAGATCACTCTGAAGACCCACACATCATCCCCTACCCGTCGCCCTCTTTGGTACCGCAAGGGTTATTAAAGAACGTATTAAGTGGTAGATCTGGTCTTATGGTTTATCAAAATTGGGGGATGTAAAACTGGATTCTCCCAGTATGCCACTGCCAGCTTTCTTCTCTAAAATTGTCAGTTTCCAGCAACCCCCCTTTTTTTCAATTTAAAGCCCGCCCCCAAATAAACGCAATTTGTTTGTGTATGTGTGTGTGTTTGTGATAGTTAACTTAAATGATAAGAGTGATATACAAGGAGAGCGAATCGAAACCCCTTGTGAGTACACATACAAAACTGTAAGTGAAGTTTTTTTTTCAGTTGTTCCAAAGCTAAGATGATTAGCACAATTCAAGGGCTAGTCACCATGACAACACATATGCTGTTTGCAGTTAACCCAGGATCACTGCTAACTGGGCATGGAACAAATCGGCCCTAGTGAAGTTTGAGATAAACAGCAGGTGCATTTTTGCCTGTTCACGGCTCCTAGTCAGTCAAGACTTGCTTTTCTTTTCACTCATCCCACTAGTTGAGACATGATTTAAAACAGGAAGTTTAAAAGTCAGTGAACAAAACACCTTCAGGAATGTCAGCAAGACACCAGGCATCGTGAAAATGCCGCAAAAGATAGGTTCCAGTATTTCCTTAGGCCAAGTTGCCAATAAAATTTCGGTGCTTTATCTCTGAGTTTTTTCTGCTAATCTCGGCAACATCTTCATCTGGATTATGAAAACCTAACAACAATACGCACACTTCTTTGTTTATTCTTTCTTTGTCCAACATCAATTTGACAACCGAAAATTAAAGCGTGTGAAAATCCCTTAAGAGCTTAAGAGCGGGTCACTTTCTCATGTTTCACTTTCCTCATGTGTCTTGCCTCAGCAGTGATGACGATGGACAGCGAAGCAACAAGATCGCAACGCCCAAGACTAATGAAACATACTTTCGTCTTATTGCGCGTTTGTGATCAGTTGAAAGTTCCACGCCCTAACATTCAGCGTATATTGGTAAATAGTGGGTGTTCCAAAGAATCGGAATTTCTCCGCAATGCTACTACTTTGGCTATCCAGGATTTGTTAAGTCACACGTTCCGTAATCATGTCAGCCGAGGCGAAGCGTCCAGGTAATGTTGACAAATGCTAAAATGCAGAGACAGAAGCCTGGTCTATACATTCAAACTAATGCATTCTTAATCTGTTCTTACAGATTGAAATTTTATCGCACCATTAAGGGTTCATCTTTGCTGACTTTGGCGGGCTCATGGAACGACATGTGCGGCAATGCGCTGAAACAAATTTACAAAAATCGAGTAAAGGTTTTCATGCGACTAGATCAAGGTAAGATTATTTTAGTTCAAACTCCAGATCAGAAAGCCATGCTCTTCATCGGTCCCAATGGGTATTACTTGAAATTTAAAAAGATGGCAGACCAGTTAGCCTGGGAACGCAGACTTATTTGCGGCTGTCGTTTCTCTCCGACAAAATTTTTTTTGTGCAACACCCCATCATCTTTTTTGGTATGTTAAACGAGTCAATTTTTCGCGCAACATCCTACAAAATGTACAACATGCATGTTACACGAGATGATTTTTAGTGCGACATCGACTCGCAACATTTTGTGTATCCAAGCAACGCACGTCCAGGCCATGTAAACAAATTTGGCGGTCAGGGAGTTGGGCTTACGACAGCGTCAAAACTTTGTCAATTTGCTTCTTTTAATTGACGGCCTAGACCGTGATGAAGAAGAGAGAAAGGTAAAAAGAGAAAGGGTAATTTGGATTAGAGAATGGCTGCAAACTTGTACAAGAGCTTCGTCAAGAAGACGACAACAGGAAGTACGCAAAGTACTTTTGCATGCCAACGCATAAATCTGAAGACCTGTATGGTGGCCGAGGACTGCCACTGAGTTTTCATGGCATTTCTTTCTTTTTTTAAGCAAATAAAATGCAAATAAAATTAAAATCAAATGCAAATGCAATAAAATGTAAAACAAAAAGCAAAGTGAAAACCAAAGTCAAACTCGGTTCAGATTAAAATGAAATGAATTGTTAAAAGAGAATGAAAAACAGAATCTAAGTTAAAAGTTAAAGTCAATTAAAATTGAATACATTCTGAAAAGAGAATGCAAAACAGAATGTAACTAAAATTTAAATCAAATACAAATGTAATGAAATGTAAAACAATAAGCAAAGTGCAAATCAAAGTCAAACTCGGTTCAGATTAAAATTAAATGAATTTTTAAAAGAAAATACAAAACAAAGCTAGTGGCAGCGCTCGGCCATGCTAAAATCTACTTTCGTACACCGTTTGAAAGTAAAATTTTTCCCCGTGGCCGAACGCTGCCACTGCCAAACCCACGCCCAGGCCTCCCCAACCAACTACTCCCATAAACCCAAGCGCGCGTTTGCTTGGGTACAGCACGTGAGGATTCTTGTCAAAATGGCGGAGTGGAGGAGATATGCTTTAATTCAAAAGACTAAGAGAAAAGGAAAAAAAACAGGAGAGGAAAGCACAGTGGCGGAAGAAATAGTAGTGCAGCGAATGAGTGCAGACGTGTCAGGCAAACAGCAGAAATACACGAGGATCGGAGCCCAGGAATACGTTCCTTTTGAACACGAGGAGATAACTATTGCGAACATCAAAGACGCTTGCTATAAGCACTTTAGGCCTCAGATCGAAAAAGATCTTATTTGCGACGTGCTGGCTGGAGAGCGTGGGCCATCTTGCAAAAAGATGTCCCATATTCCAAACCGAAAAGTGTTCTATGTACGGTTTATAAAACCCGAAGGAGTAGAGGTCGTTTCCGATGAGGATGGATCGTTGGAATGCAACCGCAAGTTATTATTTAAGCTTAAGAAATCACGAGTGTCATTTGCACTTTGAATTTATAAAATCTAGGGTACAGTTTTATGAGCTCAAGCCCTTTTCTGAGAATTCTTATAAGGACATTCTAGGTATTCAAGATTTTAGTCACAGCAAAAAAAGCTTCGCGAAATATCCGGGGGGACCTGATATTTGGGTATTTGAATAAAATAACCCTTAAGCATAAAAAAAACGCCAGTTTAGGGCAGATTCACTTGAAATCATTATGTCCTGCTTAGGAGAGATGTATGAAATTATATGTTTAGGACAGAGACCAAAACCCATACACCGTCCAGCGGCACCTCCCCATATACGCCATATAAGGGAGTACCCCCTGTGAGGAATATTCAAGAATGCACTTTGTTGAAGTGTGATTTGGGCCTCAAAACTAAAGGGGTTTCTGACTTCAATAATGGCATTCCAGTAATAGCAATTTTCTATGGATTTTTTAACACTTTCTTAGGAACTTTTTGAAAAGGTTTTGTTTGTTTTGAGTCGTGGGAACGTTTATGAGAAAGATTTTTTTACAAAACCACTTATTTTTTTAATATTTTAATTTACTATTTTTTTTTATTACAAATATGCATCCAGCTGGTTACTGCCAACACAAAGGATTATTGGCACCATTTGATACTGTGAAGTTCCAGAACATGTCTGTACCTTCCCCACAGAAGGGATTCGATTTTTCAGGGGACAACCAGGACACTTTTGTTCCCCGATTCATGACAGTCCATAGTTTTCTGCACCACACCATAAATTTATTTCCCAGCTTAAAAAGTTTGCAAAAATGTTGTATTGATTCTTGTGTAAGCAATGTTCTGGAGAAAATTTTGATATGGCTGCAAATTCCTCCTTTTGTGACCTTTGTAGCAGTCTATAATTTTTTGTCTTGGTCCTCAGCAAAAGAAAGCACGATATGAAGCTCCACAGCAAAGACCTGCCTCCCATCCAAGCCCAGTAAAGCCTTTGCCTTCAACGAGTAAATTTTACCCCAAAAGCCTTTCTATCAAGGATATACTCACGCTTGGAAGAGTGGTTGATAACAAGGCCAAGAAAATCCTGATCTACAAATTTGACTATGTTCATATGGAGTGGTCAACAGTGCCACTCCAAGCTGAATTTGTCATAGAAGAGAAAGAGTTTGCAGCTGGAGGTTTCCGAAAGGCATTCAAAGCTACAAGCATTACAGAAGCCTTTAAAAAAGGAACATGGGTGGTCAAGAGGTATCTGGAGGCTGCAGTTCAATTGATTAGGGAAACGGGACAGACCACAGAAGAACATACAAGAAAGTCAGTACAGATGCAATATCTGGCAAGAAACTTTGCATCCCAGCTAAAGGAAGCAATTGCAAAGGACAGGCTTGACGAATACGGACCGTCCTTCGAATACAAGTCAGTGCACATGGGAAAGGCAGAGGACGGGGAGTTCCTGACAGTTGAGGAGTTCATAGATGGGGACTTTGTAAAGTTTATAAACAACAATGGAATTGTCTGTGAAGAAGATACTACACTATGCAAGAAGGCACAGGCCTTTTCTCATTTTACATATGAGAAATCAGAAGGCAAAGTTATGGTCTTAGACATCCAAGGGTCGGGATATACTTTATATGACCCTGAAATAGCCTCAACTGAGATACAAAATGAGGATGGAAGTTATCAGTTCTGCGCCGGCAACTTGGCTGGAAAAGCAATTGAGTCATTCTTCCAGAATAATCAATGCAACTGTTACTGCAAGCTCCTGAAGGTTAAACTTAGACCAAGTTAGTTAATTTTAAAATATGTTTTGCTCTTTTTTAACTGTGGAGTGAATTATATTTTTCCCATGTAAGCTTTGCCCTTTTCTTGGGTATATTTTGGATATTGCCCAATTTGGAACAGAAACCTCCCTTTGTAGAACAGCATGGAGTGGACTTTATATTTTCCCCTTCATTGTTGGCTGTAACTACCATGCTGGAACTCAATATGTACATGTACACTTTGCTTTTCACTGACTTCAATGGAAGAAGTGTTCACATGTGATAGATAAATTGCCATGTTATTATTGTTGTTATTATTGCTATTAAAATAATATACAGAACAAGAAATGAGTTTTTGAAGGTTCAACTTTATAATTTATGACCATAGACATATGTTACTGTTAATATTTCATAATGTTTCAGTTCTAGAAAGTGCCAACAGTCCTTAACGTAGGTGTTTCACCACTATGGAACTACTATGTACACTTTCGTTTTGGCTGATTCCAATGTTAAAAGAAAATAATAAAAGTGAAACAACAATATCAAGTTTCATGATTGACAGGTTAATAATTAGATTATATTTTCAGTTGCTGTTAGTTAATAATAAACCTTGATGCGCAAACAATGTCTCTGAAATGTTATGTAACTTTCTTGGCTTGAAGGAGTATCTCCAATGAATTTAAAGAATAAAAGTATCTGCCCCATCACATGCTCTGTGCAACCTTAAGTACTGCTTGTGCCTGCCGACAGCTGGAAGTTACTTTTCAAATACATGTAGGCATCCCTGCATTCATGGGGTCTAATGGTTTCACTATCTGGCAAGACACGCTCGCATTCTGCTCTAAATTCGGGCTCTAGAAAATCATCAGGAAAAGTCAGGACTCCAGACTGGGTAGCTGCTTCCTTGAGCTGTTCTTCCGTTACTGGGAGACCTGTAATGTAATTAAAATAAACAATCAAAGAGAAAATTAACAAGATTAAATAAAGCATTAATCTTTTATTTCATTTCTTTCATGGCCCTGTTTAGTTTAAGCCACCTATAGTAAGTTACTGGTTATCATAGTAACTTGTGCTAGGTTTTTGGCAGTACTATCATCAAAATTTAGATGAAGACAAGTACCCAAGTAAAAAGCAAAAAAAAAAACGCCAAGTCTTAATTAAGGTCATTGGGTGCTCTAAACATACCACATTCTTCCAGGCCATACTGTTCAGGGAAACTGTACGTGTGATTGGGAATGCCATCAGGAAGAATGGTGTCTTTTTGTGCACGGATCCTATGCGTGTTCCAGACAGACTCTCTGAATACATCTAGGTCTTTCTGTATAAGTGGAATCATGATGAATGCCAGAAGCATCCTATATGATTGGACGGCAACACCACAAAATTAAAATGTCACAGAGCTACAACCCAGGCTGTTTTATGTCAGGCTAGTGTATTGTACTATGGATGTTAATTAAAAATTATGAAACATTCCCCAACCACTCATGCCACAAACATTATTTTTCAATATTTTCGTATGTATATTTTTAAACTAAACCTTGGCTTTCCAGGGACAAACCTAATTTATCCTTAAAAGTGCTTTTGGCCAAGACAAGTAGTAGAACTGGCTTGTTTTCATTTTATTTTATTTCAGTTCGCTTATAAAATTTAGATGAGTTGACAATTTGCAGGTAGATTACATCAGTGGCAGTTAGATGAAGCCCACTCTCCAAGGTGCATAAATAAATGGTATGCTGAGGAAATGCATAGTAAATCAACTGTACCTGTCTCTGTCATCGTGGGGATCATAATAACCTTGGTCCTTAAGCCAACACAAATGACCTTTATAGTATTTTTCCATTCTTTGGTGTAACTCTCTCCACCATCTCTCAATCTGTGATTGAATTACAAATGATAACTAATTAGCAAGTATAAACCAACATAAACAGTCAATTTTACAACTGTAATACGGTAATTGGGAGGTGAATATCAGAAGCATCATCAGGTATTCTACAATCTAGGAATAAAAGCAAAACATACACAATTATGTTGACTTAACATATTCCCAGCAATAACCTGGGTGTTTAAAATATTTAAACAGGGATCTGGGGGCCACAGAACTACAGAACCCACAGTGCAGTACAACTGTCCTTAAAATAGTGTGTTTCTACAAGACTAAATTAGCAGTAGCTTTCAATTCAATTCAAGATGGCCTTTTTTGTAAATTTTTTTTCTGTACTAACGACTGCATGAAACTATCTTTGAAAAAATAATGGTATTTTCAGGGTGTTCTGTGGGTTCCAAAGTTCATGCTTTACTAAAATCCCAATGAACTAAAATCAAAGGCTTCTGAGAGTTAATTGGCCATGACAAAATGCTTTTATATAAAAAAGTGGTTATAGGATGCATGAATACCCGAATTAAACCTTTGGATTTTGAATTTTCCTATAGCCCTCACATTTTCAGCTTTTTCACAAGAGCAATTGCCATGCATTTTATAAAATTGCATTACCTGTATCAGTATGCATGACTCTGAGTTCTTGAAAGACGTTGTAGTTGATAACATTAAACAGTATTTGTAAAGCTTGTTTTCTGCCACTAGGATTCGACAAAATTAAGCTAGTGAAGATTATGGTGTTTGTGTTCCCTTTTCATGTGAGCTATATTTCAAATGTGTGAATTCAAATTTAAAAAATAATAATTATTATTACACTTCCATAACCATTCTTATAATCTGCGCAAGCAATCTATACCAGAAATGACATTTCTATGACTTAGCCAAGTCCTCAAGAAAGCAATAAAGCAGATGATAAGCCCCCTTCCCTCTCTACCCCGACAAAATATTGTGAACAATCACAGAAGTTTCACACGACTCACCTACCGAATTTATCGTCCTCTAACAATAACTCATTTCAACGCCACACGTCTTCTTGAGTTTAAAATGCCTCCATGTATACAGTAACTTAGTTACCTGGTTTGCAGTTGATGGCCCATAAACAACAGTGTCACTTGGGTCCATGTCACCATGATGTCTTCGTAAGAAGGCATGCATGGTAGCCATGACCCCAGTCTCTGACCCCCTGTCTACTCTCAGCATTGCAGGTGTCACCCTTGTCTCGTAAAAATAATCGAGATACCACCGTCCAACCACTTTGGGGTCACAGTTCGATGTCCAGACTCGTAACCAAAGCAGTTTTCTGCTTGCTGTATCAAGGCAGCCATAAATAGCCAATGAGAATGTCGAATTTTGGTATCCCATAAGTTTATCGTGTCCGTGTAAGGAGTGAACCCAGTTGGATCCCCTTGTATTAAAATTTCCCTTCTTTCTTTTTTTCTTCGTCCCAATGCCGCCGCGTTCTTGAAGACCCTCCGGGTCCAAGTCAGTCATGACATCGTACACTTGGTCTCTCGTTACATTTATGCCATACTCTTGGCGGATTTTTTTGTGCATAGCCCGGTAACCTAGGAGTTTACCAGGGCCTTTCAGTTCATTTTCCACTGCTGTCTTTACGTCTTCGACTTCAACACTCTGGTCATTATAGAAAATGTCAAAGTGATGAAGGCGCCTGTCAAGAGTTCTCATGCTCCAAGGATAATCTGGGAAATCACGTTTAAGAAAGTCCAGCGCCTCGATCCTTTGAAGTCCTTGCTGGACAAGCTTGGTCATGGCTTCTCTTAGTTTATCATCGTCTTTCCAGGTAGCTCCAGAGTCCTCCACGTTTGTCTTGTTTGTCCTGAACAAAATGGCGGACCCAAGCAAACGCGCGCTTGGGTTTATGGGAGTAGTTGGTTGGGGAGGACTGGGCGTGGGTTTGGCAGTGGCAGCGCTCGGCCACGGGGAAAAATTTACTTTCAAACGGTGTACGAAAGTAGATTTTAGCATGGCCGAGCGCTGCCACTAGCTTTGTTTTGTATTCTCTTTTAAAAATTCATTTAATTTTCATCTGAACCGAGTTTGTCTTTGATTTGCACTTTGCTTATTGTTTTACATTTCATTACATTTGTATTTGATTTAAAGTTTACTTTATTCTGTTTTGCATTCTCTTTTCAGAATGTATTCAATTTTAATTGACTTTAACTTTTAACTTAGATTCTGTTTTGCATTCTCTTTTAAAAATTCATTTAATTTTAATCTGAACCGAGTTTGGCTTTGACTTTCACTTTGCTTTTTGTTTTACATTTCATTGCATTTGCATTTGATTTTAATTTTATTTGCATTTTATTTGCCTAAAAAAAGAAAGAAATGCCTTGCAAACTCAGTGGCAGTCCTCGGCCACCATAGACCTGCTTTCACAAATCAGGACTGTCTTACCAAAGAAGACACAATGATGAGACCATCGATACGAGCCAGTGAGCATCTGGCAGTCACTCTTCGTTTCCTGGCCTCTGGAGAGACATTTTCGTCTCTGGAAAAACAATTTAGGATTAGCCGAACAGCCATCTCCTATATCGTCATTGAAGTAAGTGACCGGAAAATCTTGAAATTACAGCTTTTTTTTCATTTTATTTGACATCCAGATATCATGACTCTATTTTTGGTGGTATATATAAGAAAAGACATCAATAATACTTACAACACATTTCTTCATGACCTTCTTTACGTTCTGTGTTGGAAAACCTTCTCGTTTACTTTCATTTTAGTTAAGTTTGTGTTGTCGGTTTCACTTTGGGTTTTCATTGCATACATGTGAAAACTGCTTGTATTATAAATTGAAGTTGATACAAATGAGAAAGATATTTTCTTTTCATATGAACTGCTGATACGAAAATTATATGAAAACAAATGTGGCAGTGGCAGATCCATGCAAGGAGATTCCCCTCCCCCCACCATTCAGTTGACATGTTGTAAGCAATCGCTCTTACGTTTGCTTTGTCCAAATTATGCACAAAGTATCAAATTATGTTGTCCTCCATTTCAAAATTTCTAGATCTGCCTCTGCAGTAAATTGATACCAAAAGACGTTTTAATTTGTGTTAGACGTGAAGCAATCATTGCTAGGCTTGGCACCAGTCAGCTCCCGGTCCCAAATACCACTGAAGCCTGGCTGGAATTATCAAGCAAATTCCATTGTGGCATTGCACAACTTTTTGAGGAGTGAGAGATGTTATGTGACAGTTTCAGATGAAGAACTGGGCTCTCTTGATCCTGCAACATCTTGGCTTGACCTCCCTCTACTAGCTAAAAGTCGGATCTACTCCAGTAAAGCAAAAGCCATCAGAGATGAGTTCTGTGAATATTTTAACTTTTAGGGTGCAGTCAGCTGGCAATGGAAGGCAGCGCGTATTGATGGATAAATACAGTGTATATTTCTACATGTAGCAAATCCAGAGGGAAGGTGTGGGGGGCATACATTTGACGTACTCGTGGGGGGTACAGAACCTATTTTCATACAAATCAGTACCACTGGACTAAAGAGAACTAATTGGTTAGCTAGGCCATTTACTAGGCTCATATACATAACAAACTGCCTGCATACAGTGCTAGGTTTTTTGCTCAATTTCGAAAGTGTTGTGTGTAAAGAAATGATAAAAAATATATTTTCTTGAATAAACACCAGGTTTCCAAGGTGGAGCTGAAAATAGGCCCCTTGAGGTATTTTTTTGGGATGTAATAAGCTGTAGGTACATTAGCCAGACGTACATTTGTCAAGAATATGAATGTTGTATAAATAAAGAAGTAACATTAAGTCTATAGAATCTTAAATAAAGTTTATGTATGTCTGTGTGTGCGTGCGTGCATGCTTGCCTACTTGCGTGTGTGTGTGTGGGTCCACCCAGCCGTACTTACAAGAACCGTTATGTGGTTACACACCAACGTTGTAAACCTCGTGGCTCTAAACGGCCTAAATCGTCGAGAATCATGTCGCCGACCAGGTTTACGGGTGGTCCTCATAAACCACCCAAGATGTGTGTAAAGTAGTGGTCTCCTTAAACCAGCCAATACAGGTTTCAGCTTCTGCTAAGGTTATTATTATGACTTAAATATGTTATGAAACAGGTGAAAATGTCAGTTTGATTCTACACTAACATTATAAAGGCCAGTGTGTTATGGACAAGTTTTCTCCCTCAAGTCATTTGTGTACATGTAACAGGTGAAAATGCCAGTTTAATTCTCAAGTCACTTGTGTGACAAGTGAAAACGCAGTTTGATTCTACACTAACATTATAAAGACCGGTGTGTTATGGACACGTTTTCTCCCTCAAGTCACTTCTTTAACAAGTGAAAATGTCAGTTTGATTCTACACTAACACTATAAAGACCGGTGTGTTATGGACAAGTTTTCTGCCTCAAGTCATTTGTGTACATGTAACAGGTGAAAATGTCAGTTTGATTTTACACTAACATAATAAAGACTGGTGTGTTATGGACAAGTTTTCTCCCTCAAGTCACTTGTGTAACAAGTGAAAATGTCAGTTTCGAAGCAACAAGAAAAGATTTGAACTTTGCTTCCTTCTTCGACTCCACCATCTTGTTTTGTGCGGTCTCATGGCAGGACCAGCGGTTTTTCAATGAAAGAAAAACTTTGACCAATAAGAAGGGGTGAATTAAATGCATAACGAAATGGCGGGAAGATCAGCTTCCTGCACAGCTCAAGAACCAATAAGATTATTCGTTAGAAACGTACGGCTTGTACATAACCAGGTCGAAGCCTCAAAGTTGTCCTTTTCCAGATGTGAGCACTGTTTGTTTGGCATGTGAAAAGCTAGTGTGGTACAATCTCCCTTGTGATTCACTGGAAAGGTTGTGAGCTGCTTCGCAATGAGCGCTTCAAGTGAGGAAAGTTTAAAGAAAGATAATAATGGTGGAAAGAGCGATAGCGGTGGTGACATCTTTGTCAAAATCCGCTCGCTATACGGTGATGTGATTTGTGAAGTACTTCAAAGTAAGTTTTATTAAGCTTAATTATTAGGCGAGCTTGCTCACCTGAAGACTTTAAGCTTAAAGATTTCAAACATTTTACAGTCCATTTTAAACTTTTCCTTGGACATCTTTGACAGCCTTGTTCAAGTTAGTTATGCCCAGGACAAATCTGCTAGTGCTTCATTTAATTTCCCGCTCTTGAAGACTGATAAGTACTCGATTCACATTTCAGGAGAGGAAATCAATGACATCGACTTAGTGAAACATCTGGCTTCTAGAGACGCCGATGCGCCGATTTATAGCAAACCCGGCTTTAGTTATGGGAAAGCGGTGCGGTTTAAAAAAGAATTCGGAAATAAACAGAAAAGCCTCGACAGTGGACGCCCTTCTTCTCCCGCACCAAAACCAACAATGGTGGCGGACATGTCCACTTACACTCCAGAGATGAGGCAACTTTATTTGGCAAAGTAAGTTATGTAACACAACACTGAATGATTGCAGTTTATTTAACATTATGTATGAGAACAAGTTTTTTTCCCTAGCTTTTTTGTTAATATTAAAGTATGTTGAAGAGAGTAAGATAGCATATATTATACTGTATAATAAGGGGTACAGCAGCCCAGCTTAATTAAAGCTAAATGCGGACCTGGCAGCGATTACATCCTGGCTACACCACAATAAGTTGACATTAAATGTTGCAAAGTCGAAGTTTATGATCATCGGTAGCCGTACGAAACTGAGTCAATTTAATGATATAGCTCTTGACGCTAATAACGATCGGCTGGAGAACGTTACGGAATTCAAATACCTTGGCGTGACCATAAATCAGTACCTAACCTGGCACGATCATGTTGACCAATTACAAAGCAAAGTTGCGAAGAGGTTAGGGGTTTTAAAGAGAATTAAGCATCTGCTCCCTGTTTATGCAAGAAAGATCTATGTCACAACAATGGTCATCCCAATACTTGAATATGCAAGTATCGTATGGGGCGACAAAAACAACAAAGTTTTAATGGATTCTATGCAAGTTCTCCAAAATAGAGCAGCCAAGATGGTCCTGGATAGGGCGCCACATTAGTCTTCAACTGAAGCACTTGAAGATCTGAATTGGGTGAATCTTACAACCAGAAGACAAATGAAATGCTGCCTTTATATGTACAATTTAATAAACTCGGATGATAGAAACAACATGATCATCCGAGGTTTGGACCGTCACAGTCACAACACTCGGTCAAAGGAGACTGTTCGAATCATAAAATCAGATACTAACTGGGGACTGCTTAGATCCCTAAAAAGTGCCTTACTCGACTGGAATGCCCTGCCTATGGATATGAGAAACCTATCTTATAATGCTTTTAGAAACTCGTTACATAATAGGTCTAAATTTTAAAATAGCTTTCCATTTTCTTCAACTTTTAAGTAGAACTTAGGTGTTTAATCCCTCTTAATTCTTTCTAATATTTCAATATCAGCATTTTCGTATTTTAGTTAAATTTTATGTTGTTATATTTTCACAGTGCCCTATTGAAAACCACCTTGTGTGATATAGGCCATCTGTATAAAGAATTGCATTATTATTATTAGTATTGTTATTATTATTATTATTATTATTAATTATAGTCATTGGCCCATTGTCCTACAGCTGTGGACAGTTTTTCTCACGCCATTTGAGAATAAACACCCATTAACTGTTGGTTGTAAACCTGTGAAGGGTAAGCTACCCCATTCTATCAAAACTGCTTCTGTAATCCATCTCCATAGCATTTATGGTGACATGTTTTCAACTGTTATCACAAATCGTCATGGCCTGATAATCACATGACTGGGATAGAAACAAAATTTATAACTTTACATAGATACTTGTAACTCCTGGAGGAAAATGTTATTTAATTTCAAGTGGGTTCAGAAACAATATTATAAACATTATAAGGGAGTCACGTGATGACGCCAAGCTAAGCAGACGCGGATCCGAGCTCTCTCCAAGAAACTTTCAAGAAAATGTTTTTTAATAGTTTTACTATGACCGCGTGATAACGTTTTGAGTATATTAATTGTTGACAAGCGAATGTCTGCTCGATTGACAACATCAAAAGCAAAGCAGCGAACCGAAATGTCAGTTTCTGAAGCGAAGTTAGACGCAGTACTTGCAAAGATGGACAACTTGCTCGCCGCTAAAGACGAACAAGAGTCGAAGTTGAACGCCATCCTGCTGAAGTTAGAGAGTTTGGAAAAAAGTCAAAAGAAAAATGCTAAAGATGTCAGCGAATTGAAAGACAGTTATAAACTTTTAGACCACGATGTGACCGAGATTAAAAGCGCTATTGAAGAAAAGGCGAGCCGCGAAGAAATAGACGCCCTCAACAAAAAAATTGATGACCTGGAGAACAGGTCCAAGAGGAACAACGTAGTCATATGGGGTTTAAAGGAAGGCGCCGAAAAAGACTGCAGCTCCGTAGAAAAATTCTTAAACGAAGAACTGTTCAGTAAGCATATGGGCCTCGAAAATATCGAAGTTATGCGAGCGCACCGTACGAAGATCAACCAAGCAGCTACGAGCGCTAGCGCTCCGCAACCAAGGCCTATCCACGTTTACCTACTTAGATATCCTGATAAAGGAAGAATTTTAAAGGCTGCATCGAACACCCTGAAAGATAATCCTTTCTGTGACAGCCAGATATTCATATCCGACGACGTGTCAAAAGCAGTTCGAAGTGAAAGAGCCAAACTGAGAAAAGACCATTTAAAGCAACTTAAAGAAAGAGAAGGAGTTCAGTTCGCGTTCATCCCATGGTCAGTTCCCGCGCAGATATTGTATAAGCAAACCGATTCTGAAGGTCTCAAGTCCTTTAAAATCAGGCATGAGTAGTCCTTATGTAGCTGTTTTGTTGTCATTATGAACTACGTAATCATAGTTAAATAAACTGTATGATTTATAAGTTTCGTTTACAATTCAGCGCAGGCAAAGCTGTTTGTCACTTTTAATAGCATAGTAAAATACAATCATTTGCTATGGAGATCTCGGCGAAAGTGTGCAGCAACCAAGATGGTAAGTGCGCTTTCGTTTGTTTGTGTATTTTGTGTGTTGTGTTGTGTCTGTGTTGTACTTCTTGTTCAAAACATAAATTATTCTCTTACTACTTTTGCAGCTGTTTTGCTATTTTATTCATATTCCGGGCAAATAGCACCTATTAATGTGATAACGCTTAATTATTTTTGCATTAAAAATGCATAATTCGAAAGCTAAGCCTGAAAGCATCAAATTGCTTTCCTTGAATGTTAGAGGCCTTAGCAACTTTCACAAGCGCAGAGCAATTTTTTCCTGGTGTAGGAAGCAAAAAGCCGATTTAATATTTTTACAGGAAACTCATTCCACAGCAGAACGACAAGATCAGTGGCGAAAAGAGTGGGGCGCTTCTGTTTTATTTTCACACGGGAGTACAAATGCTAGAGGTGTTGCAATTCTTATGAGGAATGGTTTGAACATTACTATTCAACTGAGTGAAATAAGTTCAGATGGCAGGTTTATTGTTATAAAAGCTGCTATTAACAATGAGATATACACAATTGCAAATATATATGGTCCAAACAAAGACGCCGAAGCTGTTAAATTTTATCGTAATTTATCAAAATTGTTAAGAAATGATGAATTTGGTAATGAAGAAAACATTATTATTGGTGGCGATTTTAATTGTCCTCTTGACATCACACTTGACAAAAAAGGCGGTCTACCGATTCCTCGAAAATACGGTATGTAATTAACTCCATAGATGAATTGCAAAATGAATTCAGTTTACACGACATTTGGCGCCTAAAAAACCCAACATTGCAAAGCTTTACCTGGGGGCGTTGTTCACCTTTTGTATTTTGCCGACTAGATTACTGGCTAATATCTGATAAATTACACGATTTGGTAAATAAGGTCGATATCATACCTTCGATCAAAACAGACCATTCTGCTATATTTCTAGAGCTTGAAGAAATCGAATCAAGTGGAAGAGGAGCTGGTTTCTGGAAACTAAACACTTCTTTATTGGCAAATGAAAATTATAAACATATGATAACAAACAATTTACCGAACTGGCTGGATGCAGGTAAAGATATACATGATCCCAGACTTTTGTGGGATTGGGTCAAGTTTAATATAAGGTCAAACTCCATCATATTCTCGAAACAAATAGCTACTATTCGACGTAAACAAGAGGAGGAATTGAATAAACGTTATCAGGAGGCATCCCGAATGTTTCAAACAAATCCTTGTACTAATATGCGCTTGGAACTAGAAAAATGCAACCAGGATCTTGAAGCACTGTACGAGGACAAAGTAGAAGGGATAATACTACGCGCAAGAGCTCGATGGCACGAACACGGTGAAAAAAATAATAAATATTTCTTAAATCTCGAGAAACGTAACCATGTTAAAAAGCACGTAAGAAAGCTGCACATTAGCGGTGTAATTTCTACTGACCCCTTTATGATTATGGATTCACAACGCCAATTTTATAGGAATTTATATTGCAGTAGAAATGTTGATCTAGATAATGCAGAATCATCGATTTTCTTTGATAGGCCAAATTTACCCAGTATTTCACATGAGTCGAGAACAATATGTGAAGGTAGAATAACTGCGGAAGAGTGCCAGAACGTTCTCAAAACTTTTCCAACTGGAAAAACGCCAGGCAATGACGGGTTACCCATTGAATTTTATAACACTTTCTGGCCGTTACTTAGTGATACTTTGATTAATTCCTTTAATGAAGCTTTTATGAAGAAGGAAATGTCCCCATCCCAGAGACAAGCAGTGATTACTCTTATTGAGAAACAGGATAAGGATAGGACTTACTTAGAAAATTGGAGGCCAATCTCCTTAACTAACGTCGATGCCAAAATCGCGTCCAAAGTTATAGCGACCCGTATTGTGAAAGTTTTACCGGAAATTATTCATAGCAATCAAACTGGGTACGTTTCAGGTCGCTACATAGGGGAAGCTGCAAGATCAATTCTGGACATAATGGATTACACAAAAACTTATGATATTCCTGGATTGCTACTTTTTATAGATTTTGAGAAAGCTTTCGATAGTCTGGAGTGGAATTTTATGTTCAAATGCTTAGAAGTCTTTGGATTTGGTCCCAGTCTTACAAGATGGATAGAAACCTTTTACAGTAACATAACAAGTTGTATCATCAACAATGGAACACTTTCAGCTAGTTTTGAAATAAATCGAGGTGTAAGGCAGGGAGACCCCTTTCCCCTTATTTGTTTATTATTGCTGTGGAACTATTAGCAGTCGCTATTCGCTCATGCTCAGAAATAAAAGGAATTAAAATAGATTCAAAAGACTTCAAAATGGTGCAATATGCAGATGACTTAACAGCTTTTGTGTCAGATATCAGATCTGCTCAATACCTTTTTAAGTTACTTGATCAATTCGAAAAATGCTCTGGCCTAAAGGTGAATTATACAAAAACCGAAGCAATGTGGATTGGTTCCTCCCGTAATAACACCGAAACACCTCTAGCATTGAAATGGTGTAAAACTGTAAAAGCAGTAGGGGTTCACTTTAGCTACAATAATGAAGAATCAGTGCAGAAGAATTTCTATGACAAGCTCAGAGGAATCAAATCTCAAATACGCTTGTGGAGTTGGAGAGGCCTCTCCTTGTTTGGTAAAGTCACAATTATTAAGAGTTTATTACTTCCTAAAGTTCTATACATTTCGTCAATTCTTCCTTCTCCTTTGGAGTTCATAAAGGCTCTTCAAACGATTAAATATAATTTTCTTTGGAAGGGCCCTGATAAAATCGCCAGGACAGCAGTAATAAATGATTTCGAATTTGGTGGCTTAAAGGTAACTGATCTTGCAACGTCAATTATGTCACTCCGACTTTCATGGATCGGAAGATTTTTAAGCGATAACTTTTATCCCTGGAAAGCCTATTTATTACATTTACTAAAACCTTTTGGTCAAGAATTGTTTCTTTATTGTGATTATAATATTAACGACTATAACATTTCCCCAATATTCTATAAGGAGATGTTACATTGGTGGTCAGATTTTCGTTCTAGGTTTGACCTTGCAAGTCTACGTGAAACAATTATCTGGAACAATCATAATATTAGAGTAAACGGTAAACCTATATTTTATAATAATTATAATAACGCAAACATTGTTCTCTTAAGCGACTTAAAATTTGATTTGAGCAACACAGAGTCCTTTAACCTTGCAAAACGAAATGGTTTAAGGGATTCCAACTTTCTGACCTGGACTGGTGTGCGTTGCGCTGTACCAAGTCATCTTAGAATTCGAAGCCGCGAAGTTAATAGAGATCATGTCAGATCACTGCAATTTAAAATCGGTGACAGAATTTTTGATCCAGCACTTAGTAAGTCAAGGGATTTTTACGGGCTGCTTATATCCAGTAAGGCGACAGAGTCCAGAGGCTTCATAAAGTTGTAATCAAAATTTTCTATTGATGATGGGGAAGCAAAAAAGGCTTTCTCATTAATAAGGTCTTGTATCTGTGAAACATATGTGCAATGTTTTCAGTTTAAAATACTGAATGACATTTTATTCACAAATTCCCGCTTAGCTAAGATAGGTGTAATACAAAGCGATCTTTGCACTTTTGTAGTACTTGTCCGGAAACAATCGATCATTTATTCTTTTATTGTGTTTACTCACGTGCATTTTGGGAAAAATTTGAATCTTATTGGATTGCAGTTGCCAAAGAACAAAGGAAACTCGAGTTGAAGACTATTTTAATTGGCGTCACAGATACTAAATGTCCTCTGTTTAACTATTTAATCGTTTTAGGGAAGCTACATTTATGGAACTGCCGTAGGAATAATAGCCTTCCTTTTTTCTCTTCCTATAAGAAACTAGTCAAAAGAAAATATGAAACTGAACGTCACATTGCTGCTAAGTATAATAATGTGAAGATGCTAGAGGCTAAGTGGAAACCCGTTTCGAATTGCAATTTGTTAGGTACATAGGTGTGTAACCGGAGAACAAACTGTATAAAAGTAGTGTTAAAATCGCAGTCTAAGGAAGTAGTGTAGTACAAGTAATGTATCGTAAGTAGTATTGTAAATAGTGTATGTCTTGTTTTGCAAGTAGTGTTTTTTGTGTTGCAATTAAAAAAAAAAAAAAAAAACATGCTACCATATTGTGGGGCGTTCTGTTGATTGAATGCCCAGTTTTTTGAGAAATTCAGAGAAATTGCACTCAAGCTTTTGTACTTTTATGGAGGGGCATGCTTCCAGGATGCCTAGTTTTCAATTTCTAGCTGTAAGGCTGTAGAGGGAAGAATAGATAAGGATTAAAATGGAAAAACTGCAATATTTTTCAACATCCTGCAAGGTTTGTTATTCCACTTCCACGTGATTTTGTCAAGGGCTCATTGATGTGTCCTTGGAAACTTCTCGTTAATGCTACTTTTGAACAGCTTTCTGATTGTTTTGTGTTATGAAACTTTTAGTTGTTATTATTATTGTAATGGGATATTTATCTCAATTAGGCTAAACATTTTTTTGTCCATTTGACACATTTTCAGAGTGAAACTGATCATGAACCGAAGGAAAGTAGGAAGAAGCATAAGGTCAAACACGTAGGTATCTCTAATTCTCTTATGTTAAACTTTGGTTATAAATATAATAAGTCTGTGGTTACCTGCATTTCGACTTAAATAAGCAACTGGGAACTCCAACCTCTGCTCTTCCTACATATAATTGTTTAGGTTTTGGGATTGACAAGAGTGTCAGTTACAAAAGTTAGAGGAGCAAACAATTTATGATTGTTTTTGGTCAATAGAGGTGCGACGAACTGTTTTGTTTTGCAGTTTTCCAGTGGAGAATTGTCTGCAAGTGGAAGTTCATCTGCATCTGGATCGGAAAGAGAATGTTCTCCTCCATCTGAGGGTGGTGATACAGAACCTGTTGATGAGGATATCGATGACAATGATGACTCCAGTATAAGTGAATCACCACCTTGCTCTCAAGCTCCCTGAGTTGTTGTAAGTGAAGCTCAAGGCATGTCAACTTGGCCCCTGGCAGTCAATCAAGCAATTGTAAAGGGTGTCTTTGGTCGTATTTTAAACAGAGATGATATTGTTTACATCGTAAAGAAAAAGTTTTCTGTACAGCAAAAGAACTTGACTAATTTGAAACCCACAGAGCTTATGAGTGTATTGGCCAGGAAGCTAGTACGAAATGATTACTGCACGGTCAAAGAAGTGGTGAAAAACGTAAACGAGGATATAACTGTACTTAAAGAAATTGCCTTTTCTTAAGACATTTTGTGAACTTAAGACGTACAGTACGTATATAGTGGTGCTTTATGATCAGTCTGTTGGGTTGTTGCTGTTTCAAGCTATTTGATTTGCACAACATGTAAAATGTTTCTGTACAGCAAAGGAACTTAACTTATTTGAAACCCACAGAGCTTATGAGTGTATTGGCTACACTCAAGCTAGTTTGAAATGATTACTGCAGGGTTTTAGACATTTTGCGAACTTCAGAAGTACAGTGTATAGCGTTGGTTCAGTCTGTTATGTTGCTACTTGATTTGCACTACATGTAAAATGTGTTTGTATTTCATTTTTGACCATTTTGTGTCAATTTGTTTGTTGGGAAGAACATATAATAATAATACCATTTGTAGCACAAGAATCTTATGGTTATCGAAAGTGCCAGTTACCATTGTAATTTTACAGGGACTGTAATAAACAGTTTGATATTCATGATTGTTTGTAAGTATTAACTTCATGTAATTCAGTACTACTTTTGGTGCATTACAACCAAGACATTATGCTTCCATTATCCAGTCTGATGTAAGTGGTTAATAATGTTTGTTTATTAAAGATTTATATATGTACCTGTAATTCTCTCTTTATACAGTAGGTGGATATTGAAGTTAGTGGGACACATACATACAGTTGCAACATTAAAGCCCTGTTAACAGGAGATTACTGTTACAGTATTTCCCATGAAGATGAAATTATTGAACCATATTAAAGACCATGGAAAGGAAATTATTGGGACCTAAACCAGAAAAAAGAGAAATAGCTGGGACATGAAAATCCCATTATAAGGGGAAACATTGGGACATGAAAATCCCATTATAGGGGAAATATTGGGACATGAAAATCCCATTATAGGGGAAATATTGGGACATTAAAATCCCATTATAGGGGAAATATTGGGACATTAAGACGGAATCCATTACAAAATTGAGTAATTTTAATTTTCAGTGGACAAAAACCTTGTACCAGAATAATTTAAAGCATATTGCATTCCTTTTTACATTTTTTTAGAGCTATGGATGTAATTTGTTATCTGTAAGAACTCCAAAGACAATTTCTTTCACGGGCTCCCATAAGAAATTGTCTTTGGTGTTATTACAGATAACTAATTACGTCTATAGCTCTTAAAAATGTAAAAAAGAATGCGATAAACCTTAAATTATTCTGGTACAAGGTTTTTGTCCACTGATTACTCAATTTCCTGATGGATTCCGTCTTAATATCCCATTATAGGGGAAATATTGGGACATAAAAATCCCATTACAGAAAATATTGGGACATGAAAATCCCATTATAGGGAGAATATTGGGAGATGGAAATCCCATTATAGGGAGAATATTGGGAGATGGAAATCCCATCATAAGGAAAATATTGGGACATGAAAATCCCATTATAGGGGAAATATTGGGAAATTTCTGTCCCATTAGTGGGTTTGGTATCATTTTCCCATATTGGGAAATTCCCAAGTGAAACCCACTGAGAACCCAGAAATAACCCTTTTTATTCACAGATTGGGCATCTTAAAAAGTTTCCTGTGACTCCTTTTGAACTGTTTGAACGACATCCATATACTGTGTTTCAATTATTGCAAAGACAATCATTTTTTATTTTTTATTTTCTTGTGGAAAGAGCAATCCAATCAGGCAAAAGGAGTGAAAACTGGCAACCTGCAGTATGTATATAAACAAAAATCAACTAAATTGTCGGCATCTAGTTTGCACCATGCAGATAGCCAGTCAATTGCTTATTGCATGAACACGAAATAAATAATGGGGTGATATTTTTAACAAATTCAATCCAGTCTTTAAAACACACTGTCCCTGCTACGTGTAATATCGATGTTCTTTTAATTCCACACATTTTTCGGGAAAAAATAAAACTTCCATTAATATGAAAATTTCATCCTTTGACATAACAACTGTGCAGATACACGTTGTATTTTAAAATGTCTCTGTTATCACATTTGTTAGGTACCAGTAATTCAAAAGATGCTGACAGCAACGACACCTGTCATATGTGTGAGATGGAAGAGCCTATTGGAGTGACGACAAAAGAAGTATTATGGATACAGTGTGGCAAGTGCCAACACTGGTACCACCAGGACGTATTTCTTTCAAGGTTACATCTCATTAGTAATTTATGATTCAAGAAAAACCATACCTTATTCATTCTGGGAATTAAAACCGTCAAAGACCTGGCCAAATCAAATAGTTACTATTTGAAGGAAAAGGCATTTTAAAAATTTGTATTATTGTAGAGTATGCAAAATTTCCTGTCATCGGTTATCATTTTGAAATCTAGTGTTACTGATTGATAAATTGTGATTAAGTTATTAATATTTTTTTGTATTTCAGGAAATGTGCTGGCATTAAAAAGTTGCCAAAGAAAAATGAAAATTGGTTCTGCAATTCTTGCAAGTAGAGTAATTTGTCTACAAATAATTTGAAGGAGCGAACAAGGCCAAAAACGGAAAGGTTAGGAGCCCAATCTGTAAAATGTTAGGTGCTACAGCAAAAATTAAGGTGCCCAAAGTACTGTTTTGGGCACACAGGCTACCAGGCTCCTGTCAGGCAATAGCCTTGCGTTCAAATAAAAAAAACTGTGGATAATACAATCAAACCTCTATAATGAACAACACCCTACATTACAACACGTTTCATATCCAGACACTAAGATGTGGTCACAGCCGAGAATTTCAGAATTTCAGTATTGCAGAAGCAGCTGCAAGCACTTGAATTAGGTACCCCTTACAAATTTTACTTTTTTGTAATCATTAGCCAAGTACGTGGGTATCGCAGAAGGTAATAGTAGACGGACAAAGATAATAATTTCAATTAAACAAATTTCATTTTTTTAAAAATTTGAATTGGATTCAAAG